>JBBBDQ010029769.1:452500-1042500 GCA_037127315.1 Ascarosepion bandense | reverse complement strand
TAAAATCTCTTAAAACAGAATGAGGTGCACATAAATTGGTTGAAGAATAAAGCGGATAAAATTTGGACAGATGGCGAAATTGATTGATCAATTCGTCTACAGATTGATTGTTAAATAGAAAATAAGTAGCTCCAATTGCAATGGAGTATATATATATATATGCGTACATAAATTTTAGACACACTTACATATATATAATCGGACAAGCATATAAACGCAGACTTTGATACACATAAGCAATATAAATCTGTGTGTATTTGGTCTGCACACAGTAATAAAAAGTGTCCGTGCACATCATTACCACAATAATTATTCCTAGAAAATAACCCCGCGTATATCATATTTTCTTCTATTTACCTCGTCTCCTTAGGACGTAGGCGATCATATCTCTCCTAACGTTCTTATCTCTTGTCCTGTTTAGCAATGACTGTCTTCTGTCTACTCACTGAATTCCCAACATTCTTAAGCAGGATACTTGCTTTCTCCATTTACTCAGTAGCCTTTAATAAGTCTTGCGATTGTCATATTTTACCAGCCTACTTTTCTCATTAACTTACCTAGAATTTTCAACTGTTTTTTTTTATGATTAGAAATAAAAGTGTTTTTGTTTGTGTTATTCTTTAAACGTCATATAGTGTGTTCCATTAAGACGTATGAAAATTAGGAGTAAATGAATCAGTGTAATTTTAAAATATTTATTCATTTCACTTTCGGATCATTTTATTTGAATCATGGCAATTATGTTTGTTTATAATATTACTGCCAAGGCTTCGATCGATGAGCAAACTTTTTAATGTCTCTTCATAGTTGCACCTCGATCTCACCAATATGCCTTATTATCTCAAAATTTAGCTGTTAAATTTTTGTTTGCTTCTTAGCATAGACCTTACTTTTGAGATAACCCCAAAGAAAGTAATCTAAAGGTGTCAAGTCGTACGATCGTGGTGGTTTAATTGGTGTCACTGTTTCAAGAGGTGATGCGACCTTCTCATTCAATAAAGCCAAATGCATTTTTGCTTGAACGTTCATTTTTGTAATAGACTTCGATAACTTAACACGTTTATCGATTATTAATCTTCCCATGGTTAAAATCGCTAAAGAGTGAAGTTGTTAAATCGGAAAGAAACTGAAAAACCATTAGACACTTAAACTTCACATTTACAATCGGTTCAAGTTATTGGAACACCCTATGCATCTTACTTGACATATGTTAACTCTTTACTGGTGAAACATTGCCGAGTACTTATTGCAATAAAGTAAAATTGATAGGACTTGATTAAGAAATCTTTTCCTTGTATATAATGAATTTTTTCTTTTACACAATATTTATTGAACTTTTTATGTATAATAGCCACACTTAAGTTTAGCTTACGGAATACTGATGCAATATCTATCTCTTATAATTTACACTGATCTTAAATATGACCTACACTTACGCAAATTTTAAGAATTTTCCATGTTTCCATCTCCATCTTCAAGCGATCATTTTTGGTGTGATTACCGGAAAAATATTTTTTCCAAAATTGATGTTTTTTTTTGACTTACATATATAAATAGTTTTTATTTAGGTTTTCAAATTACAGGTTCATATACTTTCTTGAACGGTTATATTTATTCTTCACGGTTAAGGCTATCCTTACCACGCATATTGAAGCGAACCATCCTTATTTTTCTGGTCAGCTGTAAGTTCCACTCTAGTAGTTCCTTCTCACAAACTACTGCCTTGTGAAACCCACTACAAAGATGTTGCTTTCTCGATCATTTAATCAATTAATTTTAATTTTATCACCTACATATACCCACATAGGTTCTACCTCTTACGATATAACTTTTTGCCTCCAGTTGCTTGAGGGCCTTGTACAGTGCAATGACCACAACAGTCTGTCGTGGCGTTTTTACTGTACGAAGCCCTCGGGAAACTCGAGGTAAAGATTTACAGAGTAAGTGGCAGATGCGGATATATGTGCAAGATAACGTTTTTTGAGGCTGAAGACAATTAGGCGCTGCGAACTGTACGTCTAGTTATTATTTGATCTCCGTAGACTTTGTTATCATTGTAAGCGGGTTCTCTTCTTCTTAATTTTCATATTTTGATGCGTTTTCTACTTCTAGGTTTCAATGTATATATTGGGAGGTTGTGCTATTAGCTTATATTTTTAATTTTGTGTTTTTCTTTGAATTGCTTCCCCAGTTCAAGGGACCTTACATATTACGTTGTTATTGTAAAGTGGACATTGTAGTTTTTTTTTTAATCATATCACCCCGAGCAAGGCGGTAACGCCACTGATGTGCAGGGGGCTAAGTGAGTGAAAAGAATTGGAAAAGAGAAAGCCGGAAACCACATCCTAAACAGGGAACAAGGGATGAGCCTCTACACCTGTACAATAGACGTGGGTGGAGTGTGAACCGGGCGATAGTTTAGTCTATCTACTCCAATTGAAAAAAAAAAGAAAAAAAAAGAAAAAAAAAGAAAAAGAAAAGTGAAAAGATTGGAAAAAAGATATCCGGAAACCACATCCTAAACAGGGAACAAGGGATGAGCCTCTACACCTGTAAGCGGAGCTTATGATGTTTTATAGTATACAGATGCCTTCTAGTAAAGTATTATTATCTGTTCATGCTATACTAATGTTCAGGTATACTGATGCCTATGGTATAGTGATGGTTCTAGAAATTTTCTATAGTTTGTATAATATTCTGAGTACAGTTGTAGGTAAGTTTTCGAATATTCTTTCTGAATATTTTATAATTTTTCCTGATTGCAGGAAGTCTATTGGATGAGTTTGATGAAGATTTTATCCAATTTGTTTCTCTCATTTTATTATCTTTTTAATTAAGCCATATACTGTATATAATTCTGTTGTATTTTTGTTTTGTTTAGTACAAATTTAAAGATTTGTGTCCTTTTAAAATCATTTTTAGTTTTAGTGAAAATTTTAGCGGTGGACACTTTATAATCGAACTGGGTACATTTTTTAGTGTATGTTTGGTGGAAGTATGTAAGTGGGCTGTCGCTTGTTTTTCTGAATGTCTGACATATGTAATCATGAATGTTTAAAATTATTACTAAGTATTTTATATGTAATTGGTTGGTTTAAATGCCGATTTTTCATTTTATTTCAATAAAGCAATTTTAAGTTGTTTTTGTCAATTCTCCTTTCCCTTGATTATCGATCCGTCGATTTTGTTCAATCGTATGTCATATTTTTTAATAAACCTAGCAATTGTTTGAGGTATGCATCCATATATACATTCAAAAAGCCACTCAAACACACATATAGAAAGACACACAGTGTTATAACTAACAAATCTAAATATATAGATAATGAAGATACTGTGATAGATAGATAGATAGATAGATAGATAGATAGATAGATAGATAGATAGATAGATAGATAGATAGATAGATACTAGGATGAACATAGAATCTGTACTGCATGGCGAGTCGTAGTTTCACTTCTCTGACAATCTACAGGCTATGTTTCTTGTTTCATATTTCGAAACTTACAGTCTTACATCAGTGTTGATTCTTATGTCCATTCTGTTTTTATGTTTAAATACTGTATTTTGATAATGATTATTCATGCCTATAAGAAACTATAAAACAATGTAATTCTATCTATCTATCTATCTATCTATAGATAGATAGATAGATAGATAGATAGATAGATCTCACTATATATAATTATACAAACACACACACACACACACACACATATATATATATATATAGTGTAAAAGTGAAGAGACTGATTTAATCAGTGCAAATTATTAGAAAGTTGACGAAATAATGTTATTAAGATATTTAAAGTGAATGATAGCAACACAAATAAGAGAAAACAAAATTACAAGAAACGAAAGAAATTATGATAAACAAAATGTGTTCAATGAATGGGGAAATCGAATTTATTCGACATTGGTCTGAGATCCATAATTAGATAACCTCTTCACTGGATGCTTATTGATCACTAAGCGCGATCGAATTCTGTAAAGTAAAACCTGACCACATGGCCTACGTGTCGTCCAATGTGAAAAGGCCAAGTTGCAAACAGGAACACATTCGCATAATTTTTAAACACCTACACTGTCTAGTGATCTGTCTTCAGACTGAATGAAAGCGTAAATAAATTAAAATAAACTTGGTTTTAGTTTTAATCTCGTGATATCGCCTGATAATTAATTCAGTAGGAATCATTTATTAGGTCTATTCGGAAAGGATACTGGATGAATTCAGAATTTATACTGAACGCAAGCATCCTGTATACAAATAGAAAAGAATTGAATATGAACACAAAATACAAACGGTTATAAGACATGGAGAATCAAACTTTTCAATTCGTTATCCATCATTATCTGTCCAAGGAATTTCAGCAGTTTTCTTGCTAGTTATGAATATTAAGTGTTCTTTCTTTTCAAATTTCTTTGGGGTTTTCTCATTGTTTACTTACTCCTTCCATGCAATTATCTGTATCCTTCTGTAAAAGCCATGTACACTACCGGCCATAATTCTTAGTCCACACCAGTGTTAAAAAAATGTATTTCATCATGTCTTTGGTATTTATTGCCAAGTAAATGAAAATAGGATGCTTCTTTTTTTTAATACTGCACAATAACATGGCATCAAATGAACTTATAAATACTTAATAATTAGCTATATTGCAGTTTCATTAATGAGAGAATAAAGAAAATTTAGGGTAATTCGGACGCGTTTATTTTTGCTTTCTTGCTTTGTAAAATTTCGCAAAGTAATAATAACAAAAGAACCATTCTATTTTCATTTAGAATTATCCACTTCGGAATAAATACTAAAAATAGTATGAAATACATCATTTTTTAGAACACTGGAATAGGCTAATAATTATGGCCGGTAGATAATATATATATATATATATATATATATATATATATATATATATATATATATATATATATATACCGCGATGGGTAAATTGTCGCTATTTGCATTGAAAAATTTTGCAAAGTTATAATAGTAAAAGAACCAATTTATTTTCATTTATAATTATCCACTTGGGAATAAATACTAAAATAGTATAAAACACATCATTTCTTAAAAAAACTGGGGTGGCTCAATAATTATGGCTAGAAGTGTATAACTCATTTCTATTGAGAATTACCAGCATTCACCGCTATATTAGTAGGATAAACCGCAAATAAATACAAGAATTTTCTTTATTTCTAAAGAAATTATTATAGGCTTTTGTTTTGCTTTTGAAATTTATATTTAATAATACACGAGGCTTTCCTACGGAACTTGGACACCATCACTCGCTTTATTATCGGTGGGCGTCAACTTAACAACATAAGATCCACAAATGATATTGTTGATTGATGACAGATAAATTTAGTAAAGTTACAAAATCTTCTTGACAATAGTGTAAACGAAAGCGCGGAAAAAGCATGAAATATCAACTGAAAGAAAACAGAAATTATGATTATCAGCAAGAGAAAAGCCGATGATACTACAACCTTGATATGTCATTACCAAACAAGTACAGAACTTTAAATATCTACAGATCGCAATAAGTTAACGAAATATTAATTTCAAATGTTAAACAACGTACTGAGATAGATGGTCTTTCATAAAAAAATGTATTGACATTTCTTAATATATATATATATATATATATATATATATATATATATATATATATATATATATAGTGAATTTTGGACCATATCTCTTTATTTATGAAGTAAAGAAATATATAAATTTCTATGCATAATTTCTATCTATCTATCTATCTATCTATCTATCTATCTATCTATCCTCGTTATTTGTTGTTTATAAACCAATCTCAATATTCAGGGATATATCTATGTCAGGTCATTTCACATCTCTCTTTGTATATATATATGGTAGCTATCCCTATCTTATAATGCTCGATGTGTTTCGGAATTTTTATTTCACTAATCTCCCAAGTGGAAGGGACCTGAGTACCTGCGATAGAGCTCAGCACTTGATTTTCTAAATTTTCTCAGGCTGGACACACCGTCCTTTGAAACAGGTAATCAAAATGTAATCTATTAAAATCACGTGTAATAAGTTGTTTGTATCCGTTCTCTTAATCAAATTATTAAAAATGACAGAAATTGTCAGAAATGTTTATCATGTTCATAATCACGTGTTTTCGTTGATGTAATCTTTGCATTTTATTTTTCTTAATTGCTGTTTAGTACATTGGCCCTCTTCGATCAAATTTCTTTCTCCTTCATGTTTTCCTCTATTTCCTTTCCCTTCACTTGCACTTTCTCTTCTCTCTCTCTCTCTCACACACGCTGTCTTTCGTTTTCTAGTCAAAATCACCACTCTGATTGCATCACGTCTTTCGTTTTATAGGATAAAAATCCTATATAATCAAACAATTAACAATAACACCAAAAGTAAGATTGAATCAGAATGACTGAAAACACTTCGGAAAAACCCAGATCAAGGCAAATTTCACAAGTCGGTGTGAAAATTAAAATTCTTTTTTTTTATAATCATATCGCCTCAAGCAAGACAGTTTACTGCCACTGGTGCGCAGAGGGTTACATTTGAGGAAAGTTATGCGAAAGAGTGACAGGTTATAGGGGTGTCAGAAAGTGGGCAAGAATACTAAGGAGAGTGAAGAGGACGGAGAAAGAAGCATGAGAGAGAAAGAGAGAGAGAGAGAGAGAGAGAGAGAGAGGATGAAAGTCAGTGAGATAGGAGATGACTTTTGACTTTACATTTAAATTCTTGGCGATTGTAGCTGGCAGGGAAGCAAGTAAGCAGAAGGGAATTCCACAGGCGGGAAGTGCGAGAAAAGAAGCTGATGGAGTAGAATTTGCGTTTACATTTTATTGGTTTCGCAGTAAAAGTGTGGGACCTAGCTGCTAATCTTGGGGCTCAAGCAAATTCATACCTTAGATACGGATTGGTTAGGGAATTAAACTATGACCCCTGTCAAATTTCCTTCACACCAAAAAATATGAGTATGCTGTTCCATTCAATCTTGTGACTAAGTTTTACTGGTTACGCACGTCTCTTGACCGGCAAAAGACAGTAAAATGGGAGCAATGAGAGACGACACGCTAAAATGTAACAAAGAAAACGTCAAGCATAACCCAGACACATAAATCTCGCTACACATTCATTCTCCTTTTTCACTCATGCTAATTTCATTTCATCTCTTCTTCTTCATCCTCAACCTTCTCGCGGTCAACAAAGAAGAAGACGACAACAACAAAAAGAAGATACTTCAACTGGCTCCTTAAAATTAAGTCCGATTAGTACAATTTCCTTTATCGCTTCGCCTTACTTTTCACTTTCTCGCCGGCTATAAAACAGGAAATGAGCACAGACTTTATTAGTAACCATTTAATCTTTCTACATACACGCATTTTACTAATATCAGCTGTAAGCTCTGGATTCATTTAACTCCTTACTACTATTTCTCTGGAATATTTAACTACGTTCATGTTTGCTTTGGACATTTTCTTTTTGCAAATTTGTTATTCGTGTTCGTTAACAAAATTTTCCTTTAACATACAAAACAAAATGTGTCATTCTTCCACATTCCAAAATTCATCTTTCAGCTTTAAGATATTTTAAATTGTGGGGAATTCAATTGCGTTTGGCACAAGGCTAATTTGATAAACAATATCGAGGTCCCTAGAGTTTCTTCTTAAAGGTAATTTACACACACGCACAAAGAGAGTGGGGATGGAGAGAGAGAGAAAGATGGTAAGCGATAGAAAGTGTGAGTATATGAGAGACAGTGGGGAATAAGAGGAGGGAAACTAAACATAATGATGTACACATAAATATGAAATGAACACATGAAACAACTTCCGTTTGTCAGACTAGGTTGATAGATAGATAGATAGATAGATAGATAGATAGATAGATAGATAGATAGATAGATCTGAACTGACTGAGTTATTTAGCAAGCTTAGTTGATATATATATAGATAGATAGGCAGATAGTTAACTAGGCAGAAAGAACTGAGCTAGCTAGCTTGTTTGATAGATATATAGGAACTGACTGACAGATAGATAGATAGATAGATAGATAGATAGATAGATAGATAGATAGATAGATAGATAGATAATTAACTGACTGAGCTAACTAAATAGCTAAGTTGATAGATATATAGGAACTGATAGATAGATGGGATAGATATATAGATATGAAAAGACAGAGGTCTTCGTACATTTTCATACAGAAATAAGCAGATAGACACAGAAAAGAAAACAGAAAATTAGATACAGACAAACGCAAACCTATTCTTTTGATTTTTTTTTGCCTGTGCATAAAACATTGTAGCCTGATCTGGAGAACACTTTCACGCTCGCCCTCCGCATGTAAACAGACACAACCAAATACATATATTAGCTAAGAGACAAAAGATACTTTTCCACTCGTAGTTGCGAAAACAAGCAAACAAATGAAAATTTGTAGACAAACATTTTCCCGCCTTTCCTGGCAATTTTGTCTCCTTTTTGTTATTTTCACACTTTGGCGCCACACGATTATTAACCGGCTGATAAGAACATCTATCAATATTTCCTTCTTATCTCATGTTTTAGAACGAATAAATATAGATCGATCGGACGACAAGCCGCAGCTGCTGTCCTCAATGTCTGTTCCTCTTGCACATCATTAATTAACTAACAACAATTGGCCGACAAGAAAATCAAGAAAACAATGTATAAGATTAGCTGTCGAATACCGCAAATATCTTTATTACGTTGTCCATGCCGTCATATTCGTGTTTTGCAAAATAATGAACATCTTCCCGCTACAATCATTATTGTATATTATTTCCTAAAGAGTCTATCACGTAGAGGACATTAGGTGCATACTTTTTAGTGAATGGAATGCACGCGATTTCCAAATTACTAAAATTTCATATATTTATCCATGAAGCTCAGTTATAATTTTATTCAAAGTAAATAATCAGATTGTTTTTTGTATATTGTTGTTTTTCACGATTCTATAGTATTTCTATTTGGGGGGATCAAAATTGATCGTTCGCTAAAAAAATCTTCCACGGTTAATTTAAAAAAAAAACAAACTATTCACTAGATTTTAAGTGATATCTGTCTTTCAATATGGCAGTGAATGCTGGATAAGTTCATCAAAGATGAAGGAATGACTTGGAGGAAAAGACAGCTGAAGTTTCTTGGACAACTAATGAGGAAAAGTGTTTGGATAATTTGAACGTTCACAGGACAGAAAGAGAGAGACAGAAGAAAACAGCACATGGCACACTTGATAGACTTGAGCATATATATGGCAGTGCAGAGTTTGGGAAGGAGTAACAAGAGAAAGGGTGTTAGGAGCTACAGTTGATAGGGAGATGTGGAGGGCCATGATCAAATACGTCCTGAACGAACACGTCAACAATAGAAGAAAGTATAGTCCTATTTTATTTAATACATTTACGGCCATATCACATTGAATACACATGTTCTCGCTCAATCACCGAAATTAAGCTACGTTGAGCCGGTCAGTACTTAGCTGGGTGGCCGCTTGGGAATACCAGGTGCTGTAAGCGTTTAGTGACGGATGTGCGTTGTGGTGCAGTGGATATCAGCTCGGGAAGAGAAATCAGCGAGCCGAGTTCGAGTCCAGTTGAATACCCTGCATTCACTTAAGCACTGATACCCTTGGGAAAGGTATTAATCTGTCACTTCTCTCCAGTTATAGGTTAAATAACAGGGTAGGACTTGGGGACCCTGCCCTTAAAAACAAATCCCAATGAATCTTGGTACTGGAAAAAGAAAAAAAAGTATTACTAGACACAAAAGTTATATAAAAAAAAACAATAAATTGTTGAAAGAAAAAGATATTACTAGCAATAAATAAATAAAAATTTAGTTGGCAATAAATGACCTGCCGAGGGTGATATGCCATAAAAACAAAACAACCAAAAAATATTAAATACATGACAATATAGCCACATAATTTAGAGCGTTATTGAATGAGATGTGTGGTATTATCATAAGAAAAGTTACAAGGAAGTGAATATTAATTGTTTTCCTACCTGTTGGAAATTCTCATCACTTGTTCCGGTCTTGCAGAACTCAGGTTAACCATCGTTTTGGGTAAAATAGTTGTGGCTCAAACCAACGCTGAAGTAATTAATCATATCACATTGCAGAGTTTTCTTTCAGAAAAACATTACGGCTTTCGTTTCTCTGTGTAAGCTGCTCATGTACTCATACTTATTGCGGAAAGAGTCTATTAGGCTTTAGATAAGGACGGTGGTACTCAGGCCGTTATTTCGGGTATCTCGAACCCGTGCGATACGGTCTGGCATACCAGTTTTCTTCACAAGTTGAAATGTTCTAGTTTCTCTGGGCGATTATTTGAACTTTCTTATTAAATCATGAAATAACGAGGTTAGAAAAGTATTCGCTTAAAGAGGTTAAGATTGCAGTGTTCAGAGAAGCATCCAGATGGGAGTCTGTTACACATATTAGATGTTCTTAGCTGTCTAGATAGAATTCGAATACGGAGGAAATGTGGGTGATTCGACGCCCTAGGTGTATCATGCTGAGTTCTAGATATAAAGGCCTGAACTGGTGGAACTCTAAAATAGGTACCTCCATTAAATCGCAAAAAAAACCAAAAAAAAACCAACAAAACAAAACAAAAAAATAATCCAAAACTTAATAAAACGAACATTTTCCATCAAAATGCGTATAATATTATTAAGAGGATAGATCAAAGTAATTTTTATTTATTTTTAAAATTTTTTAATCCTTTCTAGCATGTTTGAAATTTTGGCTGAAAATTTTGTTTTGATTTGAGTTAGAGTGGTAGGAATAGGTTACGACTGTTTTAAATGGATTACGTAATGATTACATCACCCACTTTTTTCCGGTGATAAGCACATTAATTTGGAACGTCTCAAAAAATCAAGTAATTGTCAGATGTTAATGAAACTTTCAGTACTCATTCACAAATGAATGACATTATTTTTGAAGTAATTATTTTTTAAAAATTTTAGTAAATTTTTTTTTTTTTAACTCTGTTAACCCACCCCTTTACGTAAATCAATGAAATTTTAATAAATTTTAAGTTTTTGGAATCTATAATAGTATTAGTTAAACACAGGATTCATTGGGGAATATAAATCATCTATTTTTTTTTTAATTTTGCAACAGTATCTGAAAATCTGCCCCGAAGAGTAAAATAAAAATGCAATAAGACTCTAATATTTAATTTGATAAACTTTTAATTACTAGAAAATGTAATAATAATCAAGGACGTTACAGTCTGAAGAAAAAATTCGATTACCAATAAAATTTTAAAAGAATTGTTTTCATTTTATTTTTATTATAATAATTCAAAAAGTTTCAAAATTTAAAAAAAAATCTTTTAAAGAATTTTTGCCCTAATCTTTTTTTAGTTAAGAACTGATGATTATATTGCCTATCGAAAATTTAAAAGTTTAATAAAAATCGTTCACTAACTATATTTTCGAAATAATAAAAAAAAACATTTTTTGTGTGTAAATATATTCATTTTTATTAAGTACGATGTTTCATATGGATCATAACAAGTTTCCCTAGGGGTCATATTAATTTTAGAAGTTAACAAGTGTTCTGGATTATTTCCCTTACATCGAAAACGACAGAAACAGCACTTTGATTCTGATTCAAGTCTCTTCAAGACGTTTAAAAAATTCAACAGCCTGTTTTGCAAGTCATTCCTTAAACATTCAAAATAAGTGTTTTTTTCCAATTCATCAATTTTTTAATTAGTTGCGACTAATTTATGATAATTTTTAAAAGAATATGTCTAGCACAAGAATATGTAAAAAATGTTCATATTTGAACTTCAAAACCTTCACGTTAAAAGTTTGTTTTTAAGCTACATGAAATTTTGGCACCTTTTTTACACCATACATAGCGTTCGTGACAACTTCATTTTTTATTAAATCTTTCGTCATCCCGATAACGCAGATAAGAGTGGGCTACCATAGTTAAAAATGTGTGTTAATATTGTAAATTTTCAGGCAGTAAGCAATTACTACTTGTTTGAAATCAGATAAAGGAACGTTTCAATTTAAAAAATTGACTTAAGTGACGTGTCAACGAGGTATATTTTATTTTTGCAAGATTTTAAAGACAGAAATTTGGCTACTATTTACGTTATGTGTCGATCAACCAAAAATGATGGTAAATTAAAATTTTGTTTTTAATCAGAAAAAATTTAGATTCTAATCAATATAATTTTGGTTTAAGATACACCAGGGTATTTTGCTTCACTGGAATTACTAAATTCAATCCCTTGGCTTTTAATTAAAGCTAATTTTAAAGCTTGAAGATAATTTATTTATTTTTATAATTCCTATGTAAATTTAGGTAACGAAAAATGACTGGTGGTACTTACTATAAAGAATAGATCAACAAGAGCTCACTTTATGAGGATTACATTATTTCACATGAGAATTCGCTATATGATGTATTAAGATGTTCGGAAATTTCATGACAATTTTTAGTTGTTAATATTCCAACACATTAGAACACGCCATATTTCTCGACAGATATAAAGTGCTTACAGTTCCGATTAAAGCCCATTTAAAATTATCCTTTGAGGAAGAGAGTTTAAAATTACTTAATTCGTGTCGATTTTAAATCCCTATGAAAATGGAAGAGTATAAGTTGCATCTTAGACATTTGTAGATTTTTATTACTGTAATATTAAATATGTTTACCTTTTGCAAGTAACAGAAAAGATGTGTCCTCTGTATAGTGAAGGTGCATTAACTGAGAGTAATATATCGAAAATGTTTGCTAAGTTTACAGTTAGGGATTGTAGGTTATTAATGAAAAACGCTTAGGAAGATACCCCCACTACAGATGATGACCAAACCATGAGATCAATTGATAATAACCCACATTACACAACCTGAGAATTGGCAGAAACACTAAATTTATCACAATCCACCATCCATGAGCACTTAGAAAAGCATGACTACTCAAACCGCTCAGATATTTGGATCATGTTTCTATCTGCGATTTGCTATATAAACAAAATGAAAATACATTCTTTATAAGCCAATTGTGACGGTTGATGAGAAATGAATTTAAGCAAAAAAGATCTTAGCTAAGCGATATGAGCCACCTTTAACAATCCCAAATGCAGGTCTCTATCCTAAGAAAGTTATGCTCTGCGTTGGGATTGAAAAGAAATCCTGTAAAATTATTCTGAAACGAACTGCTCGAAACTGGACGAATTAAAGGCAGCAATTCATGAAAAACACCTAAAATTAGCAAACAGGAAAGGTGTTGTTTCCCATCAGAATAATGGCGGACCTCACGTTTTTTCAGTGATCCGGCAATAATTGTTCCATCTTGGCAGGTATGTGTTACCCCGCAAGCCATAATGGCCAGATATTGCCGTGACAGACATTCATTTAATCAGATCCTTCCAAAATAATCTCAGTGGTAAAAATATAATTTTTTGTCTTACATAAAAAAAAACAACTTAATGAGCTCGTTGACGAGAAATCCTGAGAAAACGGAACCTTGAAGTAAAATGAAGAAAGTTTGCAAAAAATGGTTTATATTTAGGTGAATAAATATTTAATTGCATATTTTTTGTATGTTTTAAATTATCTTGAATACCGTCATGAACGTTCTGGACAGGACAATAATAGAATAATGTAAAGAAAGGACTGGACGATTTGCAATAATGATATTGAAATATTGCATTTACATTTTAGAAAATCAGTGCTGGATGTATAGTATGGAGCCAGAACAGAATTCCAAAAGCGAAACTTTCGAAAGTAGAAACTGTTAGGCTAGAACTTATGGTTACATCTAGCCAATCTACCTAAATATGAAACCTTGTTGTCTGCCAGTCAGTCAGTTAAATGCCATACGTGAAACATGCTTGGGCGATCATGTCTCGAAAGAGTCATGACTGACTGGGCAGAAGATTATCCCGCAGTAGGTTGCCATTTCTTTCTGCGGTAGACTGGTTGACAGCCAAGGCCATAGAACCCAATCTGTCCTGTTTTTTTAACTCATAACTGGAAGGAAGAGACGGATTAATACCTTTCCTAAGGGTATTTGCGCGTAAGTGAATGCAATGAATTCAACTGGATTTCGAACTCGGCTCCCCGATTTCTCGTTCCGAGCCGATATCCACTGCACCACAATGCGCTGAAATTATAAAATCTAGGTATCATAGCGGAATGTTCATCAGAAAAAATAACATTACAGTATTTACAGAAAAGGTACAGGGAAGCTTAATTATAGGAGTGGGAAAGTTACTGAAGCCAAGATAATAGGTTAGATCTAATAATATTGCAGATCCTTTTTTAAACTTTTTGAAGAATCTTTCGATATATAGGGAAAAAGAGACGGCGGAAAGCAGCGGGTAACATATTTAAAGGGCCTGGTGGATAACAGAACGGGAGTTGTGAGATGTTACAGGAGGAAGCGTGCTAAGAACCACCAAGAATAGGGAGACGTGGAAGGCCATGAACGTCTACTTCCTGAAAGGACAATGCTCATAGAAGAAGAATGACAAAAGAAATAAAATTTGCTATCTATAGAACTAAATATCCAGCGAAAAGGCATGAATAAAGAGCAAAGCAGGTCTCTGAGAACGGATAGGGAAAACGGCCGCGTAACTGTGCATATCCATACTCACGACTCTTTTCTACTTTTCTCGCTTATAGCAGTAGGCTACTACTGAAGAGTAAAATTTGGTTTACAGCTAGAAAATTTGTTTTTCCCTCGTGAGTAAAAATCTTGCCGAGGAGTAAATTTGAAGCTACAAATGTTTGACTGCGCCTTGCCAACAAACGTGGTGTTGGTCTGAGGTGCAATACAACAGCCTGATATTCATGTTGTCTGCGTTTTATTATTTTCATTTTCAAGTTAATTAGCAGTAGAGCTGTTTTTAAAGACAAGCAGTGTTTATAATGTATCGTTTTCTACTTTAACTACTTGCAAACATTTTTTAACATTAATTGTTAAAGATATAGATATACTTTTGAAATATTGTTTAACCTTGTAAAACAGTAGCTGTTTCATTTTCTTTTCCTAAACCCAGCTTTTTACTAAGTATTTTAATAATAATAATAATAATAATAATAATAAATAGCACTTGATATTAAAATAAATCAACTCCCTCTAGCCAAGGTCACATCTCTTGAATCCCTGGATCATTCTTTCATGTGCTTCTGTCTCTCACTTCTAAGCACGGTTAGCTATCTCTTCTTCCTCTACCGCTCCCCCTCCTCCTCTGACTGTACGGTACTTGATAGCATCTCTACTAATGTCGACAGGGCCATTTCTTCTCACCCATCTGCCCATATATTTGTGTTTGGCGATTTTAACGCCCACCACACCAAGTGGCTTGAAAACTCAGCCACCGACCTTGCTGGGATCCGCACCATGTATTTTTCAATAACCCAAGCTCTAACGCAAGTGTTGGACTTCCCCACGCGTTTCTCTAATAACTCTAACGGAAGGGACTCTTTACTCGACCTCTGCTTTACTTCCATTCCAGAATCCTGCACTACCAGGCAGCTCTGACCCCTCGGAAACTCTGACCACGCCGTAGTTTCCGTCAACATCTCAATCCGCTCTTACTCTACCCAAGAAAACCAGACCAGCAGAATATCATACTGCTACCAGAAGGCAGACTGGGATTCATTCCGAGATTTCCTCTGCGACATCCCCTGGAACAACGTCTTCGATATTCCTATCTAAGACTGTGCGTCCGAGGTCTCCTCTTGGGTTAAGGCTGGCATCGATGTTTTATCCCGGCCAGGAAATTCCAGTTAAAATCAAATTCGTCCCCCTGGTTGTCACCCGCTTGCTCGGCCGCCATTGCCCACTGGAACCATTTCTTCCGGCTCTATCGTAGCTGCTCGTCGAACCAAAACAAGCGCCTTTTCGCCTCAGCACGTAATAATTGTAAAAAGTACTGAACGAAGTTAAGAGGGCGTTTGCTACCAGAATGAGGCAACGCATAGCATCCTTTAAGTTTGGCTCCAAAGATTACTGGCGACTCTGCAAAAGCATACTCAACAAGAGCAAGACTTCAATATCCCCACTAATCAATGAATTTGAAGTTCTCACCTCCCCAGCCGACAAGGCTGAATGCTTTTCCCGTAGATTCTCTACCAATTCGACACTGGACTCGTTAGGAATTCCTACACACGCCTTCCCACCAAGAACCAAGGCTCAACTAAATAACCTCTACATTACACCCTCGCTGGTCTCCAAGATACCTGCACAACTTGACCCACACAAAGCGAACGGCGGGGACGGAATCCCAATCATAGTTCTGAAGAAATGTGCCCCAGAACTCTCTTCTATCCTCTCTAAACTCTATAATCTATGCCTATCTGCTTCCTGTTTCCCTGCCTGTTGGAAGTCCTCCTGTGTAGTTCCCATATTTAAGAATTCTGGCGAATCCTCAGACCCCGCCAATTAGTCTCCTTCCGATCTTTGGCAAAGTTTTCGAAGCCATTATCAACGCCGAGGTGATTCAGCATCTAACGGCCCACAGGCTTCTCTCTGACAAACAGTACGGGTTTCGCTTCACCAGGTCTACTGCTGATATGCTAACGACCATTACCAAGTACGTATACCGGGCACTTGACAAGAATGGCGAAACCCAAACCTTTGCCTTGGATATCTCCAAAGCGTTCGACAGGGTCTTATGCAAACTGCAGAGCTACGGGATAACTGGACATCTGTTTGACATCATCCGGTCATTCCTCTCTAACCGCACATTGAAGGTAGTATTAAATGAGCATGCCTCTCAAAACTACCATACGAACGCGGGCGTCCATCAAGGCTCTATCCTAGGTCTCACGCTCTTTCTAATGTACATTAATGACTCCCCGACGCCATTAGATCCCAAGCAGGCATGTACGCCGATGACACAACAATTTACTCTCGCCTCGATCAAAAACCAGGTGTGGGCGACAAAGCGAACCTCGATGCCGAGCTTGAAAAGGACCTCCAATCCGTAGTGGCCTGGAGTAGGAAGTGGCTAGTAAATTTCAATGCTTCCAAAAAGAAAGCAGTTATCAACTAACCACTATAGACAATCGCATCTACCTCCCATTAGCATGGGACAGGATTGCCTCCCAGAGAGTAAAACCTACGCCTCCTTGGCCTTACAGTTTCGGCAGACCACAAATGGAATGACAATATCGAATCCATTGCCAACTCTGCCGCTATGAAAGTCAGCTCTCTGTGCAGAGCCCGGAAGTTTTTCCCACCTGAATCTATCCTGCACATATACAAATCTACCATCCGCCCGTGTATTGAATACTGCTGCCGTATCTGGTCGGGTGCCCCTGCTGCTCTCCTTGGGCTTCTTGACAAAATACAAAGGAGGATCTGTAACGTGGTTGATACTGACTTGGCGGACCGGCTGCAACCACTCTCTCACCGGCGTGATGTGGCTTCCCTGTGCCTCTTCTGCAAGCACTTTCATGGCTTCTGCTCCGATGAACTTAAATCACTGGTGCCGCCTAAGTACGAATTTACACGAGATACTAGATTAGCAACTAGGTCCCACCCTTTTACAGTTAAACAGATAAGATGTAACCGTAACTTCTACTCCAACAGCTTCTTTTCTCGCGCTTCCCGCTTGTGGAATTCCTTTCCACAAGTCTGCTTTCCCGACAGCTACAATCTCCAGGTGTTTAAATATAGGGTCAATAGACACCTCCTATCACACTAACTCTCAATTATCCTCAGAAAATTCTCATCTTCCCAACCCTCATTCTCGGTATCCTTACCCGCCTATCACCCACCCTCTGACATTTCCTATATTTAACCATCCTTTCTCCACTCTATGTAGCCCCCTGCGTAGTAGTGGCAGTGACATGCCTTGCTCGGGGTGAAACACTTATAAAAAAAAATCTAAGTATATATTATCATTTACACAAATCTGAGTAAGAAGCTTTCATACTCGTAAGTAAAGATTTATGTCGATGGGAAATTATTTTTGTATATTTTTTAATTTTACCTTATTCCACTGAGACACAATATGGAATAAGTGAGGGCGAAAAAAATAAGTAACAAGTGAAACATTATTAAGAAGTGATAAAAACAAAAGCAATCAGGATGGCCGTAGAAAACGATTGACATTGCATTTACATTTTTGAAAAGCAATAATGGCTGTAAAGTATGGAGCCAGAAAAGAATTCCAAATGTGAGAAGTTCGTGAGTAGAAACATTTGACGTAGAACTTACAGTTGCAATTAGCTAATCAGACTCTATGGGAAATCTTGTTGAATGTACTGCGCTTAAATTTATAAAATCATAGCGGAAAGTTCACCAGAAAAAATAATATGAAAATATTTATAGAAAAGGTACAGGGTATCTATATTACGTCAGTGGGAAAGTGACTAAAGGCAAGATGCTAGCGCAGGACTAACAACATTGCAGTTCCTCTTTTTAATCTTATCAATAATCTCTAAATATATAATAGAAGCAACGGACTAAATTTGACAGCAATATTCAAATCATGAATAGATTTATGAATATATGTAAGATAGATTCTGAAGTTAAAGGATTTTCTAGGACAATACAATAAACCAGCTGTACTTGAAGCAGATGTCGCTATTGATTCAATATAATACTTAAATTTCATGTTATCAGAGAATGTTAGTCCTAAAAGGAGTAACGACTAACTCTCCTGGAGATTAGCATTAGTCATGCTGATAGAAGTATTAAAAATTAACAAGCTATACTTTTCCCCATTTAACAACAAATTTTATGACATTTTTGAGATTAGCAATCAATCTGACATTATCATACCAATCAGACTTGCTATGGAGACATGTAAATAATTTTTTTCATCAGCGTACATGCCGAGTTGAAAGCTAGTGCCATCAGGAAAAATTATTAAAAATCAATTTCTTACGTAGACGAAGTGGAACATGGATTTGAGTACAGGCAAAAATACTTTCACAGATATCATATTTTGTTCAACTTTTCCATGATCTTAAACTGAGTTGTTCTTGCCTACTTTTTAAAAGTAGAAATTAATTTCTAAATTTCATGGAATATAACAAATTCAGGATAAAAGCATATCGCTTCAAACAATTTATGAATCAGATCAGAAAATATTTATCAGAACCACGCATAAAGCTTATGAAAATAACATGTCTAAACATTTGCCTTGCAATTGCCAACATTAAAATATTTAATCAAAATGACATTTATTAATTCAACCTGTGATAAATAATCGCAAACAGAGAAGATAAACAACGTATCATCGTTGTTGCTTATAAAAAGCCACATAAATTCTTCTTTGCAGGATTCATGTCAGCATATTGTCAGTGAAAAGCTTAATCTGCTAATCTATCCGACAAAAACAAATCGAAATTCGCACTCAAACAGGCAATCGGTTAAAACTAGTTATCTCCACTAATGTTTGATACCTATGTTTTAAAATGATTTTTTAAACCGTCTTTTGTCTTTTTTATTAACTTTAATTGATTAAATTTACTATTTTTACTAAACAAATATCTTGTGTATTTCAAATAGAAATTACTAGCAGTAGAGTCCGGCGTTGCTCGGGTGTAATGAAAGCTTTCAAACTAATCCACGTTCATGGAGCTCAGACTCTTTGGACGTTGGCACGAAAGACTAAAAAGCAATAGTTGTTTCCAGTTAAAGAGAAACTGTAGACTGAAAGAAAAATGAATGGATGTAAGTTTTGATTTCCTGGTAGCGATATTAAATAATTTTTTCGGTCGTAACCTGAATTTTGAAGGCTAAATAAGTCCTCTGAGTAAATGGTATCATGGCTTAGACCAAGAACTACAATTATACCTACTTAGAATCAAACCTGAAGCAAAAACTAAAATAAAAGAGCTGACCGTGAAACTTCTGAATATTGTTTCTGATGTCTTTGTCTATGAGTATATCAGATTTGATTAAAATCTGATCATTCCTTCTATAAGCCGATTTTTCGATTATCGATTTTAGATATTTATCGGGGGTACCTCGATACAAAACCTTGCTAAGAACACTCATAGACGCTTATAGTACAACTGTTTAAATTTTCACGAAAATCGGTTCAGCGGTTTCGGGGTCTATAGGTAACGGACACACACACACACACAGAGACAAAGTTCTATTTATAAATAAGTTTAGATATTGATTGGAATCTCAACTTTGTCATTGTTTTCAGTTAAATCACTAAAATCGACGACTTTTTGACACATTGGGGCATTTGTAAACTAAAGTTAATTGTAATTTTTGAAATCCTGCAAAATAAAATATAAATTTGTGAGATATCTTTCTGATGAAAATTGGAATAATTAAAGTTAAATTAATCTGATTTGAAACAAATAGAACGTTGAATACACCCATTTCTTAATCACGGAGGTCAGTTTTTTCTGATGTGTTGATGAATTGCTTACAGCCTGGAGCGTTGAAAGGCTAATAATGGGTATTCATAATTGAGTGAAATAAAAATTAACAAATTAAAACATATTTTGAAATTTTTAAGCGGTGATTTGCAAAGCTTGTTGAGATGTAAACCCGATGAAACACAATTAAATAAAGAAAATAAAAAGAACTGCTCAAAACTTAAAAAACAATTTTTTTTCAGAAAGAGGGCATAACCCTAAACGCACCTGACGTTTTAATAATGATGTCTTTTATTGACTACTATATTTAAAAAAATGTTTAAAAAATATTTTTAAAAATCTTGGTGTAAAATAATTTGTATTAAGCTTTTCAATCTTTTATTCGCAAATATAGTTTTCATATAATAACAATCCCAAATAAAGATATAAAAGATTGATATATAATCATATGTAATTATCAGATTATTTATTCATTGCTAAAACAAAATGCATAAGAAAATAGTGACCTTAATAAATCTTATTAGAAAAGCAATCAAAAGCAGTTCCAATGAAGTAATATCATAGTTTTTATATCATTTTTATTATTTTAGGATTTTGTGGAAAAAGAAAACGTGATGATGTACATTCCCCAAGGAATTCTGCTTTTAACAATTAAGAAGTAATTTTCATTATGTTATTTCACGAAATTCGATGAAATTAAGAAAAGGTGTTGATGGTAACACATGTAAAAATATATTTTTACCAAGAATTAAGGGAGGAAATAAACTGAAAACAATTTAAATCATTTCTTATTAAGGACTGAAATGTTCATGAAAATCCGAGAGTCATTTGATTTTTGCAAGAATTCACAAAACAATAGGTTTTTAACCTGAAAAAAGGCACTAAAACACGTAGATTACGTTAACAGCTGACGTAACAAAAAAAGATTTTTAACCCAAACTTCGAACGCGCTAGAAAGAATTAAAAAATAATAAAAAAATACAAAGAGACTTTAGTCTCATCTCTTAATAATAATACAAACATTTAGATAAAACTTCTTTTTATTAGGTTTGGGGCATTTTTACAGATTGCGATGCTGTTTGACTGCGAAAAAATGTCGATACCTACTTAAAATGATCTCAGTACTATTAAAATGGAAGACTTAAAGAATTGTCTCATATTTAACAGTATATGTTTAAAAAGTTATCTGCTGCCTCGATAGGATAAATTATATATATATATATATATAAATTAGAGAAATTTTTCAAAATTCAAAGGTGTCGGATGCACATTTCGACATGAGATCTCTAACAGAGATTCCACGTCACCTCAGCGACATTTGAATACTTAAATTTAGAATTTAAATCCCCGTTTACTAGATGTTAGAATATAAATTAAATATATTCAATTTAAATTTAAATCTTAATTTTACTTTAACGTTAACCTTAAAAAAGTATTTTAACCCCCCTACCTTCCTATCCCAATCTCCTTTAATTGCCTATCTTTATAAAATATGGATTCTTTTACTAAACCCCTTATTTCCTTGGTTAACACACACACACACACACACACACACACACACACACACACACACACACACACACACACACACACACACACACATATATATATATTCTCTAATAATTTTTAAACTTATAACTTCCTCTAATTGGTATTTAGCTCGCATCTACCTAAAAAGATTAATTAAATAAACTTAATTAGAACATTTTTTAAGATCTTATATTTAAACCCGTTCCTTCCCCCTAAATATACCTCTTCAAACAGATCAAAATCTTAACCTTAAAAAAGTAATTTAACTCCTTTAGTTGTCTATCTTTATAAAATATGGATTCCTTTAGTAAACCCCCTTTTTCCTTGTTAACACACACACACACACACACACACACACACACACACATATATATATATATATATATATATATTTCTTTAATAATTTTAAATATATGATTCCTGTAATGGATAAACTTAAACATTTTTAAGATCTTACATTTAAATCTATTCCTTCTCCTCCTAAATATACCGTTTCAAACCCCTGTAAACATTCACGTATGGAGCCGAGCTAGCTTCTTCCATTTGATATTTGATACCCCGTCTTTCTCTTGTCTCTATACACCCTCTAATCTCCGCCCCTCCTAGCTCTGTTCTGTTCTGTTTTGTTTAACCTAATCCCCAACTTAAAAAATCCATTTCCCTGACCTTAAGGGAACTCTAAATTCTTGACCGTTGTTAACTCTGTCAATCCCTCTTTACCCCAGGGCCTTCTCCATTTAGAACAGAACAATGTCGCTGAGGTGACGTGGAATCTCTGTTGGAGATCTCATGTCGAAATGTGCATCCGACACCTTTGAATTTTGAAAATGTTCTCTAATTTATATTGGCTCTGTATTCTTAAGTACATTGAGCTCTCCAACTGCATCATTTGTTAATATTAGAATTTTTAAAAATATTAATTAGGATCAGGTTTTTGGAATTTACCTTCCTACTCTTCAACTTCGGATTAAAGAAAAAATAATATATATATATATATATATATATATATATATATATATATATATATATATATACTGTTAAATATAAAAGACAATGAATGTCTATTATGATTAATCATGACACGTTCTAAACATCATATTTTGACTTTAATTTCAGGCTAAAATAAAGACAAAAATTCTCCAACATTTGGATAAGATAAAATCGTCTTTGATGGTGGATGTTTTTATGTTAAAGTCCTTGTAACCTCTCTGAAGATGGCTCATGTGAGCCGAAAGCTTAATAAAAAAATATAGCCGGGCATTGCTCGGAGATTTTTAGTGGTTAAGCTCTAGAATGAGGTTGCCGTGACGCATAATTTCAAAAGATGTCATTGGTTTTTCGTGAATTTGTAAAACGGGAATTCGTGTTTAGGCAATTTTGCCAATAAACTGTAATAATGTATGTACAATAGGATGAATAGGGTTGCGCGTTAGAAATGGTTGCATTGTCCCTGCAATGTAGGTAGAAATTACAAAAATGTTGAAACATACTGTTTGTTTCCACAGACAGACCCAGCATACAAAACAAGCAGCTTCGGCTAAAAATACATCCACTAACAATTATTGCTTGAGTCAACAAACCAGAAACGATTCTACTATTGGTCTACACCTGCAACAGAAATGATAAGTGTTTATTTAGATGTTGACTTCTTCGTCTTCATCATCTCCTTCGTCTCCGTCGACTTTTTCTTCTTCGTCATTGTCTTCGATGACATCTTCATCTTCATCGTATTCTTCGTCATTTTCATCTTTGTCATCTTCTTCGTCGTTTTCTTTTTCTTCTTCTTCATCATCATCATCATCATCTTCTTTTTCTTCTTCTTCATCTTCTTCTCCGTCTTCTTTGTTGTCTTCGTTATCTTCTTCATTGACATCTTCGTTTTCGTCTTTTCTTTTCGTCATCCTCCTTATCTTCGTTTATCGTCTTTTCTTTTCGTCATCCTCCTCATCGTTTTCATCGACTTCGTCTTTATCATCTTCTATGTCATTTTTGTCTTCGTCATCTTCTTCGTTCTTTTCTTTTTCTTCTTTTACTTTTTCTTATTCTTCTTCTCCTGTTCTTTGTATTCTTCTTTGTCTTCTTTTTCTCGTTCTTTTTGTTTTTTCTCTTTCTCCTTATTCAACTTTTTCTTTGTTTTCTTCTTTGTCTTCTTCAACTTCTTTTTTTGCTTTTTCTTTTTCTTCTATTTCTAGGAATTACCTGCCTACCACCATGCAAAACTTCTATGGCTACTTACATTGAACGTTTCTGGTTAAACTACGATCGCGTTCACCTTCAGACTGCGCAGCATTTATTGCAACGGTGTTTTTGTTCTCATGACGTTGAACGTCTGTCTCTTGAGCTTACGCAGTTGTTGTAGAAACAGCCTATCGGCTACGCCGTCGATCATATTTACAGGGTGTATACGGGTCGGCTAACTTTAAATTTTATGTTTTTGGAGGTCATTTAGCAATTTTGTCATCTTCTTCGATAGATTCTTTTGAGTTCTCAGCTACAATGTTAGGAATGTCTTTTTTTTTCGATTTTTTAGGGCATTTTCAAGTATTTTTTGATACTTTTCCCGTCGAAAATTTTGGCGACATTTTTGTGCACTTTTCCTTTTATACGCCCTTTCACAAGTTCACTGCTGCAGCCTGTATGAATTTGTCCCTATTTTCGTCGTTTCACCATGGTTTTTACCCAATTTTATTTTCATTTTTTATTTTTTATTTTTTTAATCATTTCACCCCGAGCAAGGCGGAAACGCCACTGATGTGCAGGGGCCTACATAAATGTAAAAAGATTAATTAGAAAAGAGTGAGGAGTACAAACTAGTTAGAAAGGAACAATAGAAAGCTGAGAAAGCAGGTGCGATGACAGATACATAGGTGGAGAGAAAGGGAAGGTTATACAGGGGTTGGGAGAGAGCTAGAGTCCAGTGGTTAGAAGATGAGTATTGACTTTACATTTAAATTTCTGGAGGTTGTAGCCGTCAGGAAAGCAAGCTTCATTTTTTTTTTTTTATTTTTAGGGATTTTGCTGATTCTTGTATGTTTTACAAATTTGTATACACCCTGGTTTATCCTAATTTTCTACAGTTGCCACAATTGTCAAATAAGTAGGTTCCCTGTGCGGACGACGATCATGTTGAACTTCATTATCTGAAGAGTTAGTTATTGCATTTCTACTATGACAAAATTCACGCTAGGCATCATTCTCTTACGCTCTTGTGGCAGCCATAGTTGTAGCAATTCTATTTACACGAGACTCAAGTTGAGCTTCATTCTTTGAAGCTCGTGCAGCTCTCATCGCAGGAGCTCTTCTTATCAAATGATATTTACGCTGAACGTCATTCTCTAAAGCTTGTGCATCTGCTTTGGCATTTGCTTTCGTTGATAACCTATGTTGAGGTTTTTCGTTAATCACTGAAACACTAGAGACTGCAATTTAAGAAGCATTTATGGATTGTCTAAATGAACACTCACCATTTTTAGTTGACTGTACAGATACAATGGACGAATCATTTCTATTTTGTTGGCTCAAACAACTTTCGTCAATAGACATGACTGTCGCATGCACATACCATTCCACACTTTTTGACTGCCTACCTGTCGATGAAACCTCCCGTTGACTCATTTGTCCACACAGATGGCATTTGCTGAAATATTCAGCGTGCATATCCTTTCTTGGAATTTAGATTGGGGGCGCGAAATTGTTTGAGAATACGGATCTTAAATATACAACATTACCAGAGCGTTATATTTATGAACCAGAGTTCGAAATCGCAAGTTTAGAAATAAGTTCCATTCTTAGACGTCAATTTTTAGGTTGAATAAGCCTAACTTGCATGAGGTTGAATATTTTAGTCAGAATATTAAATTTCTAGCCGTCATCAAGTAAAATTGTATCAGCAAAAACTTACGGAATATTTGGATCGCGCAGCGCACGCAGAAATTAAGTAAGAAGATATTTTTCAGAGAAGTGGTGATGTCACTGTTTTGGTTAAGCGTGATGAGAAATATTAAATACAAGAAAGGACTAACTTTACGTTTTAGAATTTGACATTGTTGATGAAATTTGATCGTGCGAAATTCAATTAATAGCAACCATAGAATATTTGTACTGCCCATAATTAATAATAATACTAAAGTACACTAGCACCTCGATTTACGTCTTTCCAATTTACGTTACTTTGGAAGTTACGGCGTTAACGTCGTTCAAAATACATCTGTTCAAATATATTGATTACATTAATTGGAAAAGATTTTGTGTACATCAAAAATTCGAATCTTGATCAGATTTTGGTTGAAGTCACATAAAGCGTCTCAGAGGAGAAGAGTTCGTAAATTCTAAGGGATTCGGTGATTTCTTACGTACTCAGTAAACCGATTCGATAGAATTTTGTGTACATCACATTTCGGACCTTGATCTAAAAGTTAACGATTTTTGTTTAAATTCGCTTAAGGCCTCTTGGAGGTGAAGAGTTAGAAAATTCTAAGCGTTTCAGTTATTTCTGGCCTTCCGACAAAATTTGTTACGTACATCAAATATTCATATTATGATTAACAAGTGACACCGTTTTGATTGAAGTCAGAACCAACAGTTTCAGAGAAGTAGGGTTTATTAGAATAGAGACACACAAACACAGGGACATATATATATATATAGTTATCCGCAGACAAATCTGTTTCGCTGTATCCCAGCTCATCAGTACGATTAGACTCCGATTGTTTTAACCCAGGATTGAAACCAGACAGAATTGGCGTCAGTCGGCGATTCTACCTCTGGGCTATGGGCGTTCGGTAGAAGAAGGCATACTTTTTTTAGCGTGTATATTATCATTATACACGCCCAGTAGCCAGAGTGCTCTATACATTACTGAATGAGCGAAGCGTATGAATATATATATATATATATATATATATATATATATATATATATTCCATTTTTAAACGGGTTATTTCGCTACCCAGGTTTCTACCATGAGTGCAATCTTAATAACTATATATATATATATATATATATATATATATGCATTAAAATTTCATCGTTGCACGTATATTTAGTCAATAATATCTTCATAATTCGTCAGTCGAATGGTATCTCTGTCGATTCGTGTTGCTTCATTTATGTGGAAATTTGCTAGCATTCACTTTTGTATAGAGGAATAAAAATGACGTAGACAATTTCATAAAATTTTCTATTTTTTCAAATCTTTCTTAGCTTCAGAAAGGAATAGCCCTCTAGTCATTGCCTTTAGATTAATGTATCATATCCTCAGCCGTTTGTCACTACACTTCTCAGGTATTTGAATTTCTGTACCTGATTGTTTTTGAGGATCTCAATTCAAGTCTCACACATTCGGCTGTCTTATTTATAGATACTCATATATTTTATGATCAGTTATTTTCGTTTTTCATAGATAGCCTCTCTTTCGATTATTGTACTTTTACTTCTGAATCTGAGTTCACTGTTAATCTATGTTATCAAGATTATGGCTTCTAATAACAAAAATACTAGGATGTTTTCTAATTTTTTTAGGATTGAGGAATGTATGGATTTATGTTTTTCTGGCTCGTTTTTTTTTATATTGGTGGACATGCTTTCTAAATTGCACGCTTTCGTTTTGTTCTCTGTATTACAGATGTTGTTATCTAATAAATATCAAGGATTTTTCTAATTTGCTCCACGTAAGTGGAGCGTTTCTAACAGCTAAAATGTGTTTTTTGTGTTTTTTATTATCAAGTGTTTTGCATAAACTATGAAAACAGTTATAGTTTTTTTTGCAGTTATATTACTCTCTTTGGATCAGCATTTCATGCGAATTACATTCTTTGTCTGATCATGAAACTTTCAAAACAGCATAGTACATTAAGTCAATAAAAACAAACGCTGACAACATATCCTTTCTGCGAATACTTTTGAAAGAGAATCTCTGAGATTTGTGCACGAATCAGAGCATTATATGTAAACTTCATGAGGGGTAACCTTGTATATATTCATTGCAAATATACATGTATATACTATAGTTCCAAACATTTGGAACCACGTTCCTGATTTAATTATTAAATTTCGTATCTTCTTTGGTTTAATAAACTCATTCTGAACAAGAATTATGAGGCTATTTATCTAGGTACCTTCACCCATTTTCTATACCTAAATTTAAATTTAAATTTTAAAAATAAATAAGGTATCTTCAAGCTTTAAAATTAGCTTTAATTGGAAGCCAAGAGAGGAAATTTTAGTTCCAGAAAGAAAAATACACTGGTATATTTAAAACCGAAATTATAGTGATTTTAATCTAATTTTTTTCTGAATTGGAAAAAATAAAATTTAAATTTTCCAAAATTTTTGATTGATCGACACATTACGTATAGAGTACGTAAACAGTAGCCAAATTTCTGTTTTCAAAATCTTGCAAAAATAAAATATATCTAACTGACAAGTCATTTAAGTCAATTTTTAAAATTAAAACATAGCTTTATTTGATTTCAATCAAGTAATAATTGCTTACTGCAAGACATTTACACTAAAAAAAATTTTCAACTCCGGTAGGCCTTTCTTATCTCCGTAATCCGGGTGACGAAAGATATGACAGCTAAAAATTGTCAAGAACGCTAAAAGTGGGGCGACTATCCTGGCCAAAATTTCAATTATGTTAAAACATAAAATTTTCAAAATTTAATTTCTTTTCTTTTGTTTTAAATAGTAAAATTCATTCATTTTTTAAATTTAATATTTTCTATTTATTAGATAATTTCATTTGGGTATCCTCGCTGTTTTTAAGAGTTTATCACTTTTCATATATATATGTATATATACAAACACGTACATATATATGTGTGAGTTGAGTAGTAATTTGATCCTGACTAGTGATCCATATTTTCAGACTCTGTGCTTAGAATATATATATATATATATATATATATATATATATATATATATATGTGCGTGTGTGTGTGTGTGTGTGTGTGTGTGTGTGTGTGTGTGTGTGTGTGCGTGCGTGTGCGTGTGTGTGTGCATACGCTACGCTCATGATACTTCCTTTTTCCAACACTGCAAGTTGTTACAACATCAAATATTAACTTAAGAACTTGAGTTTTGTCGGCAAACAAAATCATCAAATATATCTAAGCTGTCAGCTACATACAATCACTTTCTCGTATGCTCTCTTGAAAAATGAATAAAGCCTGTATGTAACAGCGAAGATAATCCTTCTTTGAACATTGTGGACTGGTGCTACAGAATCACAATTCAGAACTGTACCAAAGAACAGAAACCACATGACATCAATAAATTCTTCGGCATTGACGACTAAAATGAATATAAAATGTAATTCGACTTGAATGACATAATAACGATGTTGACATTCAACACTATTTGAAACCATATGTCAAGAAGCAAACCAAAATCACTAATGGAGTTGTGAACAGATTGTGAACTATTTTCCGGAGAAATTGTTTTAGTATGTAGATTTCGTTTGTAACACTACGCTCAATAAATGCTAAATGGTTCCACACAAGGAAACGATTTCTATTATAATTAACATTTTTTAAATCTGTCTCGCAGTCGAAATATGCCTTAATTCGAATGGAAATTTTTAAACGACTATTTATAACCAGGAGTCGTTTTCAAGGATAATAAATTCAAATAAGCAATATACTTTTTGTATCGTTGTCAGTTTAAAGTTCGAAATAAATTATGTTTACCTTTTATCTTTGAAACAGAATTTAGCTTAAAGTGAAAAAATATATTTAAGCATTTCTTGATATGGAAAGTATATTAAATCATATTTAATAATAGTTTGTTAATTTATTTTAATATACACATCTCTAAGATGTTTAATTGTTTTTTTTTCTTTTTTCAGCTACCGCAGTTATCCTAAAATATGTTCTGTGCAGTTTCACTTATTTCTGAATCTGTAGTTTTAGATATTATTGTTCTTTAAAATACATAGGTGGAAACATGCATTCCTCATTTATTGCGTTAATAAAAATAATGCGACTTCAAGTCTAATCTTTTCTATAATAAGTCGGTAAAAAATTATTTTTACTACTCATTTTGCGCGAACATTCATTGTGATATATCGTTGAGAAAATGAAGAAGCTATAAAATAGTAATAAAATAAACAAATGCTGTGAATTCTGGAAGGTCTCCAACCAAATTATGAATAGAGGAAAAGTGACAGTATCCACTAGAGTAAATATCCACGATGTTATATTTTTTATCAAAAGACAAGGGGAAGTTCTTAGCCACGATATTTGCCTCGATCTCTACATTAGATAATAAAAGCCATAGTCTTCTCAACTACTCGAGTCTCACCGACTACAATCTCAGTAATGGTTTCATTACAGTATCGGAAGTCTCAAAACTTATCAAAGAACTTGACGATAAGAAAGCCACTGGTCCAGAAAAATTTCCAATGGTTGTCTTTAAGAAACTTATGTGATGTCAGTTCTTCAATACGGCAGTGAATGCTGGACAATTTCATCGAAAATTAGGACAAAACTGGAAGCAGCAGAAATGTTGTTCTACAGAAGGATGCTGCGGATATCGCAAGCAACGATGAGGTGTTGGAAAGAATGGCAACGAAAAGGAAATTAATACTGAGCATCAGAAAGAGACAACTGAAGTTCCTGGGACACGCAGTGAGGAAGGAAAGCCTGGAGAACCTGATATTGACTAGCCAGATAGAGGGAAAGAGAGACAGAGGAAGACAGCGGATAACATATCTGCAGGGCCTGATCAGGTGGATGACGGAACGGAGGCTGCAAGGAATAACAGGAGCAAGCATACTTGGAGCCACAAGGGAGAGGGAGACGTGGAGAACCATGATCGCCTATGTCCTGAAGGGACAGGGCACATAGAAGAAGAAGAAGAACCTGGAATTATCCCCAACACTAGCAAAGTTATTTAACATTTGCTTCAATTATAAATCATACCCAAATCTTTAAAATCATATCCATCTTCAATAACGTGGGCGAGAGATGTCCTTACATCCACTATATAGCCACTAGTTTCATCAACAGTATAATTTTCGAGACTATAATAATCCAGAATTTACATTAGAGTGTTTCAAGCACTTAATATGCAGAGTATTGAAGTTGCCAAAGGTAAATGTATTTGCAGACGTGTGGACAAATAGAATCGAAAGCAACGGTCATGATAGGAAAAGAATGACAGAAGAAGAAGAGACAGTTGACTGAGTTTAGTAGAGAACGTTGGAAGCTCATGTAAGAACAGTTCCGAGATTCAGTAGCGAGTGCCTGGAGGAGAAGACCATGCATGTGGACACTAGATCTTTTACGAATGAGATGAGCGTAGCCAGGAACAAAATTTAGATTAGATATTGAAGAATTTTGATTCGTTTCGGAAAGATCTAGAATGGCCTGAGAATGTTCCAAGAGAAATTATTTCAGACCCTAACTTTGGTACAAAGGTACAAATCTAACGAATATTGAAGAAAGAAAGTTTGAAAGATTTAGGACTTTTTATCGATCTGGATTAATTGTATTTTGTTTATTCCATTTATATATGGTATCCTTTTAAAGATGAAACAGCTCAACAATAATAGCTGCCGTTGATATGAGTGGGGTAAAATTTGGTCCAGATTGCTGAATATTGTGGCTCTAAGGATGCACATCAGAAGTAATTGCAGTGAACCTTTTTATTTGTGACATGGCAATGCACGAACGTTGATATCATGCGACTGTTGATTAGAGTAGGCTCTCTAGACGCTACTGAAGTTTTGGTGCTCTCAATAACCAGTCGGGATGCAGTCACCGAAAAACTTCCAACCGTGTACATTCAGTATGAAGAGTCGCTACCACCATCCAGCAACCATCACCAAAAATTAATAACAGCCACCTTTATTAAGCCTCAGAAGAATGAAACAGAAACCACACTTTAACAAAGAAATAAAGAATAAGACTTTACTCCTGTTCAAAAGGAGCGTAAGGATTGGGCGATAGTAAGACCTATCTATTGCTGTTAAAAAAAAAAACAAAAAGAAAAGAAAAGTAAAATTGTCTGTCAAGTTTTAATTTGGGCGGTAAAACTGCTCTTATCCTATAAAGATGTACATAGTGGTGCAGAATATATACGCTAGGAATGAGAAATCGGAATTTGAATTCCAGTAGAATTATTTGCATTTATATACGCACAAATGCCGTTGGAAAAAGTATTAATCCGTATTTTTCCCCTCTAGCTATTTGTTAAATATCAGTATAGATTATGTTTTATAGCCTTAATTTGCAACCAGTCTACCGCATAAAATAATGGCAGACTACTGCGAGAAAAAACTTCTGTCAAGTTAGTCATGTCTTTTTCGAGACATGATTGCCAAAACGTGTATCACTTATAGCACTGACTGTCGTATCTTATGTTTATGAGATGCCTTTGAACAAATACTGATTCAGCATTTCAAGTTAAGGAACGTTTTTCATATCCATTTTAAAGGGATATAAATAGTCGTTTTTGACTCATTTCTAACATTCTTTTAACCTTGATTTAGATTTTGGGAGTGGGCGGTTAACTTATCCTGAGCATCAAAAATAATATCTTCCTCTTTCTCCCTCTAGAGAAGCAAAAGAACAGATAAAAATTAATAATTTGTACGTTAAAATAACACAGATTCAACAGGATTGGTTATTCTAAGCTATACAAATTAATAGAAATAAATGCATGAATTTACCTCCCCTCTCAGATCGTGTCTTCGCATTTTTTAATTTACTCCCTCTTATAGAACATTCTTCAATTATTTGCTTATTACTTGCGTAGGTGACTTAGAATTGTTCCCAAGTAATGCGATATATGATACTATATGGCATCTGGGCATTTTATTTGATCATAGGATATTTTGATTTTGATCAAGAGCAAAACATGTGTAATTTCATTACAAATATTATGTCCACAATGCTACAAATATTCCATTTATAGTCGATAATATTGAGCTTATCATTCTCAAACATTGCGCACAGCCTCTTCTGGTAGTCATGGGTTATCTCCCTCTAACCCTCTTAGTTACTTGTTCACCACTGTTGCAGCCTGGTATTGAACTCTTAACAGTTTGGGTAAGGCCACAGGAATTAACCAATGTCTATATCCACTGGTCCATGTGTCATTAATTTAAACAGTGTAAATACTACCTCATCTCAGAAATATAGACAAATGCTAATGCAAATAATGTTATTCTGCATTCACAATCGAATACATGGTACATCATACATGGCTTTGGTGCATACGCAATATTTGGATGAGAATAATTACTCGAGACGGTGATATACATGTTTTATGTTGCTAAATGTATAATGTCATGAAAGCTCTTTCAAGTTTTTAGTTTGGTTCATTTCGTTTAGTGATATATCAATATCTCTGTGACTTATTTAATTCCGAAATATAAAGTTTTTGAGCACAATTTTTATACCTCTAATTGCATATAAAATGCTGGTCATTTTACTATAAATATGTATTGTCGATCCTCTTCATATAAATATGTATTGCGAGTATTTTTACTATAATAACTTATTTGTATACTCTCATAGTGTTTTCTTTCTGTACACGGTTTCACAATTCGACCATAGCTGGGATCCTAACTGATGCTACCACACAGTGTCGGATAGACCTAGGAACAGCAGCAATTAAGAGGTGGTTCAAGGCTCCTCAGTATTTTCAATCTTACGATCAGAGGCCTTGCTGTCGAGTCTAGTTTATGATTTCACTGTAAGCTCCCGTACAGAACTGGTATTTCTGCCTTGGTTGGGGTGAAATGTTTTTGTTTTAAAAAAGATAGTTTTCCTTCAGCGAAAACAAATATTCTGCTATTGCCTTTTTCAGCACAATCAGCAATCACATATATCTATGCCTCTATTCCTGACAAAAACTTTTCCATGTGTTTCTATCTATATTGTTTTTCAGAGTGCTCTTAAGTGTTTTTTCGGCTTGTAATGAGGACGATTGCCTTTCTTTAGCTGCTTGCCATACAGTTTGTTTTCAAACTGTTTTGGAATGCAAACTTCCTCTAAGTGGACAAACTAATCAGATCATTTCAATTGATATTTCATTAACTCAACATTCATTATTTTAGCCAGCTGCAGCACAAGTTCATTCAGTAAGTGGGGTCGATATATGATCTCTGTGGGGTGGATATGTGAAAATATTCTAAAATATGTATACGGTAGCTTGTTCAACATGCTTCTCATACATGCATACACAGTGATAGACACATCTTATTCAGATGAGAGCCACCCACTCACTCTTTTTTTATTTGTGATGGCTTCCGTCTTCTTTCGGTTTCTATAGCACCTAAGATAACTCTTGAGACCAGCATTCAATTTAATAGGAAACAAGTATATATGGCCGATGAACTCTTTTTTGGTTGCATTGGCAGGCCCTACACCTCTCATGCATACCGCCATGTGTCTTCTCAATCGATAGATATTGCTGGCAGAGTAATAAGGCAGGTTAGCATAGTTGACTTGCTTTCCGATGCGATGAATTAAACCACATTTCAAAGACTGCATATAAGCTGTTAAATGAGAGTACATAGCTCTTCGATGATAATACTTTGTAAGAAAATACCTAAGATATTCTTTCTCGATGGTATTGCATCACTTACGTGTAAAGCACCTCCAATCTGTATTATGTAAAGTCAGTTTTTTCCAAATTCTGCACATACAGGTGTAATTCATTCACATCATCCTTAAGATTATTGTTATGGTTAAAGTCCGAAAATAACAACACGACCACAAGGGTAAAAATAACAAATATATCTTATCAAGAAATAACAATACAAAATGTGGAAGGTGTTAGTATGACTGTCAGCCTTGTTTGAAGTGAACTACTATCAACCTGACCCCCTCTCTCTTAAGAGGCGTAGTATATATAGTGTTAGGAAGAGTTCATTCTGGAGTTACAGGTAAGGACCCATGACAATCATATTTAAATCTCTTTCTAGGCATGTGTTGTGGAATCTTTCCTATCATTCTTTCCCCGGATAAATGTTGTTTGGAATTTCTGTTAACACTCTATTCTCTCAATGTGTCTAACGATGTGTCTGGTTGGACGTTATTTGAGATCTTTAGAGGACAAGAGTTTCTGGAAGAATATACTATTATTTGATGTCAGGCATTTCGGGTGAAATCTTTTAAGCCCTTTTATATGGCCCCGGTAGATTCAAAGTTTCAGAAGATTACAGCAAATATGTTAAAACAGAGGCCATATACACATTGAACAAAATCTTTACAAATTACTAAATGCAACAATCATCATGTGAATTCTTGAATAAATCTCAGATCACTGTCATTTCATATAGTTCTTCCATTTCGGAATATGTCAGCAACTTCTAGAATGGTATTTTCACAAGTGCTGTAGTTTCTTTGCAGAACGCACCAGGTGTAGTCTCTTTGCAGAACGCACCAGGTGTAGTCTCTTTGCAGAACGCACCAGGTGTATGAGTGATCATCACTTTTGTCTTCAAACTAATCTTCAGTCTAAAGGCATCAGTAGTAACATAGTTGCGAGCCATTAGGCGTTGCAAATATTATTCCAAATGCACTACAGCATGTAGCAAATTTTGAATCAAGGACTCAAAATTTTTGAATATATGAGATTGAACACTCTTTATAATGTTTTAAATATCAAAGTGATTCCTCGAGGAATTGTCAGAAGAGAAAAGCATCTTAGATTGAGAAAAGATTTGGTGCAAGAATATAATTTTGCTTCACCACATTCTCCATTAAAATCTCATCTAAAAGTGAAGCGTTGAATCCAGTATGTATTGTACTACGAAATTGACACCAGTTGATGATAAATCAATCTCACTAAAACTCCTCCACAATGTATCACGTTTTACGATGTCAAAAGCTGTGGTTAAGTTCACAAAAAACTGGGACGACAGTACTCGTTGTTTAATATGTCACATGCAGTTGGCTTACGACGAAAGTCATATCCGTAATACCTCTGACGGCTCTAAAAATGTGCTTCTGGAATAAGTGTATGATTTTTTATTAGCCTATTAAGTAAGTTTCTCGGAAATACCTTACTAACGGATTAAAGATGGATGATACCTCGGTAGATATTAAAACACACACATTTTGAATACTTGATTTTAAAGATAGAACCTAGGATACCAAACTAAACTGGTCAGGTCGAAGACAGATATTGCAACACGCCAAAACATTGTAATCTTAATAGAACGCCATCAATCCAACTCTCTTGTCGATTTTGATATGTTTGATGGTGAACTTTATACGTTTCGAAGTGGGGACATGTTGCTCATTCGATTAATTAACCCATTCTGTGGAAAAATATAATTGAATGTATCATCAATACGGATAGATAAAAGAAAAGTTTGGTAACGTGTAAACTACATCAAGTAAGTTTTCCCAAAGTTTTGGTTTGCCATCTCAGAATGTCACCAGAATAGCAAACTTGTTAGGACAGAATATTATAAAATATCTTTAAGTCATTCCTCTCAGTAGTTTTTCAATGTGCTTTTGAGATGTTCCGCCATCAATTATTATTAATCTTCGTGTGCTTGGGCTGAAAGAGTACTTAGTATACTTTAAGAATCCGTTCCATTGCTGGACGGTTTCTGATGAACTGCTTAATAGAGATACGGAGAATAATTGGTTTTGAATAACTCCATAATATTATCATTATTTTCATTAAACCAGACTTTATGATGTTTCTTGACAAAACCCAACAGTTTACCTGTAACCTGATAAACATGGACTTTTAAAATTTCCATGTACCATCAAAAGTAACATTGTACATCATATCAGCTAACACTGTCCGAGCTTCCAACTGTATCAGTTTAAAAACATCAAGACATTTGGAAACTTTCACCACATTCATCCGACATTTTTGTGAATACACAGGTTGTTTTTCTTATGGGCCATTTTTTGGATCTGTCGATTTCAGCCTTACGTAGAACATATTATTGCAGGCATCTCCAATTTCTCTTATTTATAATGAAGAAGATTAAGGAATCATGCTGCGAACTAGGATGAGTCGTGGTAAACTTATGCTTCTTTTTTGTTTAAAGTAGGTGTTACTGATTGTAAAATCAAACCGAAAACAGAATTCAAGTAGATATAATTCATTGATATTTACCTTCTAAATCGTCCAGGGGCCGAGAGAACGCCAAGTATCATGCCGATTCCATACTATTTCATTAAAGTCCCCAAAGACTATAAAGTGACAAATACTAATACATACACAATTAATAACATAAGTACATACACACAATGAATTTGATAATACTAAAAATCTTACCAAATAAACAATCATATCCATAGTCAAGATTATGTACAACTTTTTCTGTACTATAAAAGCTATTACAAGATGAAGAAAATATATTAATAACAAAAGATTAAAAGAGTATCGTATGTGCAAAGTGCGTAGATTTAGTTATTTTCTATTATTCTGAATTACTTTCATTTAAAAATAAAGGGATCGGAAGGGCAGAATTTGTCTTGAAAAGTCGAAAGGGACTTGGGACATGTCTTTAGATTTGATGATGTTTCCATGTGTTATGGTCGGGCAAATCGTTCTCTTTGCTTGTGTTTGTCAGCCATGTAGAATAGCTCAACGGTTCGCGTTTTTTCAATTTTTTTCCAGAAATATCTTTTGGGAAATAGAAGAACTTCCTGCTGCTTTTCTTGAAGAATGTGCTTCTTTTAAATAACTCAGAAGTTGTTATTGAAACTGGTGAACAATGAATACACTATGAATATGTGTGTAGAGACAGTCTTTAGAAATAATTAGAATTCGCAGTGTCGACTGCATCTTGAATAGCAAATATACTTCTTAAGGTGAGTGTTCTCTTTCCACAATGAAATGTTCTGTCGAATCGATTTCCTGTTTCACTCCAAGTAGAAAGCCTTCAACAACTTGAATTTAAGAGAAATGATAGAATCTATCTATTTCTGCGCGAATGTTTCCAAAACTTATATTTAAGACACGCAAAGAATTTATCAACCAAATAGCTTGAGTTTTACATAAAGTTATATTGCCTTTTAAAATCACCTGATGTCAATTTCGGCCTGATATATAATTTGTAGAATTTTTTTCCAAAATTAAATTCTAAATAAAAAGTTTTCGTTGTTATTTTTGGTGTAGATCTTTCTGTAAGATATCTGTTTACTGATTCATATTTATTGGTTTTTCTTATTTACTTTAGAACAATAAAATTTCTAAAAGTTCTTTATTTAAAAACTTTTCTTTAAATAAGATATTTTTTATATTTTCAAACACTTTTTGAGGTTTTATGTTTTATTAAAAAAAGTTTTGTTTTAAATTAATTATTCAAACATATGTTTATAACTACATATAAAAAGAACGTTTCTTACAAATTACTTAAAGCGTTTAATGAATATTTAAAATATTTTATAATCTGTCAAGATTTTAAATCTTTTTGGTTGTTCTGTCAATAAAACTTTTACGTTATATTATTTTTTATATTTTGGTAAAGAATTGCTGCCATGTTTTGTGTATTACAGGTTTATATATAACCTTCTTTCCTTTACAGTTGTATTCAGAGTAAATCTGTTTTTACTGATTGTTTACGAATGCCAGTTTCCTTAATGTTTTCCGGACACTGGCTATATTGGAGAAACTTTCTGAAATTTGTTTACACATGTTATATCACAAGAACCTAATGGAGAGTAAGCTTTATTGCAAAAGCCGTGGAAGTCTTACAGAAGTCGGAGCCGGAGATAAAAAAGTAGTTCTATTGGAAAGGTTATTAATCCTATCAAGGAACCGTGGCGGTGATGCCGAATCACTAAAAGAGCTAATGCCTTTAATATATCTCAACTAGGCAGTTTCTTGAAGTTTCAGGCGAAATAGTTTGTCGTAAATATTACTTAGATGTTGTAGGCTGTCATTTACGACGTGTTTGTGTCACGTTTTCTTGTAATAAATGGTACATGAAATACAAAGAGAGTGATAAGCTAAAACACCAAATAAAATGGGAACTGTCCCTTGTTTAATGAGTCCTATGTGTTGCCGTTATAATTCTGTTTATTATCTACAATTTCGGATACATGGCCTTTTGCTACTCCGTATTTTCCATTTCTTCATTTTTGTTTTATTTCTTTCTTAAATTTGATCATTTATCTTTTTTACATTCTTTTTCTCTTTCATTCGTATTTTTTCTTTCTTAGCTCGTTTCTTTTAATTTCTTTTTTTTACAGTTTTCTTTATTTACATTCTCTTTTGTTTTTTAACTTTGATTTTTCACCTCTATATGTATATTTTTCTCAATTTGCTTTTCGTTATTTTTCTTTTACTTCAAATTTATCATTTAATCTTTATATTACTTTTTTTTTCTGCCTTTATTTCTTTCTTTCTTTTTTTCTTTCTTTCTTCTTTATTTATTCTTCACTTTTTTACATTTTTTTACATTCTGCATCTACGCCTTACTTTCTTTGTTTTATTTCCGTCTTTCTTACTTTTCAGCTATTCTTTATTTCTTCCTTTCTTTTTCATCTTTTTAACCTTTCCTTTCTTTCATCCTTTCTTTTACACTTTCCGCATTATCCCTTTTTCTGATAATTTCTTTTTTATCAACGTCTTTCATTTTTCTTATCATCCATCTGTACGTATTATTTCTTTCTTTCTTTCTTTCTTTCTTTCTTTCCTTCCGTCCTTCATTCATTCATTTATTCATTCATTCATTCTTTCTTTTTTTCTTGTTTAGCCTTTCCTTTCTTTTTCTGTTTCTTTCTTTCTTTCGTTCTTTCTTTCTCAAACAACTACTGTCTTTTTTTTCTTACTGATAATTACTTTTTATTTCTTTACATTGGTCTTATTATATCCTCATCCATGCTCTCTCTTTTTCTTTTTTTTCTTTCTTTCCTTCTTTCCTTACTTCATAAATTTATTTTGTATTTCCTTATGGTTTAAATATTGTAATTCTTTATTCCCTCATCATTTTGTCACCTATAATCATTTCATTTATAAAAATTTCACTATGTAAAATAATTACGAAATAAGTCAATGTCTACCTTAACTGAAAAACAATAAGAATAAAGAATGCATCAGATTAGCTAAGATATAAACATACACATTTTCTTATGACAGTGGCTTTTATTAGGCCCAGTTATCGCCTGTTAGTGCTGAAATACTGTTATCGTGACGTAAATGCTAGTCGCATTTAAAGAAATGCGTTTCATTATTGCATTATGCTTTTTGTTTTTTTCTTGTAAATAATTAATTATATATGAAGAAAATGTGGATAAAAGAAATAAAATATTGCAACTTAAAACAGCCCCATTGGTTGTTTAAAATACATCGTATTTCATATGTAGGACATATTTGTTAAGCACAGATTATTACATAAGTCCCTCAAGAAAAGGAAAAATGTATAGCTGAGTGTTTTCATCGACACGTGAATTGACGTATCTGCAGTTATTGAGAAAGTGTGCTTTATTATTAAAGAAATAACATTCCCACTACAAAGTTGTTCAGCAGATCATGTAAGTCACTGACTAGTAGTCGAGAAAATCCCTAATGGTCCATATGCCTTGTGTTATCTAATAATGAATAAATAATTTCTCCTTGTAAAAATCTGCAGATTTGAGTTTAAATTAACTGACATACACATTACAATTTTTGTGCATTGGCCTGAAAACAGCTGTGAAGAATAAAGCAGCCACACAACTGGAGGAACGAGCCCGATCAACGGACATCATTTCTAGTTCCATAAGATACGGTGATATGTCACCGAAATTCTTGAGATGAAAATAAATTTCACGTATCGATATTTGGAACTATTTAAATTAAATAATTTGTTAGTGTACTTATATTTTACTTATGAAAAATATACTTCTCTGAATCCAATGTTTTCAAGATAAATAAGCACATTTAATTCAGGATTAGCCCCTAATTTAATGCTAAATATCATCCTGTCACATTTCAACAATTTCGGTAACTGAATGGGCAGACACGTATTAATTTTCTAAGCGCCGCTTAGATGTGGCACAAGGCCGAATGTATGAAGCACCCACTTTGTCTCTGTGTGTGTTTGTGTGTCTGAGTGTGTGTGTCCGTTACCTATAGACTCCAAAACGGTTTAACCGTTGTACTATAAGCGTCTGCGAGTGTTCTTAGCGAGGTTTTGTGTCGAGGTTCCCCCGATAAATATCGAAAATCGATAATCGAAAAAATCGGGTTATAGAAAGAGTGGTCCGATTTTAATCAAATTTGATACACTCATAGACAAAGACATAAGAAACGATATTTAGAAGTTTCAAGGTAGCAGTTCTTACAATAGTGCAGAAAATCGATAATATATATATATATATATATATATATATATATATATATATAAAAGGCAAGATGTTTGTGTGTGTGTGTGTCTGTTTATCAGTCTGTATGTCCTTTATACAAATCCACAATTTTTTTCCGATTCTCACCAAACATCACACAAATATCTTTAGGCTGAGTCTGAGCTCCAGGACAATGGATTAGTTTTAAAGATTTCATTACACCCGAGCACCGCCGGGCTATACTGCTAGTCGTGTTATAAAAAGATCTATTAGAAAAACACTTTTAATTCCTTTAACAACGCGACATGACTATTAGCCGAATGCTTAAATATTTAGTAATATCTGTTAAAACTTACAATAAATGACGACAAAGAACTTGTCTCGATTGAAATTGTTTCTATATTTTTCTCATGTACTTCTTTTATTCCTTTAAAAATAAATTGTATAATAAAACGGTTCTCAAGATCGACAGTAACGTACATTTAAGATCGTTCTAATTTAATGGTTGGAAAGATGGTTTTAATCTTTGAGGCCTAGTTCTTAAAATTTAACATGTGTTGCATGGCATTCGTTTGATTGTTTGCCTATTTTAGGCATAGTTTAAATATTTAACTGTACTTACCCCATGTCCATCGGGAAAATCTTACAACCTAACATGCCGTAGATTATTATTTGTACACGGTGACTTTCACTTAGCTTTTATCGCTCTAGTTAAAGTCCGGCGATGAACGCCAGTATAAGGCGACAAAATTAAAACCACGTAACAGTAACTTTTTTTGCAATAACTATGCCTCATATACCAGTTTTCTTCTTCATGTGCCCTGTCTCATTAGGACGCAGGCGATCGTGGGCTTCAACTTCGCTCTGTCTCTTGCCACTCTCAATATTTTTCCTCTTGGTATCTCTTCTAAACCACGTCCTGTGACTATTAAAATTACCAGGCTCTCCTTCCCCATTAAATGTCCCAGGAATCTTATCTATCTTTTCCTTGTGTTAAGTATGAGTTTTTCGTGTTTTAATCCTCTCCAAAAACTCATAGTTGCTCACTTGCTCAGTCCGTGTTATCCTCAACATCCTTTATTAAAACCAAATTTCTGCTACCTCAAACCTATCTTTCATCCTTGATGAGATCGTCCAACATTCACTTTCATGCAAACGTACCAATATCACATAGCAACCCAGCACTCTCTTCTTTGTTCCAATGAAATTGGCATGTCTCTCGGTATCTGGTTAGCTTTTGAAATGCCTCCTTGTCCCTGCCAATGCATTAATGGATCTCCACATCGCACTTCCCATCCTCTGTAAGAAAAATTCTCAGGTGGAAATATATTAAAAAGGTTACTGGATAAGAAACGCTTAATAAAAACTCATTTAAAATAATACTTTTCTGTTGGCAAATGCTTTTCAGGCTATTCTAGGAGATAAATCAGTCAAGTTAGTTCAATCGTTACATCCTTACATTTCCCACGCGTAAACTTGTAACATTCAAGGTTAGGTTTAGTAAGAAAAAATCGTAAATAGGAAAGTATATGACATTTTAAATATATAAATACTTATTTGGTGTCCCAAACCTGTGTTCGCGAATTAGAATAAGATAGGAGGATCATTCAATAAATAAGGTGAGTTTTTCGGAATAAGGACTTCCACGAGGGTCATTTACTAAATAAGGTGAATTTTTGGTATAAGGACTTCTATGAGGATCCTTCAATAAATAAGGTGAATTTTTTGGTATAAGGACTTCTACAAGTGTCATTCAATAAATAAGGTGAATTTTTCGGTATAAGGACTTCTACGGGAGTCATTCAATAAATAAGGCGAAATTTTCGGAATAAGGACTTCTACGAGGGTCATTTACTAAATAAGGTGACATTTTGGTATAAGGACTTCTATGAGGATCCTTCAATAAATAAGGTGAATTTATCGGTATAAGAACTTCGAATACAGATAGAAGATTATTTTTTATTTTTTCCGTTACTTCTTTTCCACAGGAAATTAATTTTCTTTTTGCAGATAGAAAAAAGAAAATTTGAGAGTTTTGAAGATTAACAAAGATGACCGACCAAGAAGAATGCTCCAGGATTGAACAGAGGTCAGTTATCATGTTTTTGGTTGCTGAAGGGTGCAAATCAGTTGGGATTCATAGGAGAATATCAACTATGTATGGTGCCACAAGTTTCGGCCAAAGAATTTCTACAAATGGGTTAAATTGTTTAAAGGAGTTTGAAGGTGACAATGAAGTCAAAACTGTTGTGTGTTATTAACTGAAATATCACTTCAATGGAATTCCTGAGGGAATACGGAAGCTTGTGCACAGATGGAACAAGTGTGTGACACTGTTAGGTGACTACGTTAAAAAATAAATAATATAAATAGTAAGCTTCTATCTGTATTAGAATTCTTTATACCGAAAATTCATCTTATTTATTGAATGACTCTCGTAATTTACTTCGAGTAGGACTCGCTACATAAACATGATCTATATTACTGATAAGTGTAAATATTGCGTTCCTCGTTCTATTGTCTTGTACTCTTTCCGGTCAGATTTTGTGCCTAGCATAACAAATTCTTGGATATATTATAGCATACTCTTGAATACACTCAGGCATACTCTGGTATGGAGTATATTCCGGTTTGATGCATAGAAATTTGAACACAATTTTTCGATTCCATTTTCTCTACAAAGTTTAAGTCAACTAAACAAGACTGAAAAATTGCAAAGATTGTCGTATCACTATTCTTGTTTCTGCTTTCCGAATTTAGGAATTACACCATCCTCCGTCATTTGAAAGACCGTCAAAAATAATGAAACCACTTATTTTCTGCTAAAGGAACAATCATTTTCTCTTCTACATAATTGAAAGACAAAACAATGGGAACCAATGAATTGCTATAATACAAATTTAACAAAAAAAGAATAAATATATCAGAATTCGAAGTGGCAATAAATCATTAAAAATTGTCTTCTCAGCTTCATTTCTGAGATTTAAAGGTTTAAATTTATTTGAGTTCTCAGTCATTCATTTTGACACTACTCTCAGTGAGATTCGCTGAATGACTTTCATAGATATTAAACTGGAAGGGCATTTCTTGATGTCCCCAGCTAAAATAAACCCATCCAACAATACAATCAATTGCCAGAGTTGAGACTTCAGTCTTACAAGCACTCAAAATTTATTTGGATATATTTAAAACTGAAGTCATAGTGAGTAGGATGGTACTGACATTGTCTCTACAGAAATGAACAAGCAAGTTAACTTTAACGTAAAGAAAAATAAACTCAGAATAATGTGTCTTTAGTTACTTTAAAATTAACTCTCTTAAGAATCCATGCATTTAGCCAATCAAACGTTGTATTTTGTAAATTAATTTTTCGGTATTGCTATTATCTTATATGTCACCTTTGAAGCACAGCGTCTCACAGACAACATTTTTCAGAATGCGTTTCATAGGTCATTTTTTGTAAAAATCCAGCAATTGAAGAGAGCTAAATCAAGTATCTATTACGCGTAGATAGTTTCTGTTTAAGGCCATATTTTGCAAGGAATATCCTAAAGAAGGCGTGAAGAATCTGTCGCAGTCCGTCAGTAGTCTCAATCTTAAAAATAACGGAAATATTCACTTGGACAATCCTCGTACAAATGACACAGAACTGGCTTAATTTTACACCAACTACACACATTCACAAATACACAAACCAATCAGAGTGGAACCACGTAGTTTCAACGAACTGTAGTTTTCGAACCAATTCAACGCTACATAAAACTCCAGCAAATAAACTTTCCTGTCCAATGCTCATTCTAGCTACGACAGTCACTTGATCATCTCTAGCATATTTTAGTTGATCACTGCCCGAAGACACCTATTGATTGAAACTAGATATAGGCAGCCAAAGACAGCAACGAAGGCATAATGATATTGACAGCTATGAATACTACATCGCAGCAAAACACTTTACTCTCTGCGATCAAGTTCATATTTCTGCATATTTGATTCACGTAAAACTTCTGTGTTTGCGATAGAATCTTTAGACGAACACCCTAAATATTTTTGTACCTCGCTAAAAGAAAAGGCATGAAGAAAACGTCCTTTCCTCATTGCATATGCTACAATACATTTATTTTCTTTTAGCGTGAATTATGAGGCCCAAGAAGACATATTTTTTTTTTTTTTTTTTTTTTTTAATCATTTCACCCCGAGCAAGGCAGAAACGCCACTGATGTGCAGGGGGTTACATAAGTGTAAAAAGATTAATTAGAAAAGAGTGAGGAGTACAAGCTAGTTAGAAAGGAACAATAGAAAACTGAGAAAGCAGGTGCAATGACAGGTACATGGGCGGAGAGAAAGGGAAGCTTATACAGGGGAGGGGAGAGAGAGCTAGAGGCCAGTGGTTAGTAGGTGAGTATTAACTTTGCTTTTAAATTTCTGGAGGTCGTAGCCGTCAGGAAAGCAAGAATACGGGAGTGAGTTCCACAGGCGGGAAGTGCGAGAGAGGAAGCTGCAGGAGTAGAATTGTCGTCTGCGTTTGGCTAACCTGACTGTGAATGGGTGGGACCCAGTTGCCAGTCTGGTTGAACGGGTAAACACCTGTTGAGGAGGCATCAGTGACTTAAGCTCATCCGAGCAGAAGCCATGAAAGTATTTATAGAAGAGACAGAGGGAGGCCACATTTCGACGATGGGAAAGTGGCTGCAGACGAGTCGCCAGATCAGTACCTATCACATTACAGACTCTCCTTTGGAGCTTGTCAAGAACACTGAGGAGAACGGCAGGGGCACCTGACCATAAATGGCAGCAGTACTCCATGCACGGACGGATGGTTGACTTGTATATATGCAGGATGGATTCAGGTGGAAAAAACATCCTGGATCGACATAGTGACCCAATCTTCTTAGCAGTAGATTTTGCTATGGATTCAATATAGTGCTTCCATTTGAGGTCTGAGGACAGGGTAAGTCCGAGGAGGCGTAGTGTATTACTCTCCGGGAGAATCATCTGGTCCATGCTTATGGGAGGCAGAAGAGGTTGCCTATAATGGTTGACAGACAACAGCTTGGTCTTAGAGGAATTAAAGTTGACAAGCCACTTCTTGCCCCAGTTCACCACAGAGTGTAGATCCCGCTCAAGGTCAGCAGCGAGATTATGTCTGTCCGCCACGACAGGTTTCTTACTGGAGCGGGAGTATATTGTAGTGTCATCTGCGTAGATGCCTACTTGGGACCTGATCTCATCTGGGAGGTCGTTGATGAAAATAAGGAAGAGCGTTGGGCCCAGGATAGAGCCTTGTGGGACACCAGCATTCGTGCTGTAGGACGAAGAGGCACGCCCATTCAGAACGACCTTCATTTTGCGGTTATTTAAGAAAGATTGGATTAGGTCAAGCAGGCGACCGGTAATACCATAACCGCGTAGTTTGCATAGGAGGCCAGGGTGCCAAACCCTGTCGAAAGCCTTGGAGATATCCAGAGCAACCGCGCGAGCCTCGTCAGACTCATCAAGGGCCTGTAGCATGTACTCCGTTACAGTAGTTAGCAGGTCGGCTGTGGACCTGTCAAAGCGGAATCCATATTGCCTGTCGGAGAACAGCTTGTGGGCGGTGAGATGATGAACTATTTCAGCATTTATTATAGCCTCGAACACTTTCCCGAATATTGGTAGGAGACTGATAGGGCGATAGTTGGATGGGTCCGAGGGTTCACCACAATTCTTAAAGACAGGAACGACTGAGGAGAATTTCCAGCATGCAGGAAAGCAGGAAGCAGAAAGGCAGTAGTTAAACAGTTTAGAGAGGACAGGGGAAAGTTCAGGGGCACACCTCTTAAGGACTATCACCGGGATTCCATCGTCTCCACACGCCTTATGGGGGTCGAGTTTTGAAATTACTCTGGATACTATTGTCGGGGTAATATACACGTCATGCAGTTTGGCCTCAGTTCTAATAGGGAAGTCGGGTGGGTGCACTCCGGACGAGTCGAGTGTGGAGTTGGATGAGAATCTGCGGGCAAAGCACTCAGCTTTCTCAGCAGATGACGTGAGAACGTCAAATCCATGGATTAAAGGAGGTATTGAGGATTTCCTATTGTTGAGCACTCGTTTACAAATCCTCCAATAGTCCTTGGAGCCGAACTTGCGGTCAGCTATGTGCTGTCGCATTCTCTCCGCAAACAACTGTTTGGCGTCATTTAGAGTTCTCTTGCACTCACTGCGAGCGGATGTGAACAGGCGCCTATTGTGATCAGTTGGCTGTCTCTGGAATAGATGGAAGTAATGGTTCCTGTGGGCAATGGCGGCTGAGCAGGCTGGAGAGAACCACGGAGGGGAATGAGGTTTTAAGCAATACTTCCTGGTGGGTATGAAGGCATCAATGCCAGCTTTCACCCATGACGAGACCTCAGAGGCACAGTCATCAACTGATAGGTCAAACACTTTTCCCCAAGGGACGTCGCAGAGGAAATCGCGAAAGGCTTCCCAGTCAGCTTTTTGGTAGAGGTAGGAGGTTCTATGAGTAGGGGGATCCTGGGGGGAGTGAGATTGGAAAGAAATACTGAGGGAGACTACAGCGTGGTCGGAGTTGCCGAGAGGGCAAAGCTGCGAGACTTGACAGGCGTCGGGCGCAGAGGTGAAACATATATCTAGCAGTGAGGAATGACCCGAGGGTGTGCTTGGGAAGCGAGTGGGGAAGTCCACCACTTGCGTAAGGGATTGGGAAATAGCAAAGTTCATGGCGTGAGTGCCCGCCGAATCAGTAACAGCGTTTTCAAGCCACTCAGAGTGATGGGCATTGAGGTCTCCAAATACAAATATGTGGGCAAATGGGTGATAGGTAATAGCCTTATCTATGTCGTCGGCAATGCTATCTAGTAGGGAGCAGTCAATGCGCTTTTATTCTCCTTGGTATTGTAGCTCACAAAAACATCTATTCATTACTGTTATTGAGGTGATCTTCTTCTTTGATTGGTGTTTCTTCAGGTTTTGGGCGATCATGGTTCTCTACAACTTCCTTCGCTTTGTAGCTCTTAGCAGTATTTGCCTGTTGCTGTCTCCGCTTATCTTTATTCTGCCATACATTTTGAAAACTCGATATGTATATTATTTTCTGCTTTTCTCTCACCATCTTGCCTTCAACATGTCATTGTGTTAAATTTTCAAACTATTATGTTTTTTATGTGAACAATAAAATTAAAAATCATGTTTGATTTAACTATAATTTTTAATTTTATTTCCATTTTCTCTAAAACGCCGTCATTGTTCACATTATCTTCCCACCATCTCTCTTTAGAAGCATATTTCCGCTTCCTGAAGTTTCTTTTTAATATGTGAGATTGTCCAGCATTCACTGACATACAGAATCGCCGATATAACATAACAATACAGTACTTCATTTTGGATGAGATCTTTTAAAAAATCCTATGTTTAATTTAACTATAATTGTCGATTTTATTTCCATTTTCTCTAAAACGCCGTTTTATTATTCCAATGTGCCTTTGAATTTCAATGTCGAATTTTTCGTTCTATGTTAAATCACTTGTTAGAAAATGTAGGAAAAATCTATTGTTTTATAATATACCATTTCTGTATCTCTTAGATTATATTGCTTCCAATTCGTAGTTTGAAACATCGGTTTTTTCTCTTTGCTGGCAAACGTACATCGAGTCTTCTTAATCAAACAGAACAAAAATTAATTTAAGTAAATTTAACCATAAACCATAAAATATTTTTCTGTTTAAATATAAGGCCCCGAAACGGTGCATATTCTCTCCTGATGACCCCAATTTAAATATAAATTCGAAAGGAACACATTAAGTTAAATGAAGTCATATGCCGTAGAGAAGCTTGGGGGAAATGTCATTGGCATGAGGGGCATTACACATTCAGCTCATTTCCGTAATGTCCTTCTTCTTAAGCAATAAGATATTGAATGGCTGGTTATTAAGGTCATGTAAGCATTTCTTGAAATATTCAAAGTTGCCGGAAACGTTTAGGACATACCTTGAACAATAGGTTTCATTATAATATAATAATTGGCAGCTCGGATACAGCCACTTTCTTCCCTGTGTCTTTTCTACAAGTAGTTTCACGGCTTCTGCTCTGATGAATTTAACTCACTGGTGCCTCCTATATATAAATTTACTCGAGCCACAAGATAAGTAACTAGATCCCACCCAATTTACTGCGAAACCAATGAATTGTAAACACAAATTCTACTCGATCATCTTCTTTTCTCGCACCTCCAGCCTGTGGAATTCCCTTCCATTTACTTGCTTTCCCGACAGTATAATCTCCAAGAATTTAAATGCAAATTCAATAGTCCTCTTCTAACTCACTAACCTTCATCCTCGCTCTCATTCTCCTTTCTCTGTCCACTCCACTCTCATCAGTATTCTCAACCTTCTCTTACCCACTTCCTGACACACCCTATAATCTGTCATTCTTTCTCATAACTTTCCTCCTATGTAACCCCATGCAAATTAGGGACAATAAAATACCTTGCTTGGGGCGATATGATTAAAAAAATATATTACTAGTGATTAATATGGAACTTCAGCGTTTTTGTTTTATAAGATTAGAGTCAAAGGAAAATATATCCTAATGTGTGATCTTAATCTAAGAATATTTTCGTAAATATAACTAGGAAGATACTTTTAGATACTGACCATTTCATCACAAAAATTATTGAGTGCATACAATTTACTTTCAGACATGCTACTTGTCGACATTGATATGAAACTTGGTAAGGAATTATGTATAAAAAATTGGACTAATAAAATCGAATAATTCTGGTGATCACATTATTTTGCTTTCTTTTGACACGTTGGTCATTATTAACTTTCATTAAATATTTGCTGCTGATTTATAACATTTGCCGCCCTTAGGTTAGACCATAATTCGTCCATGAAAATGTTCATAAAATAATGAAATTCACCAGAATATAGAAAACGATCTTACGAAGACTCTGAAAAAGTATATATGGCATATATTTTGGTCCAGACGAACGAAATATTAATTTGGGTGGATATTGTTATTGATGCTACACATTTTCTATTTGTTTATTAAGTATATTCGACTGTTTATTTGATCCTAGCTATCTTATTCGCTCTGGAGCCTCATTTATTTGATATATATATCAACATATCTTCTTGTTTAGGTCCGTTCATATCTCAACCGGTTCATTTTAGCAGTCTAACAGTACCTTTTTTATTTTCTAGTCTGTGTCTGTATCTGTGCGATTTTGATTTTGTTTTGAATACTATCATAGATAAAACCATCAAGGGGTTAACTTTTTCATATTATTTTCAATGTTATATCTTTGAGAAAACGTGTTGAAATACACACGTTGCTTTTACAAAGTGGGGGTTATTTTTGCTTGCAAAAAGTGAACTAAGGAATTCGAAGAAATTAATGGACTTATTGATAATCTGATATTATATTATGTTAAACATTCCGATATTTTTCTGCTTTCTATCTTTCTCTCTCTCTCTCTCTCTCTCTCTCTCTATCTATATATATATATCTAACTCTCTATCTATTCATTGAAGCCATTTAAATCATTTCTATCAAAATCTAATTAAATCTATGTGAATCCGTTCATATTTGTTGATAACTGTTCTTTCTTTCTTTCTTTCTCAATCCATTTATTATTAATCTATCTCTCTATCTATCTGCGTCATTTAAGTTTTTACTATCAAAACCTATTTAAATCTATGTAGATCCGTTCATATTTGTTGTTACTTGTTTCTTTCTTTTTTCTTTCTTTTTTTAATTCTTTCTTTCTTTCTGTGTCAGTCTTTTCATAATCTATCTATCTATCTATCTATCTATCTATCTATCTATCTATCTATCTATCTATCGAAGTCATTTAAATCTTTTCAAATCTATGTGAATCCGATAACATTTGTTGAGAACTACTTTTCTTTTTTCTTTCTTTCTTTCTTTCTTTCTTTCTTTCTTTCTTTCTTTTAATCCAGTTATTAATTATCTATCTATTTTTCTATCTGCGTCATTTAAGATTTTGCAATCAAAACCTTTTTAAATCTATGTACACCCGTTCAGATGTGTTGTAACCTGTTTCTTTCTTTTTTCTTTCTTTTTTAAAATCTTTTTTCATTCTATGTCAGTCTGGTCCTAATCTATCTATCTATCTATCTATCTATCTATCTATCTATCTATCTATCTATCTATCTATCTATCTATTGAAATCATTTAAATCATTTCTATCAAAACCTATTTAAATCTATGTGAATCCGTTCATATTTGTTGAGAACTGTTTTTTCTTTCTTTCTTTCTTTCTTTCTTTCTTTCTTTCTTTCTTTCCTTCTCAATCGATTTATTAATTATCTGTCTCTCTATCTATATGCGTCATTTAAGTTTTTGATATCAAAACCTTTTTAAATCTATGTAAATCCGTTCATATTTGTTGCAACCTCTTTCTTTCTTTTTTATTCTTTTTTCTTTCTATCTCAGTCTTTTCATTATCTATCTATCTATCTATCTATCTATCTATCTATCTATCTATCTTTTTTGTCATGTTCATTTATATCAGTTTGTTTCATCAGCATTTTCATACCATTGTTTCTAAATAACTCTTATATTTTGTGATATCTATTAATCAATTCTTTCCCAATTTTTCTCTCCCTCGTTCTTTTTCTTTCCCTTCCGCTATCCGTCTGTTCATAGCAATTTGATATTATGGGGATATGGCTATATTTCCGGAAAAATATTAATTATATTTTCTTAAGAATGTGTCAGTGAATGTGACGCTAAATATCATGTTTTGTTGTCTTTTGGCACTGGTATGATTTTTGATGTATCAAAAAATCGATGGCAAGACTGCGTTTATGAATACAGAAGTTGGTAATTCCTATAATGTTTTGTGATATAGCAAATGCATTAACAAGAAAGATAAATAATTATTCGGAAAGTAATCAAAACTCCTAATATTCATCAAAGCTTCTCTTTCTTAATTAACATCTCCCATTGTATAAATATGATATAAATGCTTCTTTTTAATAAAAATTATATTAGATTAATGGAAATATTCCAGCCAATTTTTAAAAAGAAATTCGTAGCATAATTATGAGATAATCAAAGAATTTTCCCCGGTTTTGTATGAAATTATGCAATCTTTCGTTATGGGAAAAATCGATTCTGTTTTTGATTCAATGAATACTTCGAAGAATTGTTCAATATCATGAAAGTGTTAAAGCCAAAATCGTTACGAGAGTTTACAAAGAAAAAGAGAACGGTGTCTAGGATGTAGTAAAACAATCGTTTAAACGTGAGAGATCTGGAGATTATGCACATTTAAACATATTTCTTACTAGTTTCATGGATGTTTGCACTATAGCTATTTTCAAACGGCAGACGAGAGCGATCTTGACGTAAAATCTACAACAATGCCCAAGTATAGAAAATTCTTGTTCTTATTTGAAGTTTAAACGAGAAAATTGCTCAATATTGCATTCCTTAGAAATTAAATATGATAATTTTCCACGATGGATTCTACCTAAACATTAAACGTCACCTTGTTGAGTTAATCATTAAACATTCGTTAGACATTAACCTGTTGATTGATTGTTTGATTGATTGTGTCTTAACTGCTTATCAACCCTTATTTTGTATTGCAGGAGGTAGTTCTCAGACGATCTCACATCCAAGTATCGACAAAGCAAGTCTCTAACAACTTTCTGCTATCAAACGAGAGTTAATTAGTGTTTCCTTGGGATTTAAGGATTTACACTGAGGTTGTCAAACGGTATTATTTTTTGGCATCGAATAACGTGACTTCAGTGATTTTATAACGTTATAAATACATTTTTTGTAAAGGTACATGAACAGGCAATGGGAAATTACTTCCCGTATGATACTGTGCAGACAGTAAAAACGGAAGGGTAAATACAAAACCTCCTACAGAAGGTACCTGAAGAATGCGAAAAGAAAGGAATAGATACGAGGGTCGTTCAAATAAATAAGGTGAATCTTTCGGTATAAAGAATTCTAATAGAGATAGAATCTTACTTTTGCTATTTTTGTTTTTCAACTTAGTCTCCCAGCAGTATCATACAGTTTTTCCATCTGTTCACAAGTTTCCGTATTCACTCAGCGCAAACGTCTATAGACCGGTGTCTCAGCCAATCGTTCAAACCACTTTTGACTTCATCGTCACTTTAAAACTTCTTTAAACAATTTAGCCCACTTGTAGACATTTTTTGGCTGAAACACGTGCCACCATAAACAGTTGACACTCTCCTATGACTTTCAACATGTTTGCACCCTTCAGCAACCAAAAACTTGATAACTGAACTCTGTTCAATCCTGGAGCATGCTTCTTGGTCGGTCATCTTTGTTAATCTCCAAAACTTTCAAAGTTTCTTTTCAAACTGCAAAAAAAAAAAAAAAAACTCTTTGGAAAAGAAGTAAAGAAAAAAAAGTAAGTCTCTATCTGTATTGGAAGTCCTTATACCGAAGAATTAACCTTATTTATTGAATAATCCTCGTATAAATTACAAGAAAACTTAATGCCTGGTCATCAGTAAAAAGAGGAGCCCAAAATGCCATCTAAAGGCCGAGTATACTAAAATGAAACACCTACAGAAATTCAAATGCCTGGGAAGTTTTTAATAGAGGACGGAATGTGCTATACTGAGATGGCCAAGGAAGGATTCTAAAAGCTAATGTAGAGTATTGTAGAGAGAAGAAAATTTCGCTGGAAACCAAGAAGATAATATTGGATTGTTATGTGATGTCTGTACTTCAATATGACAACGAGTGCGGAACATTCTCATCAAAAATGAAGGAAAGACTTGAAGCAGACGAAACGTGATTCTACAGAAGGATGCTGAGAAAAGCATGGACCAAACATGTGAGGAATGACGGTAACGAGGATAGAAACGGAAAAGAAGCTGATACTTAACATCAGGAAAAGAGCGCTGAAGTTTCTGAGACATAAAAAGGGAAGTGAAGGATTAAAGAACCTGATACTCATAGGTCAAATGAGGGAAACAGAGACACGGAAAAGTGACATATTTGGTGGGCTTCAGCAAATGGATGGCAGAGCAGGTTTTGGGAAAGGTAACAAAAGAAAGGGTGTTAAGAACTCCAAGGGATAGGGAGATGTGGAGGGCCATGATCGCCTACGGCCATGAAGGGACTAGGTACAGAGAAGAAGATTTTTAAAAAATGCGAACAACATTATTTCTTGTAGACATATTTTAAAATCGATCAAAAAGTAATCTGATTAATTGACTAAAACATTTATGCATCATAGCACTTTATAACATTAACATAACGCTGTAAAATTAAAGATAAGACACCGAAAATAATTACTGCAACGTTGGTGACCACTTCACTATAGCGGCGTATATTTTCTGCAACGAAAGGTCAACGTATCATAGTAGACCATATGTGTCCAAGTATGCCTATTTACTATGGCGGTTACTCAATCCCTGTTGCAGATGCATGTTCAGACATATTCGTGTTTGTCTATCATCTACAAAGACCACCTGTAGTTTATTCTGCGACGATGCTGAGCCGGCCTTAGTTGCAGTTACAGGAGAGAGCGCGTTTTTTAGCGTGAGTATTTAAGTGTTTAAATCATAAGGAAACCACTAATTAGCACTCGAACAATCATCGACGGCTCTCAAATTTCACCCACAATGGTTTGTCGTGGTAAGGCTTTCAGGCACTTTCCAAAGAGACTGTTGTGGAGTAGTTTTCGCACTGAAAGTTATCATTGTGCTATGTCGGTTGCTAATCGACTTAACGCACCCTAAATTTTAGCAACTTGGTAATCTTCCACTGTCAGCTTACTTCTTAGTATTCAGCTAACTGCCAACTAATATCAACTGTCTTAGTCCAACGATGTCTAAACTGGAACTAACTAATAGTTCTACTGAACTCCACTAGAACTCTAAAGAACTCTCTAGAACTTCTGAGAACTCCTATGAACTTCCCAAGAACTTCTCGAGTTAACATCATGTTAACTCTTATCAATATAGGAGGGAGAGTCTGAGGAATAGGTGTGTTTCACCATAACAGAGACCACCTTCTTTAAATCAATAACATCAAGAAGTCAACTGACAAATCGTCCATGGTGAAATTCGAACTCGTGATTCATGGTCAGAAGCTGAACATTCTAACCACTCGATCCTTGATATTCATTAATGTACTACAGCATGATATTTTAGCGTCCCAACTTATTTTGCTACAATTTATTCGCTTTCGATTCTCGGAATAAATCCATTTTTAATCAACGAAATTGTGAAGAAATTCTCTGTTCACTTCATTTTTTTCTTTCGTTTTTTCCGTTTAACTATATTTTTTTAATACACAATCTCCGAGCGTTTAATGCCATTCTATGCAACTGAACGTCAAATGCAAAAGGGAAATGTGGTTATATTCTGGAACAGATCCAGGTTTTTCAGATTTAATTAAAATTGACGCGGAGGTTTATCGGATTCGATTGTAGGAAGATATTAAGAAAGAGCTTAATTATTAGTAGCTTTTGTCAGGAGATTGTCTAAGATCAGTATCTCGATTGACAATGGTATTGGTGCAGACGTGCACTTTGACTTGTAAATAAAAAGGGAGGACAAGTATTTATATCCTGAGCGTCGTTCCTTTTCTCAAGGTCAATAAATGAATCATAATAGCAAAAGAGAAACTAAGCGGAATGTTAAGCTGTTAGGAAATCTTGTTGGAATCAAAGTGAGTGCTTAAGTGAAGTGTGATATCGATCATTCTGTATGTCAAGAAAAGCTTGAACATTTCCGTACAGATGAAGGAGGAACTGGAAGCGACCGAAATGTGTTCCACAGTCGGGTGTTCCTGATATCATGTACAGAACACGTCAGCAAGTTAGAAGTTCTAAAGAAAGTGAGAATAGAATCTCCTCATAATTGAAACCAGAAAGAAATTGTTGAAATTTCTAGGACACATTAAGTGGAAATACGTTTTGAAAACCTAATAGACGTATTAAACGAATAATTCGTAGATAGAAACTGAGCAATATTCGGTATTAATTTGTGTGATTGTATGGATGTGCCTGGCAGTGCAGTTGATATCGACTCGGAACAACAAATCAGGGAGCCGAGTTCAAATTCCAGTTGAATTTCTTGCATTCACTTACGCACAAATATCATCGGGAAATGTATTAATCCGCCTCCAGTTATGGGTTAAATAACAGATTGGGTTTATAACCTTGGCTGTCAACTAGTCTACTGCAGAAAGTAATGGCAACCTACTGCGGGATAATCTTTTGCCAAGGCTGTCATATCTCTTTCGAGACATGATCGCCTAAAACATGTATCACGTATGGCATTTAACTGACTGATTGTATGGCAGAGCAAAGAAGATGATGAATAGAAATGTGTCGAATGAAACAATAAGACATGGAAAGCCATGATCACCACTGTTTTGACGGAACGCTACAAGTAAATGATGCTGATATCTTATATCCGCTTTTCAGAGGTTAACTTATTGCAAAAATAAAAAAAATAAAAAATAAAAATAAATTAATTAAAAAGAAGAAAAGAAAACATTTTGAAATTGTTTTTAGTGTTGTTAAAAAGATGGCGTTTACAAATATCTGAATTACACAATTAAGTATTAGTTTGTAAACACGTTTTAGTAACTTTATATGGAAGTAGCACAATAGTAGTAGTAAAAGGTTATGAACTACGAGCATTTCATTTTAGAACTTCACACATTCTCTGCGTAAACGAATGTGAAGTAAATTAAATCAGAATTATACTTGACATTGCAAAATACACATGAAGGTTTGGTAGATATGGCAAAATATCTTGAAGAGTAAACTTACATTAAACATAAACCACACTTTTCATCTCTTTTATAGCAATAGACTATACGTTTTCCTTCGTATGTAAGAGCACATATGACAGAAGTACGCTCATGGATGTGCAGATGCCACAAAGGAGTCATGACTGTCGAATATGACTGCTCAGATTGACAGGGATATCTTAAAAAATAATTGTTTTCCTTGGTCCAAAATAATTATATTGTACTTGTTTTATTCTTTTTCTTTCTTTCTCATATTGCCTTGGTTAGCATGTACGCGTTCACTTGCAGCAACAGAAATTTACGAGTTGGTTTCTCCATTATAGTGGCGCCATCTTTATCAATCCCATAAATATGTCGTCACAGGTGCTGGGAAATATCCTTTTCTTTTTCCATTGATTTGCTGTGAAATCTCGCAAACAAAATGGCGCTTGATATTGGATACTCAAAAACCAGAAAACTAAGTTGTATTTGCCGAGTGCAAATCACATCAAAAGCTACTCCAAATTTTAACAAACAAGCAATGGTATATTTTTTTATTTTTTTCTATTTGTATTTACAGATCGTATTTAGGCAGTCCCGATCATGTACAGCGCGTTGTTGAACAATGTTGATCGAATAGTTATGTGTATAGAACGGAAAAAGTGTGGAGATTTCGTTAGAAAATGTAAAAAAAAAATAATTATTAAAATATATAACTATAGGCCAAAATGAAAACAACTTAAGGGAAAAAGTCAGGTAATGTGTATGTAGCAGATAATTAATTAAAATCAACTCTCTTCTTCACTTTTACAAAAATTCACAACGACTAATGAAATCCTGGTTTTCGGAATAGAAAATGGATTGACCATCTGCTTAACGAAAAAGTCGAAACCAGATTTCGCAAGTACCTGTTAAAATGATTTTTGACCAATGGGACCGACTTGGAAGGACGTGGTGACCCAGTGTGAAATTCAAAAGGAATATATAAATGACCTCGGCGTCAGTCAAGCAGTCAGAGATGGGAGCAGCGAAGAAAAGACAACACTAAAATGTAACTCTCAACTTCTAGCGACCAGGATATTGTCCTCTCTCTCTTTCTCCTTATCTATTTGAACAACTACTACTAGAGAATTTTGTACGAAATTTTGATACCTTAACTTTCTCAGTGAACATTAATTTCTAAGAATTCTTGTTCTTCCTCTTTTTAATAAATTTCTAGTTTTAAATTTAAAAGGTATATTTTATTATTCCACTCTTCTACACTAATCCAAACCTGATGAATATTATTCTGCATAAAATTTGTAAACTGTAGGGAGTTCGGTTAAGTCAGACATAAGGCCGAATGAAGAAACATAAACCTGCTCCCTACGCTTCTAGTAAAGGCAAAGCATAAACCTAGAATGAAGAGAAAAAAGAGAAAAGAAAGACAAAAAAAAAGGGAAGAAGAACCAAAAATTAAATAAGATAAAAACAAACAGTATGAACGAGAAGGAATTAAAAGAAAGAGTAAAAGAGAATAAATGAAACAACTTTGCGTAAATTAGAACCGAAAATTAATAAGCAAAAACGAAAAAGTAAAGGAATAAAGAATGAGTGATTCACAAAAGTTTAAAAAGAGTGAGAAAGATTTTAAAAGTTAATAAACATATCACTAACATCGGCTATAAAAACGGCCATAATGTTCTGAAAACAAAAAGTTCATAGAGCTCTAGATATGCACATGAAACAATCCGTATATTCAATTAAAATTAAAACAAAATTCCCCTTCTTCATGTGCCGTGTTCCTTCAAGACGTAGGCGATAAGGGATTTCCACTTGGCTCTGTCTCTTGTCGCTCTCAATAATGTTCCTCTTGGTATCTTTCCCAAAACCCGCTCGGTCAACCATTTGCTCAGACCTAACAAGTACGTCTCGTGCTGCTTTCCCCTGTCTCTCCTTCCATTTATCTGACCTGTGAGTATCAAATTCTTCAAGCCCTACTTCCTCACTACGTGTCCCAGGAAAATCATTTATCTCTTCCTGATATTTATTATCAGTTTTCTACTTGTTTGCATCCTTTCTAACACCTCATCGTTGCAGACGTGCTCTGTCCATGGTATCCTCAACATCCTTCTGTAAAACCACATTTCTGATGCCTCATTCCTCTCTTTCAACTCTGATGGGATTGTCCCGCATTCACTTCCATACAGAAGGACAGATATCACGTAGCAATCTATCACTCTTTTTTTTAATTCTTGTTAACGCTAAAAGAAAATCAAAAGCGTTTAGATAAATAGACATTCAAAAACTTTTTTTATTATTAATGTACTGAAAGTAAAACGAATATTAGTTCACGTAAAAAATTATATGAAAAGCTTAGCCACCACACTTTTCCTGAAGCTTACACATACACACACACACACACACACACACACACACACACATATATATATATATATATATATATATATACATATATCTGTATATAAATAAATATGAGGAAAGAGGATTATAGTCTTACATATAATTATATTTTAAAGATATTACTTTAATATCAAAATTATACTTTTTATGTAATAGAAATATTTTCTTTTTTAATTTCATATAATTATATTTTTAAAAACATTGATATCATAGACATTTTATTAAAACGTGAAAATTAATTTCTTCCTAGAAAAGCATTTTCTACACTGAATGAAAAACATTAAGAAAAATCTTATTTTTAATGACTTTTCTAATTAAAATGATGGTGTACAAATTAGACGAGCAATATTTACATAAACAAAAAGTATGTAATATTTCTTCAAATAACCCTAAATAAATCAACCTACTATACCTTAATCAAATGTATTCTAACTATAAAAAAGATAAAAAACTAACATATTTCCCAGTAGAAAAACAAAACAAAAAACCAAACAAAAAAGTATATACCATACTAAATTTAATATAATCAACGTAATAATCGGCAGTAACCGTTCTCCGTCAACTACAATGTTCTTTGGACGTTTGTATCTCTGACAAAGTATTACATTGATTTCACAACATCATCAAGGAGACTTACAATACATATGTCAAATGTAAGCTCTCTAGCACAGCATTTATAGACGCCTTCCTGTCCACATTTAACATTAACAAAGTATACTCCAAGAAGAGTATATATATAACATATATATATATATATATATATATATATGTGTGTGTGTGTGTGTGTGTGTGTGTGTGTGTGTGTGTGTGTGTGTGAGAGAGAGAGAGAATGAAATCGTCTTTACCTTGTGGACGATACGCAAATTTCATAAAAGCATTAAATAGATATTGAACAATATCTCGTGTATCATAACTGATGAAAATAAATATATTCATATTAGACTGCTTAAGAAGCCTAAGTATATCCGTTAAGTATCTTTGAAAAAACGAGTATGTTACATTAAAGTAAACACTTTTCCTCACTTACACGGATTTTACTAACGCATCAATCAACCAAGACAAGATCATGGTAAGAGACAACATCTGCAGTCAGCAGTTATTTTATCACATGTTTTCTACCCGACAGTGGGTTATTTCTACCGAATTTAACTGTCTTATATTAAAAACTTGCTTTTGCTTGAGAATCGACTATGAAATGCCACATCTCTAGAGGTTTTTAATCAGGAATGTCAACCATTCATTTTATTTGATTGAATTTTTATATTTAATCAATATTAACCATTTTACGCATGCGCACTTGTTGTTGGTATGATTATAAACTAAAACCGGCTGCAAGGCCTCTGAACGGAAGACGGGAGAATTTGGGGAGCATGAAACTGCTTCATATTACTGGCCTGGGGCGGTAGCACCAGTAAGAGACCCAGCAACTGGAAAATAGTAAACCCCTAACAAAAATCAACAGTGCATATTTATATGATTACTAACAATACGTTTATGATTAACGACATACGTATTTAAAAGTATCAAATCATGTACGAAATCTCTGCAGCTGAGAGCATAACATTATGTATAAATATGCCGCAAAAAATCAACCAATCAAACAACCAATATGAAAGAACACTTTCATGCCATTAGCCCATATAATATCCTATAATTTCTTCAAGAAATCAATCTGTATTCCAAAACATAACTCAAAAAAACTAGAACATAAAATACACATATCACTGCATCCTGTAATTATGTCCACACAAGCATTTATATGCATAAAAGCTGAGTATTATCTACTATTAATATCATTGTGAAACAATAACATGCATCATATATTTATTACTTCAAAGCCATTAGGAAAATTAAATTTAGACATCAAATGAAACACAAAGAGTTGATATGCCGTTAAACAAAGAAACGCACATACACACACAGACGTACACGAAGTCACAGTGGCGCATGCAAACTTACGCACATGTTTATATATATTTTCAAATGTTGTTTATCATGTACAAACACAGAGAACCACTCGAAATAGAGAGTTACAATGAAATCACACGCTTTATGAGAACATGTAAAGACTGTCTCTAGAATTGAACAGGTAAGATTACAGTGATCGTGGGGTCATTCTCGTGGGAGACTGTTTCTTAAAACAAAAGTTAGTAGGAAGAAACATCTTGAAAGCACATTTCATGAAAATAGTGATAGAGCAGTTAGTGACTTGTGACATTTCGTCTGTGAGAAAGAAATTATATATACAAGTAGATAGATTATCTTACATAGCTGACTTTTTTTTCGAAATTTTTGATCTGCTATCCCTTAACCAGGACGTGCGTTGTGGTGCACTGGATATCGGCTCGGAACTAGAAATCGGTGAGCCGAGTTCGAATTCCAGTTAAATTCACTGGATTCACTTATGCGCAAATACCCTTGGGAAAAGTATTAATCCATCTCTTCCCTCAGGTTATGGGTTAAATAACAGGACAGATTGGGTTCTATAGCCTTGGCTGTCAACCAGTCTATCGCAGAAAGCAATGGCAACCTACTGCGGGATAATCTTCTGTCCAGTCAGTCACGCCTCTTTCGAGACATGATCGCCCAAGCGTGTTTCACGTATAGCACTTAACTGACTGATCCCTTAACCACCATAGTCAATCGCTCCTACCCGCATCAGCATGGATAAAGCTATTCTCCCTGAAAGCAAGTCACTGCGCGTCATCGATCTAACACTATCAGACGACATCGAACAGAATAACTACATTGAATCCAGTACTAAATTTGCTGCTAGGAAGGTCGTTTCACTGTGTAGATCCAGGAATTTTTCTCGTCTGAATCTATCTTGCACATCTACCATCCTCTTGTGAATTAAATACTGCTGGCACATTTAATCGGGTACCTCTGCTATTCATCTCGGACGGAGAATCTGCAATGTAATTGATCCCGGCGGATGTGCGTTGTGGTGCAGTGGTTATCGGCTCGGAACGAGAAATCGGGGAGCCGAGTTCGAATTCCAGTTGAATTCATTGCATTCACTTACGCGCAAATATCCTTCGGAAAGGTATTAATCCATCTCTTCCTTCCAGTTATGGGTTAAATAACAGGACAGATTGGGTTCTATAGCCTTGGCTGGTAACCAGTCTACCGCAGAAAGCAATGGCAACCTACTGAGGTATACATCTTCTGCCAAGTCAGTCATGTCTCTTTCGAGACATGATCGCCCAAGCATGTTTCACGTATGACACTTAACTTACTGAATTGATCCCGACCTGGTGGATCAACTCCAGTCACTTTCACATCGACGTGATGTGGATTCCTTTGTCTCTTTTACAAATACTTTCACGGCTTCTGCTCCGATAAGCTTAGCTCCCTGGTTCTCCCTCTGCATGAATTTATTCGTGCTAGGAGACTATCGACCAGGTCCCAACCTTTTACAGTGAAACCAATCAAAAGTAACCGCAACTTCTACTCTAACAACTTCTTTGCTCGCATTTTCCGCCTGTGGGATGCCCTTCCGCATGCTTGTTTCCATGACAGGTACAAACAATCTCAAGGAATTTAAATACAGTGTCAACTGCTATCTCTTTGACTCACATCCTTTTTCTGACAACCTGTGTATCCATTCTATTCTCATGCAGCTCTCTTCACATCACATCTCTTCATATATCTTCTCTTATCCATTCCTTGACACCCACTGCAACTTGTTCCTCTTTCTCATCACAAAACTCTTATGTAAACCCCTGCCCATCAGTGGCAGTAATGCCTTGTTTGGGGTGAAATTATTATTAAAAAGATATTTTAAAAACTGACACATTCACACGCACATACACATTCAACACACACGCGAGCGCGCACACACATACACACACACACACACACACGCACACACACTTATATCTCTCTGTATATAAAAGAAAATCTGTGAATCTGTGTGTGACTGTTCCCTATGCACGACTACATTTTTTTAAGCTACGCCATTAAAACTTTCTAGGGACACATATCTACAGGGAAGCCAGGTCGACACATAGATTTAGAGTTTAAGTTCAGCAAATTTTACCTTTGTCACATTATGGCCGACGTAGTCGATTGTTTACATTTGCTCCGTAAAATATCTAAGATCTAAGATGGTTGCTTGATTACGTCACAGAAATCAATTCACATGTGTCAAACGCGACTAAAAAAAAAAATGATGAGCCTTTATATTTAATTTTTATTCCGACGTTTTAAAAATTCATTTGGTCAACAAAAAAATGTGAACATTTTTCCCCGTAATTTTGAAACAACAGATATATTTTTGAAAAAAAAGTGTTTTTTTTCAAACAAAAACAAAATATGTCCAAAAAAAAGGGGCTAAATTTTCGTTTTCGGACCCTAACTCTAATAACCCTTTAATTTTTTTCAAAATAGCCTTATTTCCGTGCAAATGTATATGCTGAACTCAAATCAGCAATTAGATATTGAAGAAACTGACTTTTTTTTATGTTATCGACCAGAAAAAAATCGGACTTCTCGCTCTTTTTGTCAGCCATTACCGGCTTAGAGAGAACCATTCGCTGCAGAACAATTTTAGGCGTAGGAGAAAAATTTGGGCCTATTTATTTCCTTTACGAAAAAGTCTTTGCGGAAATTAGTACATGATTTTTTTCGGTATTTAGTTTCAGAAGAATGTTATTGACATTCAAACAGGTGAAAAAAATAAAAGTTATTTTCGTGTATAAAATGTTATTTGCGTGTGTGTGCGTATATAAGAGATATTAGCCTTCAGCTTCTAAAACGAAAATCTACCATGTCTACATTTTTAAATATTCTTCGAAAATTTCTGAAATTCATTGAGTAAAAAAAACATAAATATTTTCCCCCGTAATTTTGAAACAAAAACAAACGGAATGTCATTTACAATCTCACACAAAGCATCAACTCATGTTTTCGCAAATCAAAAGAAAATAGATTTTTTAATGGAATTTCTTAGCAATTTTTAAACAACAATTTTTTATATAATTATGTTTTTACTTAACAGAGTTTTAAAGTAAGGCAGCGACTACAAGCGCTTGGAAATCGCAACACGCTGCATTAATAATCTAATTAAAAAATATTCTGAATTGCACGGGCAACGCCGGACTATGATGATAGTACTATTATATATAAAGGATTAATGTGGAAAAACTAGTTATTTTTTATCGATTCGCCTCAAGCAATAGGGGACCGCCACTAATGCATAGGGGGTTACAGTGAGAGAAATGATTGGGTACAGAGGTTGTTGAGGAAAAAATAAAAATGGAAATGTTCGAGGAGATATAGGATGGCAGTTAACGTGGAATTTCATTTTTTGGAAACTGTAGTTATCAGGGAAGCAAGATATAAATTTTCTATATTTTCCCTCTTCATATTAACAGTTTAATAAGCAAACGTATTACTTTCTATTACCAAATCTATATCATTTTCATTGAACGCAAGTGAACAGTGCTTGATGACGAGATAAAACTTTAAATCTGGAGAACATAGAAATTTCTGTGTCAAAACGTACATTAATTTTAAATAAAAAACATTAATTCTTTTACGCTCAACGTTGTATTGAGCCTTTTTTTTTTAAATAAATTCCAGAGAACTCTGGATTCAAAACTTCTTGGTTCTAAGCATGGACCAAGCGGTTCTTCCGGAGAGCAATACACTCCTAGGATTTACCCTGTCCTCAGACCTTAAATGGAACCACTATATTGAATCCATAGCAAAATCTACTGCTAAGAAGGATGGGACACTATGTCGATCCAGGATGTTTTTTCCGCCTGAATCCATCCTGCATATATACAAATCAACCATCCGTCCGTGCATGGAGTACTGTTGCAATTTGTGTTTAGGCGCCCCTGCCGTTCTCCTCAGTGTTCTTGACAGTCTCCAAAGGAGAGTTTGTAATGTGATAGGTGCTGATCTGGCGGCTCGACTGCAGCCACTTCCCCACCGTCGAAATGTGGCCTCCCTTTGTCTGTTCTATAAATACTTTCATGGCTTCTGCTCGGACGAACTTAAGTCACTGGTGCCTCCTCAACAGGTGTTTACTCGTGCAACCAGACTGGCAACTGGGTCCCACCCATTCACAGTCAGGTTAGCCAAATGCAGAAGACAATTCTACTCCTGTAGCTTCTTCTCTCGCACTTACCACATGTGGAACTCGCTCCCGCATTCTTACTTTCCTGACGGCTACAACCTCCAGAAGTTTCAATGCAGAGTCAATACTCATCTACTAACCACTGACTCTAGCTCTCCACACCCCTGTATAACCTTCCCTTCTCTCCACCTATGCATCTGTCATCACACCTGCTTTCTCAGCTTTCTATTGCTCCTTTCTAACTAGTTTGTACTTCTCACTCTTTTCTAATTAATCTTTTTACAGTTATGTAGCCCCCTGCACATCAGTGGCATTTCCGCCTTGCTCGGAGTGAAATGATTAATATATATATATATATATATATATATATATATATATATGTATATGTGTGTGTGTGACTGGTGTGTTTACATAAACACACACACACACTTACATATATATATATATATATATATATATATATGTTTTAAATGCAAAGGATGATCAGATAGGTAAATCCCAAACACCCGATCCTAATTAATATTAGCTTCATTAATATTAAAATTGATCAAGATTAATGGCTCGATGCAAATATAAAAAATAAAATAAATGACAAATAATGACTGGGACAAATTTTATACAAAGATTTGGACATGCGTATTCAAACGCAGATCCTAAATTTCAAATTCAAAATTGAAATAATATCTTCAAGGTTAGATCTCACGGGGATTTATTACTTCAAGTACACGCACGCACGCACACACACACACACACACACACACACACACACACACACACACACACACACACACGCACGCACACAGACACACACGCAGGCATAATTTACTTAAATATCTAAATGACGTTCGGAATTCATTAGTTAACTTTGATTTTAATTATTTTTAAAGTGATAGGCTCAGGCCGTACTCCCAGAAATGTTCACGATCGGTGCAATCTATGTATAAGTGAGAAAATATAAATATTAAAGTACTCAAATCAACACTTACTTTCATATTTACGTTAAGAATTCATAAGCAAATGAAGCCATGTGTCGAAATTTGTGAATTTGAAAACTTAAGATTTAAGTTTTAAATTTAATCTATGAATTTAGAAAATTAAAAAGTTTTTTTTAGCTAGTAAATTTCGACCCATTACCAAATAAAGCCTAATAGATAACTTTCTTCTTTCATTTCCTATCTAAATATCTACTAATTAACATGTAAGCACCTGTGGATCAAATTCTTAGCCCCCATTTTTCCTGCACTTTTATATTTTGTTTTGTTTTTCCGACGATTTTTATTACCATTTTGTTTTTCCATGACTCTATTATTCATGTAACTTTTTTGAGCCTTGTTTACACAACGAGATAGATTTGGGTTAAGAATTCGGTTTCTTTCGTACTAAGCCGCCTTAAATTTATTTTCTTAAATTTTTAAAATAAATAAAATTAAAATTAACTTGTGAATTGCGAATGTCATTTGCATATTTCAGTAAATTATGTTCGAGAATGTGTGTGTGTGTGTATGTGTGTGTGTGTGTGTGTGTGTGTGTGTGTGCAGGTAATAGATTCCTGTGAGATCTACCCTTGAAAATATTATTTCAATTTTGAATTTGAAATGACCAAATTTTTTATAAAATTTGTCCCAATCATTATTTGTTTAAACAAAATCTCTTTGGTAAATTGTTCAGGGTTCCTTCAACATTGAGGGCAGCAGTTTTCTTTTGTTTCTAAGGGAAAAAAACATTTTTTCTTGGGTGACCTCCCAGTCAATCACCCCTTCCTCCTTTTTTACTTTTTTCTTTTTCCTATCGTTCCCACGGCCGCTTCTGTCACTCTGACATGGCTGAATTTTGGCTTTTGAACTCTTGACGAGAATTTGGAGAAGGGGTATGTATTCTAGTAAGAGACAGGGATATCTTTCTGCTTTCTCCTTTATTTCCTTAAATTCCAAAATTAATACCACCCCATTCTATTTTCTTATGGATGAAAGATTCTTTTGGTCTTCTGCCAGTATAAATCTTATAATACATTTGAATTTGAGTAAACAAAATTTTCGTTTCTCCGTTGCTGAAGAAACGAAGATCTCTTCGTAGAAATGGCTATTCAACGGATTTAAATATCGAAATTTTTTTATTATATATATATATATATATATATATATATATATATGCATACGTATGTACGCATATTTAAGTGTTTATTATGATTATATCTTGACTAGCAGTATAGCCAGGCGTTGCTCGGGTGTAATGTTATCTATTTTCTGCACTATTGTAAGAACTGCAACCTTGAAACTTCTGAATATCGTTTTTTATGTCTTTGTCTATGAGTGTATCAAATTTGATTAAAATCGGACCACTCCTTCTGTAACCCGGTTTTTTCGATTATCGATTTTCGATATTTATAGGGGTACCTCGACACAAAACCTAGCTAAGAATACTAGCAGACGCTTATAGTACAACTTTGTAAATTTTCAGGAAAAACGGTTCAGTCGTTTCAGAGTCTAATAGGTAACGGACACACACACACACAGGCACACACACAGACAAAGTTCCCTTTATAAATAAGTTTAAATATTTTTAATTTTTATTTATATATATATATATATATATATATATATATATATATATATTTGGTTGTACTTTTTATTCTTTGTATTTTATATATACACACGCACATATATATATATCTATATATATGTTCACACACACACACACACACACACACACACACACACACACACACACACATATATATATATATATATATATATATATATATATAATTATCCATTAAGCAATTCACTCATACCAGACGTATCACGAATGTGTTGGTGATGCTTAAAAGTAAATATTTTCTACCATACACCTCTCTATACATTTTATGTTTCCCTAAAATAATTGATTTCTCGTTTTTTCTCTTTATATATATATATATATATATATATATATATATATATATGTGTGTGTGTGTGTGTGTGTGTGTGTGTGCATAATTTTATAAGAATATATTAGAAAATACGTTTTATACATACTTATATTTGTATATAGCCCCTGCTTACATTACATTTTTCACGGTTCTTTCCTTTTTATGGCTGTGGTATATTTTAACGTAAATGAATGCGATCTCAAGAGCAGACAGACACTATGCTGCTAAGAATACATTCGTTTGCATTGATTCGATGGTCGACTTCTTTTTTTTATTTTGTAGTAAAGTTTAGCTAAAGTAATCTTCACTTATATAGTCAAAATGACCTTTTTTTTTCTCTGTCAATATTACTTATACTTCGACGTTTAATGATTTTCACAGAGAATAATTTAATAAATACTCTTAAGGATTATTTAGTAAAATTTCTTCGTAATGAACCGTTATTATGGTCATAATTTTTAAATTATTTTGAAAACGACACTGTCTAATCTTGATGTTTCCTGAGAATTTCCTGAAAAGATAAAACGCAAACCTGTTCAGCATTGTTTTTCAGTATTTTGTTTGATGTAAGTCAGTGAATTGACTGAAATTTTAAATAAATAACTTGATTTCTTAGAGAATTTAACCAGTGTTAACAACCCTATTCATTTGAGTGACCCTAAGACTTAACAATATAGCTTTTGCATTCTGTGTTATATTAGAGTATTACACAAGCCAGGTGCACCAGAAGTGTTGACCTTGAAATGACTACATAGAAACTAAGTCTAAGTAGAATCATTCCTCACATAATGTCACTGACTATGCATGTCATGTAAATAGATAATGGTTTCAACTGGGATTAAGATGTGTTTAAGTGAGACGGTCATAAACATGAAGTTATGCAAGCGAGAGTAAAATGTCACAGATTCTTTCTCCTATCCTCGCAAAAAAAAGAATATGAACTTACCCACAATGCCACTCACTTTTTTTTCCGATATTAATTGACGAAGTTCAGAAAAGAACAAACAATATTGCATTCAATAGGTTTAGTCTCATATTCTTGAAGATATCACCATACTTCTTCATCTTTCATGTTTTTAATGATTCTGGGATAAAAAGTAAACAGATATGGAGATGGAAAATATAAGTTATATTGAACAAAATATGCAAACTATAACACGGGCTAGTCTATTCAGAAATACTATAAGTAGAAATCAATATATACAGTCTAATAATCATAGTATATCCGGGTAATGAGTCTATATCCAACCAAATCTAACAAACTCTGCACCAACTTACTGACCAACTAGGCAACTCTACAAGTACAATATTTAGTTGGCCCTCCCACTAAGGGCAACATGTGACACAGAGACAGTTATAAGTGGGTTTTCCGGGCTATATGGCCCGGCCAAAAATACCTGTCTATTTTTCCCACTCGTGATTCTACCATTCGGCGGAACCACGACTGGGTTAGTGCTCTCTGCTCGGAAGCAGAGAGCGCCCTCCACCCGAAGGTAGAGGGTCGACAGTGTCATAGTAGTAGAGGCAACTCTACAACTATCCCCGTTCTCTGCATAAGCAGGATCATATGTATATATCAGGCTAGTCCATTCTTGTATAAAAAAGTGGCGATCCCACAACAATATTATTGAGCATTACATTGGCATTACATTAAATGGTTTGGGTATTGTCAGGTTGACTGAACTGCTTTGGGCATACACTATTTTGACAAACTGTATTACATAAATTCATCAGTTAAGAATTTTATTTCTGTGAACAGCAATGTACACAGCATGGGAACATCATTTCTTATTTCATCTGTATTAAGGAAGTTTCGGTTGAACATTTTTTTTTACAAGAGACGCTTTTTGTGAAATTGACACCGGAGATGATGGTTTCAGAATATAACCATCTTAAATTGTCCCTGTATCGGATTAGTTTTAATTTAATTTCAAGAACATCTTTCATTCACCATCTATCTTGAGTGGCAATCGGGCTTTGTGTTAAGTGAAAAACAGTAAATAAAAATACTTTCCGGAATAAAGAGACGAAATGAGTATGGATTATTTAAATGGTTTGGTTTAATAGTGAATTATAAGTTCAAAGAATACATAGGACTTCTTGAGTAGGCTCTTCAGTAAATATTCGGTCGTTGTTATTTAGCCTAAAAAACAACAAAATCTTTTTCATAGATGCAAGGTGTCTGTTGTGGGGTTCTTCCTTTTTCATGAAGATGGACTCTTCTAGAGTATATTTATGCTACTGCTATAGAAGCAAGACAGAAGATACCGAGGTTTCACGAAGAATACAGCGTCAGTAGTTCATTGTGGCTCAGTGCTCCACTAATACAGAAGATTATTACGCAGTACCCGACGTGGACAAACTAAATATACTGCGGCTTCACTTCAGAGACTTGTGTATATACTTCTTAAAAACCCGTATTCCTGGACTACTAAACTTTGTTCAGTTCTGTATCCTTACGTTAATACTTATTTTTCTATCTCAATTTCTACGTGTTGTTCATTATTTGTGCGGGTTCATTTCCCGGGATACACAACAGTAACACAGGTTCAAGTTAATCTTCTGACAGAAATATTAATGTTTGCAACGCCTATATGGCAGAGATGCACTAAATGTCTAATAATTAACTGCCTGAAACTGTTACATAATCGACTTCGTAGGCAGATAAATAAACATCGCCTCTCATTGCCAAAACTGTTTCTTTACACAAATCAGAATGAGACCAGTCATTTCTTTTTTCACTCTTACGTCTCTTCACTATATATTTTTTCTTTATTACTTAAAAAAAAAAACACGAATTCTTGGAAAATATAGTTGAGTTTAACCTTCACCGATTTATGTCTCTAGAGATTAGACCTTATTTACCCCATACAAGTCTTGTGTAAAAGTTTGTGTAGGGATTTCGGTCATTTGTGACTGGAAGAATATTTAAAAACAAGTATAGTTCAACCCTCCGAAGGAATGCCTCCTTGTATGTGAAAAAATAGATTAGTTGGTATATAATGGCAACAAAGAGAATTTTACAGCTTTTGCCTGCAGTACATATTTAAATGTATGTTTTTGCCTGTTTAAATAAATACCATCCTGGAAACAAATTTCGTCTGCGTCGTATAATGAATGCCAAGTGTGTGTTCTCAGTACTTTTAGAAGTTATGCACATTTTGCATGAAACGCGAGGATTTTGATGCAATTCAAGCTAAATTTATTGAAAGAATTCGGATGCTTGTATACAATGAGATCACTTGGAAGTAAATGGTATAAACTAGGTCTTTGAGTAATCTAACTATAGAAATACTTTTCCTAATTAATTTCATTTTGATGGCCATCTTTCTCTTTATTTTTGCGAACAACTCCTTTATAACAATTTTCAATAAGGGAACTGTTCAAATATGGTTCTACAGAAAAATGCACGCCGTATTTAACATTATGTAATATTTCATGGTCACACCCATGTCGCCGTTGTAATTATACAACTTATTTTATCATATTTACACAAAGAGTCTGATTACATGCGTTGCTAGTAGCCGGGCTCAGGAAAAATAAAGGATTTTTACGTGTTTTAACAGAAAACGGAACATGTGATACTAAATCCGAAGGAGTATTTGTATGCATTTAAGAATCTGAATACAGTATTAAGAGACAGGAAAATTTCGCAGGAAAGAAGAAAGTTAGTACTAGATTGAATTGCGGTGTCTGTCCTTCACTGTGGTAGCGAATGCTGGACAATCTTATCAGAGAGGAAATAAACACTTGAAACAAACAAAATGTGGTCCTACAAAAGGATGCTTCCGATACCATGGACAGAAAAAGATAAGGTTTTTGAGAGGAGGAACACAACAAGGAAACAGATACTTCACATCGGGAAAAGAGAGCAGAAGTTTTGGGGATATGTAATGAGTAAGAAGGGCTCGGAGAACCTGGTGCTCACTAGGCGGATAGAGAGAAAGAGAGAGAAGAAAAAACACGTGAAGTGGAGATTGAATGGATAACAGAAGAAGGGATATTAAGAGCGACAATAGATAGGTAGATTTGGAAGTTATATATTATCTGACCTAGTGAGTTATTTCGCCCAGTAGTGTATTTTAAATTAAACAATGCAAAACTGGCCACATTTAAAAGAGAATTAAATTGTTTTGAAAGGTCAGGGGTGCAAACACTGTGTGACAAAAGAAATCGCTGTCTCAAAAGTCGAGAAATATAAAAAAGCAAGTGTTTATTTATATTTAGATAGATATTGTTTTGGAAAATAAAGAATACAGGACCAGCTTTGCAGTAGAGAAATGTGGGGGGTGGGTTCATAGATAGCGTGGTCAAGGTCAAAGGATGTAAAGCTCGAAAATAATTAACAATATGCAGGCAAAAGACGACGTTTTCAAACGAAATTTGTTTATATACAAGACAGATGAGAGAGAGGAAGACATGTAAGAAGTCAGAGAGATCGGAGGAGAGACAGAGAGATGATTGGATTTAAAAGGGAAGACGAAGTGAGTAGTCAACTTCCCTCGTATGGTTGTGGGTTAACTCACCCACTACCTTCTACTCCACCCCACCAAAGGAAAAAAAGAATAAAAATATAATTGTATATTTCTCTATATACGTATTTGTTAGTCATCGTTGGTGTCAAGTCGATCATTATTTTGGTTTCCAGTTTATGCTTCCTCAAAATGATATACAATATCTGATCTGATATAGAAGAAGAATGTTCAAGAATTCGAAAAAATGCGCGTTCCATATACAATTTATTAACCGGGTTGTATCACTGATTTTTGAAATGTAAGAACTATTTAAACGACCATAATTTTTGCGATATCGTTATTTATGCAAACAATTGAGTCTCTATCGGTAATTGCAATATTGACCTTAATGTTTGCTGATCAAATCCTGGTAACATACAATCGTATATATTGGATAACCTTTTTCTTACTAGTTGCATTATATTGATTTTAGGATACCGAGATACAATCTAACCCTTTTGAATTAAACGTCAAGCTGAATTTCGAGAGGAGATTGAGAGTATTGAGTTGTTTACTAAGAACCATAGGGAGTAAAATGTTTCATGAATTGCAAGCTTAAAATCTCAAGATGCTGTGCTGAGCGAAGGATAAATCGAAAAAAATATGGGTCAAGCGAAGTAAAAATAAGTAAATCCCTGCTTCTCTTGAGAATATACGGTTGTTGATTTTTCTTCTAAAACGGTAATTCCATCTAGACTTTGCGAAATGACCATTTGTTTAATACGTTGAGACGAAAAGTCATACTGAATCGAGATTGTGGATTTCGTGCTTCTAAAGCGAATACATGAAAAGGGAAACTTTCTACCACGATCAAAGCTAAATTGCGTTCATCTACCTAGACGTGATCGTAACTTGTATTTATGAACAGATGCGACATGGAGGAAAATATAAATTTCCATTTTTGAAGTTTATTGCCTAAAAATATTAAATGTACTTGTTGAAATGTTTAATTTATTTTTGTTATGTTTAATGTAATTATTATTTATTTGCATTTTATTTTGCTTACTTTTTATGTATTTATTCATTTGAAATATATAACGTTTTGTGATGACAAATTTATTTTAAGTATCTAAAATACTTCTGATGAAGTACGTTTGCTTGAGAACGAACCATTGCTTTTACGAAAGAAAAATATTTGAAAAATGTTTTTAATAATTTAACATTTTTACATGAAACGATCATTTTACTTTCAATTTCTTTTCACCTAAGGAAGTTATTTTCTCTTTAAATAATTATATTTTTTGAGATCAAAGTGCTGGTTGAAATTACTTCTATGTATAACTAGTCAGTCAGTTAGTTAAGTGCCAAGCGGGATACACGCTTAGGCGATCATGTCTCTTTCGAGACATGATTGACGAGGCAGAAGATTATCTCACAGTAGGTTGCCATTACTTTCTGCAGTAGACTGGTTGCTAGCCAATGCTATAGAAACCAATGTGTCCTGTTATTTAACTCATAGAAGAAGAAGAAAGATTATATTAGATTATTATATTAAGTATAATTAGTGGGGGATCAGTTTATTACTTTAAAACAATATAAAACTGACCCCCACTTTATGCCCAGTAGAAAATTTAATTATGTTTCTATTATATATTCAATCAGTCAGTTAAGTGCCATACGTGATACATGCTTGGGCGATCATGTCTCGAAATAAACAAGACTGACCGGGCAGAAGATTATCCCACAGTAGGTTGCTATTACTTTCTGCGGTAGACTGGTTGCCAGCCAAGGCTATAAAACCCAATCTATCCTGTAATTTAATCTATAACTGGATGGATGAGACGGATTAATACTTTTTCCCAAGAGCATTGGCGCGTAAGTTAATGCAGGGAATTCTCGTTCTGAACCAATAGATATTTTTTTTACTTTTTGCAATTTTTGCAAATATATTGTTAGGACAGCTCTGACATTTTTGTATGACTGCTTTAGGGTTTTCTTTATTATGGGCACTTTGGGTCGTGATCACATCCATAATAACTTGGACCAACTCCTTAATACCTATGATCATATCCATAAAAATTAAAAGTATGTTGATATTATTAAGATTGTATATATTGTTTTGAATTATTATTGTTAACGAATTGGTCAGTTGTATTATATATAACTTGTTATCTAGCTTATTATTATTATTGTTACTTTTTGCTGTTATAGAATTTTTATGTCATTCTTTTTGCAGTTTCCATTGAATATTTTTAAGGTTTCTACTCGCATATTCTGTATATATTTCTTGTATATATTAAAGCATTCTGAAAGGCAACATTTGAAAAGTTAAAATATTTTCCTTTCCGTTACTTTGTGTATTAATGTACAGTACTAAATAAAATTTTAACATTTATGATTTTTCTCTAGGAACAGAATGTGTTGATGAAGAATAGTTGGTTGATAGATCTAGAACAAAAGAGATGATAAATAGTCAAAATGTTCGTAATGATATAAAAGACAGGAATTTTTCGCGAGCCATGTTGCTTCATATTCTGAAGAGGCACGGTACATAAAATAACAGTTGTACTTAATACTAAATTCCACATTGACATTAATATTTAACAGAAAATTTATAAATTTTTCAAAATAATTTTTCTTCGATTTTATTTTGCAGGGTATGATACTGTAATCTTTATTTTTCTGAATGGAACAGGTTTCCATGGAATTTGAAATAAATTAACAATTCTATAACTAGCAATCCAGTTACCTTCCTTTTTAAAAGTTCTTATTAAATGCGTGGAAAGCAATCTCTGTACTTGCCTAATCACAGCGTTCGCGTACAAACTGAAAAATACCAGAGATACCTTACTTGAATAGATGTACTCTTTCAAGTTATTAGATTCATTTTGGGCCATTTTCAATAGCAATTTTTCATGCATTATGTCTCTTCATTACGGCAAATATCCAGGCTCAAAAAATTATCGAATAGTATTTTTATCTATCTAAACATATTAATAAATGAAACTTTGTCTGTGTGTGTGTCTGTCTTTGCGTGTGTGTGTGTGTATGTATGTCCTTTACCTATAGACTCCGAAACGGCTGAACAAATTTTCTTGAAAGTTTGCATAGTTGTACTATAAGCGTCTGCGAGTGTTCTTAGCTAGATTTTATGTCGAAGTATCCCAGATAAATATCGAAAATCGATAATCGAAAAAATCGGGTTATAAAAGGAGTGGTCGGATGTTAATCAAATTTGATACACTCGTAGACAAAGACAAGAGAACCGATATTCAGAAGGTTACAGTTCTTACATAAGTGCAGAAGATCAATAATATATATATATATATATATAAAAGGCAAGATGTTTGTGTGAGTGTCTGTTTATCTGCCTGTATGTCTGTATTTTTTTCAGCACTTTTATTTTAGTTTTTGCTTCGGTTTTGGCTCTAAGTAAGTATAATTGTAGTTCTTAGTCTCAGCCATGATACCATTTACTCAGTGGACTTATTTAGCCTGCAAAATTCAGTTTACGACGAAAAAACCTCATTTGATATCGATACCAGGAAATCAAAATTGACTTACATCCATTCATTTTTCTTTCAGTCTACGGTTTCGCTTTAACTGGAAACAATTATTGCTTTTTAGTCTTTCGTGCCAACGTCCAAAGAGTCTGAGCTCCAGGGCCATGGATTAGTTTTAAAGTTTTCATTACACCCGAGCAACGCCGGGCTATACTGCTAGTAAATCATATAAAAACGAAGTGATTTTTATTACTCTTACAGTAAAAAAAAACCCCAAAACACGAACTTTTTGATGGACGACCACTGCAGACGTTTCTTCTTTTTTGTTTCACACTCTTTTGAATCCAAATTATGATTTTTCTTGACTGGCTCTCAACCAAGGTTATAGAACTTGATTTCTACTTAATCCATAGATGCAGCGGAGAAAACAGATACACGGTTTTCTTTAGTGAAAATAAGTTGAAGCTACAGCCGTAGCCGATTCGACTTTCTCCGCTGATAGCCATCCGCACTTTCATGGATTACATTTCTTAGTGTAGATATTTCCACAAACATACACAGGCATACACATACTCAATAAAATACAAACATAAGCTCTTGTACGTGTATATGTGTATCTTTGTACGTGCGTGAGTGTTTATGCATGCTTTTGAGTACACATTACGAAGTTTTGATGGTCGCACATCAATGAGATTCTTTTGAGTGATCAGCGATGGGACGAATATATTGGAGGTCTCCTCCACGACAATAGAGTACAACCGGCAATAGACAGAAATACTGACAGACCAGAAATATTTAATACCGAACTAGAAACTGCACTGTCCAAAGTGAATAGAACCAACGCAGCAGGCCCAGACGGTATTGTAATAGAGATACTGATAACCTTAGAATTCAGCGTAAACAGAATTACAGATATAATAAATGAAATCTACAACAGTGGCCATATTCCAGAAGACCTATACAGATTAATTTAATAGCATTACTAAAGAGGCCAGGCACAAAGGAATGTTAAATCTATCGGCCAACCAACTTGATAAGCACATAACAAAACTCCGGATTCTGATTGATACACACAGCGGGCAGTCAAATAGGCCCAGAAATAGAACAAGAACAGTGTAGGTTAGTCAAAGACACCGGAAAAAGGAACGCGAAATCCATGCATCAATTGATATTAGAAAGGGCAATACAAAACAGAAGACGTTTCAGCAAAGTACGCCAAAAAGACGTGTTAGAGATACTCAGAAACCACGACATATTCAGGAAAAAGTTATCGAGAACCTATATTGGCACAAAACTGTCTGCATACGAACAGGAAATGAATTGAGCAGATATGCAAAAATAGAAACGGGTGTAAGGAGGTGTTTTCTCACTGGATCTATTCAAGATGTTCAGCGAAATAATTTTGAGAAAGCTAGAAGTTTTTCCTGGATTCATCAATGGCAGCCACAATGTGAACAATATAAAATGCGCAGATGATACAGTGCTAGTAGCAGACACTGAAAAGAAAACACAAGGCCTTCTACAGAAAGGGAAATTAAAAGTTCGAAGAAAGAATTACATATAAATTACAGGAAAAGTGAATGCATTTTCATGATTAAAAGAGAAGACCAAAATGCCAACTATAAGTCAGAGATACTGAAATCAACCATTTACAGAAATTTAAATATCTGGAAAGAGTTCTGACAGACGATGGCAAGAAGACACTGAGGTTCGAAGGTGCATTGATATGGCCAAGGACGCATTTCAAAAGATAAGCAGTGTCTACAGAGACTGGAAGATTTAATTAGAAACAAAAAACGAGTACTGTATTCTCACGTGATATATGTCCTTCTATATGGCAGTAAAGGCTGAAGAATCTCTTCATGGATGAAGAATAGACTCGAAGCAACAGAAATGTGATTCTACAGTAAGATGCTGAGAATGCCATAGACCTATCATGTGAGCAATGACGAGGTTTTGGAGAGAATAAAAAATAAAAAGGAAACTTATACTAGGCATCAGGGAAAAGGCAACTGAGGTTTTGGGGACACGTAATGAGGAAAGTGAGTTTGGAGAACCTAATATTCACAGGACGGATAGAGGAGGAGGGGGACAGAGGAAAGCAGGCCATTGCGTACTTGATGAGCTCGAGCAAATGGATCGTGGGACGGGGTTTGGTGGAGATACCAAGAGGAAATTTTTAAAAGCAACAAGGGACAGGGGGCAAGTAGAAGTCCATGATCGTCTACGTCCTGAAATTTTGTTCTTCTAACAAATACATTTGGCTTATGTTGTAACACCGATTCCAGTACGATTACCAGAGTTAAGTAACTTCGAGTCCGGTCAGTACCAAGATGAGTGAATTCTTGGTAATATCATCTGTTTTAAATTTAACAATATTTGAAAGTATCAAGTGTATAAAATTAACGATTTTTAAAAATGTACAAATTAATAAATGAATCTTTAAAAAGTAAGTTCATTTTTGTTAAAATATTAACAGAAAAGCCACAGAGAAACGATGTTATAATGGTGAAAAAGTGACGACCGTGGTTAGGACTCAATAACATTGCCTGTTTTTCTTTGTATTTCATCAATTCATATCAGAAGCTACAATTCACTTTGTTTATCCTTTTTCTTCTTCATTTTTTTAAGAGAAAAATTTTACGATCGGTAGAGTTTTTTTTCAATAGTACAGATTATTCAGGTGAATTTCTTATGTACAACTAAAAGAGGTCAAGTACGTATCTCCTTGTATGCACTATATCTATTTAGGGTGTTGGCAATGATTGTAACATTGAAAAATATTTAACTCATTACTATTCCATTCCTTCACTCCCTGCCACTTATTTATTTAAACTATGATAAGGTATAGGTTTTTTATCGAATCTTTTTGTCTTAAGTACATCTTGTGGGTGTTAATTTCTCTAATCCCTCTTTCCTAAATATTTGTCCCAGTGTTTTCAACTTTTAACTATAATTATTTAAAACTCTATCCTTGTATATAAGTTTAGTTCATGTTATTACAAGCATCTTTCTCAATTCGCGCCTCTTCTTCATCTGTGAGGAAGTTGTCTCGCATTCCCTGTCATGCAAGATATGCATAGATATCGATAGAGAATTCCGGAACAAATTTCGTTGCATCTAATTGTATTCTTCTGTTTTTGTTTTTATACATCTGTTTGTGTCTCTTTTCATTTTTTTTTTTTTTTACTATTCTCTTAAATTGCATGATTCATTCCGTATAAGTTATGATTCTGGAAGAAACTCTAGATCAAGAAATAATTTTTGAAAATTTAGTTCTTATAATCAATACATTTGGCTTATGTCGAAACACTGATCACCAGAGTTAAGCAACTTCGAGTCTGGTCAGTACTAAGATTATTGAACCCTTGGGAATATCAAGTGTTTTAAAATTAGATATGTGTGTGTTGTTATAGTTAATGGCTTGCTATTTTTATTTAAAAATCCTAGTTCCAGTTCTGGTATGCTTCTTAAAAGTTTTTATAAAATCCCAAGGAATATCCTAATAATAAAACTATCAAAACTAATCTAGCCCGAGGGTTCAAATGTTAAAAATATTGCCTGTTTACAGATCAAAATATGTAGTATTTTGCAAATACAACTTCGAAAATTCAATGTGTCGGATTATCATTTCTGTGTAATAAATTTGCTTTGTCAGTGATCATTTACTGTGGAAAAATTTAGGTTTTTCATAAACCGGACCCTCATTTAAAAAGAAGAAAAAAGAAAGAAATGAGAAAGAAAAAATGGTCGAGGAAGTGAACAAAAAAAAAAGAAAGAAAGAGAGAAGAGCATGTTAGAAAGCATGCGCCTAAACGCTGTTTCAAGTGGTTGGAAGATATATATATATATATATATATATATATATATATATATATATTGTTAAATATAAGAGAGAATGAATGTCTATTATGTTAAATCATAAGCCGATCTAAACATCGTCGTTTGGCTTTAATTTCAGGTGAAAATAAAGAAAAAATTATTCAACATTTGGATAATTTATTTATTAAGTTGGTTCTAAGCTTTCGGCTCACATGAGCCATCTTCAGAGAGGTTAAAAAGAAGTTAACATAAAAACATCCACCATCTGCGACAATTGTATCTTGTGTTGACATAAATCTTTGCTAAGCAATGATAACAGTTACCAAAAATAGCAAACGCAGTTCGTAAATTTGTAATGCGGTTCTATGTCCTCACACTGCGTGAGACCTCGAAATGATAACAGAACCATATATTTAAATGCAATGTAATGTGCTATGACCAGATTTAAACGTGATTTTATTTAGAACAAACTTAATAAAAAATTATCCAAATGTTGGAGAATTTTTGTCTTTATTTTCAACTGAAATTATAACAAAAATACGATGTTTAGAACGTCTCATGATTAAACATAACAAACAGTCATTGTCTCTTATATTTAACAGTATATTTTTAGAAAATTATCTGCTGCCTCGATACATTATATATATATATATATATATATATATATATATATATATATATATAAGAGTGTAGACTGGTTTAATTTAATTATAGCCAAAAACTAGTTAACAATAATTTATTTGTTTTAACATTATTTTAATGTGTGTATTAGCATTGTACTTTAATACAAATATATGACATTCTTCATCATCATTTAACCATCACACCCAGATGGTGCATTGGGAAGCAAATTTTTGTTGCTGTAACAAACTGCTTTTTACGGGGCAGGGTTGTTAGCCCAGCAACCAACCCCCTAAACCCGAAGGCCCGGTGGACTATTCTTGATCCTTACGTTTACAGCACCTGGTATTCCCTAAACCTGAAGGCCCGGTGGACTATTCTTGAACCTTACGTTTACAGCACCTGGTATTCCCAAATGGTCACCCATTTAAGTACTAACCAGGCTCGATGTTTGCTTAACTTCGGTGATCGGACGAGAACTGGTGCATTCAACACAATATAGCCGTAGACAATATATGACATTACTGGTAAACAAATATAAATACTTTTATTATATTTTGTCTTAAAAGATCCTCCGATTCTTTTATACAGTCTTTTCAGAGCAATGATTTTCTCTTCCTTTTCTTGATTTCCCAAATGGGGTCTTATCATATTTACCAATTTTTGATTAATTGATAGAAAAACACAAAGACACAGCGTTGGGAATTGTTTATAAATATTAGAAATGACACCCAATGGATATTTTGAAATATTTGTCTGCATAGAAGCCAACATAAAAGAAAATTGCAAATGAATATGTAATAATATTTGTTTTTCTCTGAGCTACGTTCATAAATAAATAAATAGGAAAATCATATCAGGGTAATGAGTAGAAGTCGTCCATAGTTTAATCTAAACTATTCTCTACGTCACTATATCAGATTCCACCAATCACACATATAATAGTCTTTTAAATTAACGACCTTTTTCTAATTGACAATATTTCTGAAAGCATTAACTACGTTTATTCAATTGTTAATTATTCGCTATCTTATTTGTTTTACGATAGAAGTAATTTTTTTTTCTGTAAACCGGTGATAAGCATACCTTTGGAAGGATTTTTAAGTACCAAAGAATGTCTGAAAAATGTAATAACGAGGAAGATACTCATTAGATTGAGGTACTGGTATTGACAATATATTATCAATTAATACAGATTTAATCAAATAAAGATTTACCTTTACGAACATGTAATTTAACAATCTTAGATAGTTTTTAGTTTATGTTGCTTTTGTTCTATTTAATATAACGTTCTCTTTGTTTTTCTTTTATGTGCCCTGTCTCTTCAGGACGTAGGCGTTCATGGTTTTCCACGTCTCCCTATCCCTGGTGGCTCTTAGCACGCCTTCTCCTGTTACACCATGCAACTCTCGTTCCATCATCCACCTTCAAATATGTTATCCGTTGCTTTCCTCTGTCTCTTTTTCACTGTATCTAGTATCAGATTCTCCAAGCCCTCCTTCCTCACGGCATGTCCCAGGAACTTCAGTTGTCTCTTTCTGATGCTCAGTATTAATTTCCTTTTTGTTTCCATCATTTCTAGGACCTCATCATTGCTCACATGCTCGATCCATGATATTCGCAGCATCCTTCTGTATAACAACATTTCAGTTGATTCAAGTTTTTCCTTTATCTTTGATGATCTTGTCCAGCATTCACTGCCATATTGAAGAACTGGCATCACATAGCAATTCAGTACTCACTTCTTTGTTTCTAGCAAAATTGTCCTGTTTCTTAATATTTTACTCAACTTCTGGAATGCTTCCTTCGCCATGCAAATTCCCCTTCGGATCTCTTCTGTTTACTGGATATGTGATGCTAAGTTTTTGCAAACATTTGTGGTGTCCTTTTAATAGCTTAGTGTAGTAGGTAAGAAAAAAGAATTCTTCGTTTCACTGTTTTTCCTGCTTTGTTTTCAATATTCTCTGTTCAGAATTCTTTTTCATTTTGTTGTTCTCAAGTTTATAAATATATGAATGTTTAATTCACTCCGTTATCTATTTTATAAAAGTTTGGCACGCATTCAGGTCCAGGAAATTGATTTACGAGATTTAGACAAGAAGGCTGGATATTTTGATGCAGAATGAAAATACAATTTAATTTTATTCACAATAAAAATCATTTCATATTAGTTTCAACTGGAAACTTTTATGCGAAAATAAACATCACTGAGATGATGTACTGTAAATATGTAAACAAAACTAATATTAGAAAATCGAAAAGGGAATATCGAAACAGGACTTCCAATGAATAAGTACTAAAACTAAGAGAAAATTTTTTAGAAAGTGTAGTGTTGTGGTAGAGTGGATATCGACTAGGAACGAGAATTCCAGTTGAATTCATTGCATTCACTTACTGGCAAATCCCCATGGGAAAGGTATAAATCCGTCTCTTCCCTCCAGTTAATTTTTTTTAATCATTTCACCCCAAGCAAGGCATTCCACTGCCACTATTGCGCTTGGGGCTACATAGAGGGAGATAAACAGGAAGAGTGGTTAGATATAGGAAATGTCAGAAGGGGGGGGTGATAGATAGTTGGGTGGGTGGGAAGACTGTTTGAAAGAATGGAAGTTAGTTTGTTAGTAGGTGTCTATTGACTTTACATTTAAACTCCTGGAGATTGTAGCCGTCGGGGAAGCAGTCATGTGGAAGGGAATTCCCCAGTCGGGAAGTGCGAGAAAAGAAACTGTTGGAGTAGAAGTTGAAGTTGCATTTTATCGGTTTCACTGTAAAAGGGTGGGATCTAGTTGCTAATCTAGTATCTCGTGCAAATGGTACTCTCCTATGAGGAATGTCCTCTTCCTCTTACTATATAATTAACTGCAAGGGCAGTTAAGTAGTCCGTTAAGAACAGCCAGTAAGCAATTAAAGCCAGCTACGATTCAGGAAATAAGTAGCGTAACTGTACCGTTTGGACTTACTTATTTCTACTTATTCTAACACTTACCTTGTATATATGTTCATCTCATACTAATACACTGTTTTGTGCCTACATTACGTGTTCCGTGTCTTAATTCCGCCAAACCAATCACTACAACAAATTGGCGACGAAAACCTCAACACTATTGTAACAGATTTCTTCCGAATTCTTACTTCTTCTCTAGCAACATTATTCAAAAAATTAAATGTAACATTGTTGTAACCCTTAAAAGTTACTACGTGAGTCATCAGTAAAATGGTAGTTGGGAATAATAATAATCACAAATACAAGACTCGCACGCTGCCTGAAATAGATACACTGCGAGTAACTGCTAATCAGTATAACTACTCGATTCTGTATTTAACACCTCACCACGAGGACAGATGCCCAAGGCGGATGTGACACTAGATCAATTAAAATGGAGATTCCGAGCCCTCAAGCGCAGCCAAATAATCCCGTTGAAACCTCGAAAAAGTGGGGTCAGGGCGACTGTCGATTTTTCTCAGACGAGGCTCTACTCTTCGGTGACGCCACGTCTGGCTTCTTCTTGCCCGTATCCAGTGAAGAAGACAAAGAAGAACACCTGCTCGTTAGTATAATTACTCAATATTTATTTTTGTACAAAAATACAAATATTGTGGCGCAAGGTCAAAAATAGGGATAGGAAAAGTCTGGTTTTTATCTGTTTTTAATTAACTTAGCTAGCCTCTTTCACTAACTCAAGTAAAATATATAATATCCTTTGGCCCAGATCATCACATTCTCACTTAAAATTCTTACTACGACACCATAATGTCTTAAAGACTTTGAAAATTTAATTAATCCTATGTATAGAATTTTATGTGTAGAGTGGGAAATAAAAAATTGAAAATTGAAAAACTCTATGAATATATACGATGGATATACGATTCTATTACATAAATTTAGCAAAAATGTTCTTGGTAATAAACTCCCACCCCACCATTCTTAATCGTGACAGAAACATCCTGATGTTGACTTTAAGCTGATGGTTAAATAACAAGATCAGTTTGAAAGAAGAAAACTTCTCGCCCCCACAAAATTCTTTCTGCTGCTTAGTCCATATCACGATTCGCATAACAACTAGTAAGCATAGGAACACATAATGCTCAGCTCTAGTCATCGACGGCGCCACATTGCTACGAACAGAAGTGACCTCAAGGACAAAGAATTTTCCGTGTTGCTTGCGAACCATGAATTCTTCAAGCCACTTGCACAACAGTACTACGACCTTGCAATAGAAGAAGACATAACATAGCATCTTGACCACCGAGGCGGGGGAATTCAGCCAAATAGGTATCGAACTGAGCAACATTTAGACCGGAATACATGGTCAACAGTTTTTGAAAGTAGTCATGAAAAGGCTAAACTATATCCCCGTCTGTTGTCACGGTCCACTTATCCCGCAATTTGACGCACGCGATATATCTTTTGCTAGCATTTCTCAGTTCTCCTGCACGCAAACCAGCAGCCATATTCTTTTTAACCTAGCATTAGCCATGGAAGCTTGATATTTCTTGATAAGTAAGGAGGCCTGCTCTCTCCTAGTTATGGCTACGTTCATACTAACAAGGTATTTAATCGCCCGATCAACTTTTGATTCTACTGCTGCTTGTGCTGCAAACCAAGATAGATCGAGTCGACGGCTATATTTAGCTGCAAACGACCTGATTTTAGATTTTAAAGAACCCCACAACTTATCTTCAATTGCAGCCTCCGTTGTGGTACTATATCTTCACGATACCGGGTTGGCCGATGGTTTCGTGATTACCACATATTCCAGACTGGATGTTCTCTGATCCCTTCCGCGTCCACGTTGTTTCTTAAGATCCGTGAAAGGGGGGATGAATACAATTCAGTCGATGGAGTGTTGAATTTGGAGTCGGAGTAGAAGAATAGTTGCCACACCATCAAAGAAATGAAGAAAAGCGTTTGTTATAAACAGTAACAAACATTTAGTTACACTGGTATACAATAATTTCTTATCAAGTTAAAACTAACACCGCGAAGTGAGGGGTGAAGGTAGTTGACTGGCGGAAAAAGTTTCTTTAACTCGAAGAAATCTTAACTGCAATTAGGCAGTGTCATTGATGGAGTATGCAGTGTCAACGGATTCGGTTCTGGGTAGCGAAGAATGACCGAATCGATTTTTTTGCTCTGGGTGTTCTCTGTTTATAGGCCCGAATCCCGAATAATTAGCTCCTGGTTGGTCAGCCAATAGGGATCACCGGCCAATGTCTATCATCGTAATAACCCCCCTGGATTGCATCCGATTGGTTCAGATAATCAGCAAATTATTCGCAGTCATCGGGGTGGGCTATCAAGAAGCAGGCCCTGTGGTTGGTTGATCAATGATTTATTACCTTGTGCCATACTTGCACTCAATCCCCGGGTGAAGCAACCCACCTGTTTGCCACGCTCAAAATATGTTTATATTTTGAAATTGAAGTAGTTTTTGACATGCCATTACACCTGCAGAATGTTTTGTTTTAGTGACATTTTGGTCAGCCTTCCGCTTGGGTCTATATATCTTTATACTTAATGACCTCGGTTTACTGCCCCTTGATCTTAAAAATGTTGGATATCCAGAATTAATTTATTTTCATAATGGTTTAATAAAACAATTATTATAATGATTTAATTAATTATTATTTAATTAATTTTCATTTAATTAATTTTTATTTAATTTCGCCAGTCAACTTTTTGACACACAAATGAAAGTGTCATACCGTCTATTCCGGCTGTATCATTAACAGCATTTGGTTCTGAAAATCGTCTCATCAATCAATGAAGAGTTCAATTTCCAGTATCTAGCCAATTTAACGTTAATCTAATTTTATACGAACCCGGATGACATTATACTGTAGCGTAAAACTTGGACAACCTAAGAACCCTATATCAACACTGCTTACTATCACTCGGTCAATGTATCTAGAACGCACCACAGAAGCCCAGCTGCTCCTTATATTTAAAGTCTACCCTAAATCCCGATTGTGCTCGTTTCAATACTTTTCGACAAGATCGAAATTGTCGATGAAGTTCCTAATCGACTTCACATACTGCTGGTTAGTACCAGCTCTTTCCACCTATGCGATCTATATCGGAGTCAAGGAAGGATGGCATTCTAATCGCCCGCTAAAACTACCTGACCAGCTCAATCTACCGAAACAAAGCAAGCCGCTCTGCATTGGGCGCATAAAACCATTATGAGATTATTAGACATTCTTTATAACAACATCCAGTACGAAACGTCTTCCCGACAGATCTGCGAAGAAAGGAATGCTTCAAAAGTTTGGGTAAGCTAATGGGTGTATTTTGAGATGACCGAATTGGTGTTGTTTGGGGTGTTATTTTAGGTGTGGAATATGCTATTGTAGTCTTTTTGAAAGCGGTTACTTTGAATGGAGTGGCGTATAAAGATGTTTTGAGTGGAGGTTGGGGGGAAGATGGTGCCAATAAAGAAAGCCACGCTGTCTTTGGATGGTTTATATTCTATCTCGATTCTTTTTGATATTGGAGTAATTTTTTCGAAACTGGGTTCTTATTTCAATCTTGTGTCTCGTAAATATTCTGCGTGTCTGGCCGCGTCATACCCTTAGAACTGTTGGAGGAAATTGGGCTGTACGTGTCTTTAACGGTTGGAGCTTTTGGAGTCTGAGACTCCGCTATCTAACATAGTTTCAAAGCTTGATCTTCATAAAGCCAGCGGAGACTAGGAAATCCAAATCATTTTCCCGAAGAAAAGTTCCCCTGAACTTTCCTCTGTCCTCTCTAAACACTACAACTACTGCTTCTTTGCTTTAAGACTTCATGCCTGATGGAAGTTTTCCTCTGTGGTTCCTGTATCTAAGTAATCTGGAGAACCCTCAGAACCCTCTAAATATCCCCATAATAGCATCCTAACGATTTTTAGCAAAGTGTTCGATGCTATTATCAACGCCGAGGTGGTTCATCATCTCACAACTCACAGTCTCTTCTGTAACACAGAGTATCGTTTCCCCTTCACCAGGTCTACTGCTGATATGTTAACGATCATCACTAAGTATATATACCAGGCTTTTGAAAAGAACAGAAAAGCTCGAGGTGTTGCCCTGGATATCTCCAAAGCATTTGACTGAGTCTTGTATGTTGGTCTTCTATGCAACTTGAGGGGCTATGGTAGGACTCGACGATTGTTTGATCTCATCCAGTCATTTTTTCAAATCTCGTAATGAAGGTAGTATTGACCGTACATAATTCCCGATACTATCATACAAACCCGGTTGTCCCTCAAGGCTCTATTCAATGTCCTACGCTTTTTCTGATCTTCATCAACGATCTCCCTGATCTAATTATATCCCAAGTAGACAGCTAAGCTGACGATACCACCATTTACTCTCGCCTCGATCAGAAATCTGCTGAGACTGACAAAGCAAACCTCACTGCTGAGCTTGAAAAGTACCTCCAATCTCTGGTGGACTGGGGTAAGAAATGGCTCGTGTATTTTAATACTTCCAAAACGAAGCTGCTATTTGTTATTCACAATAAACAATTGCTCCTACCTCCCATTAGCATGGATCAGGCTAGTCTCCTGGAAAACAAAGCACTACACCTCGTCAGACCAACTCTCTCAGGAGACCTCACGTAAATAAATACATCGAATCCATAGCTAAGTCTACTGCTAGAAAGTTTGATTCACTGTGCAAGGCCAGGAATATTTGCCCGTCTGAATCCATCCTGCACATATATAAATCTACCATCCGCCCGTGTATTGAATACTGCTGTCACATCTGGTCGGGTGAATCTGCTATACTCTGGGCTCTTGACATTATCTAACGGTGAATCTGCAATGTAAGTGAGCCCGACTTGTTAGCTCAGCTGCAGTCACTTTCTCACCTGCGTATTGCCGCCTCTCTCTCTTCTACAAATATTTTCACGGCTTCTTCAGCGACGTGCTTAGCTCCTTAGTGCCCCGTCAGCATGGATTTACTCGAGATACTATACTAGCAACTAGGTCTTACCCTTTTACAATGAAAACAATAAAATGTAGCCACAACTTCTACTCTAATAGCTTCTTTCCCCGTTCACTCTACTTTCATCAGCACTCTTCACACCAGTGTTCTCATCCGTCTCTTACCCATTCTCTGATACTCCTTATAACTTGTTTCTGTTTCTTATCACTCTCCTCTTATGTAACCCCCTGCGCAACAGTGGCAGTAAAAATGCTTTGCTTGGGTTGAAATGATTATAAAAAAATATATAGACTTAAAAATATAGAGAAGTATATAATAAAAGAAATATCAAACAAATATAAAAAACTAATATAACAAGTTAGTACACGGAAAAATATGAACACAAAAACCCGAGAAGGTTTAAAAATGAATTGAAAGAAATAAACAAAAACAAAATTAGCAAATATATACTGAAAAAATAAAATAAAAGAGCTTAAAATTTGGTCTTCAACTGAAAAAAAAACAATTTTACAAAGAAAACGTATAAGTGAATATTGTCGGTTGATACCTTAATCTGTCATACATTATCAACACAAAAAAGACACTCTAAATAAATCCCTCTATTCAATGCACTACCTTAACTTTGAGATTATTTTGCAAGTTTATGTGTTAATGTTGCCTGTTTCCAACATTATAACTTGTATAAGTTCCCTGGCCTCCTGAGATATTAGAAATTATATTCGCGGTGTTTGTTAAGAAGTTTTTGTTGTTTTAAAATATGAAATATAATTATTGATATGAACGTTGAATGATTATTTTATATCCTATTTACAGCCTGAAAATAAAAGAAGGTATTGTTATATATTTAATTCATTTTCAGATAATATCTGATATGTACTAGAAATTCCTTCTTGAAATGATTAACCCAGATGTAGTTTTTAAAAAAGTTTCAAATAAAAGTGTTCTCTTTTTTATAGCAGAAATTTTCGGTTCGTTATCAATTCAGCTGCTTTTTTTTCTGACAATATTTGGCTATATTTCTTAATATGCTTTTATTTGCCCGCTCCACTTTTCATTTCATAGTAATGTCTCTATATTGATCAAGTAATTATTTTCCTCTTCAAATAAAACATCATTTCACTTGAGTGTCTCTTTCGATAATAAACGTAGAAAGCCATTAGGAGTAAGCACATTCTCTTTTCAAAGAATTCCTTTTTCAGATTGTGCTTCGTGAGAGATAAAAGCAAGAATCAATTGAGTTTTCACACACTTATTTTTATTCACCATCATTTTTCGAACATAGGAAAAGTATGTCTGCCGTGTTTTCGTTTCCGTTTCTGAAGACAGTGATTTGTCGAAAAACAAGTGTATGTCATTTTTTGTCATTTTTTTTGTCATAAAATGATTTTTAAAAATTTCTTTAGAAGGAATGTTTCGGTTATGGCTTGGTTATTACTGTTAGCGTTTTCATTTTATTTGAAACATGAATAAATTTGCAAAGAATTAATTTTATTCTTTACAAAAATGTTGATTTCTTCAAAACAAATTTGGGTAAATAATGTCGTCGTGAAGATCAAACAAGTTTTACGCATATAAAAGAATATAGATGTAACATGCAAAATAAAAATAAATGAGAATTTGAAATATTCAAAAAATTTGAAATATTCAAAAAATTTGAAATATTCAAAAAATTTGAAATATTCAAAAAATTTGAAATATTCAAATTTGAGAAAAATAAAAAAATGAGAAAGAAAAACATTTATGAAAAAGCAAGAACAGAAATGGAGACAAAAGAGCAAAAATGCAAGAAAAATATTATATCAAATATGCTGAATATGGTGAATAAAAGAAAATAAAACAGGTGAAGACATAAAGAGACATAAAAGTTACATGGGTGATTGATAGATACAATCAATAGACGAGAGAACGGGAAAGCAGGCAAATGAAAAGTAAATGGAAATGAAAGTGGAGGGAAGGAAATTATTTTTCAAAACAAACCCAAAACAGCGAAGGAATTCCTAAGTAACAAATGTGCAAAAGGGCAATCTTGAGAGAACAACATTCATTGCGTTAAAAAAATAATCATGAAAATCATAAAGAAAGGAAGTTGAAACAAGATGAAACGATTAATATCGGCGATCAGTAACATTCAATATATATATTGATACAGCGAAACAGGCTTGTATGTGGATGAATAATATATATATATATATATATATATATATATATATATATATATATATATATATTGATTCTCTAAGCGCCGCTTTGATGTGGCAGAAAGCCTAAAGTATGTGGTTCCCATTGAGGATCGAACTCCCTACTCAGTTGTAACAGATTGTGGCGAGACAAGCTTCTAACCAATACACCACATCTGGTTCCAATCCAATATATATATATGTATATATATATATATATAGAGAGAGAGAGAGAGAAAGAGAGAGGTGGGGAGAAAAACGGATAAAGCGAGGGAGAGATAAGAGATGAAAGAGAAGGATAGAAAGAAAGAAGAAGAAAAAATTATTGATTCTAGATAGAAAATAAAGATATTTGAAAGGGAAATAAAGGAACAAAATAGACAATAAAAATTAGAATAAAATATAAAAAGCTACAGAAAAACAAAGCAAAAAATATAAAAATCCTGTAAAATTAGAAACAAGAAATAGAAAATTTTCAAAGATTTGAATTAAACAAAAAGGAAAAGAAATTACTCCGAAAATATAAAGAATATTTTGATCAAGAAGACCAGATAAAGCAAAAAAAAAAAACAAAAAAAAACATTTGAAATATTTATAATAATAATAATAAAAGAAATTTTAACGATAAGATGAGGCTCTCTGCAAAAAACAAAAGGCCTTGTTAATACTAATCTTTTAATTATAAGGCTTAAATGTCTATATTGCACACAACCAGATTTTGGCTTCAAATGCGAGAATAAATAACGAAACCATATATTCGGTCTTTGCACAATAATGATGCTGTCTTTGTTTACGAACTGATATGAGCAAGACGTTTCTTTTAAAGTTGAAACATAAACAATTATTTTGTATTTCATCTTAACAAAATTTAGCTATTTCTGAATTATTTATTTAGTTTCTGGATGTAATCTTGCTCCATTTCAATGCTATTTTGTATTTTTACGTTATATTTTCCGTCATCTGTGATAACACTTCCCAAATGTATGTACTTGATCGATCCTGACGTTTTCCATTCGTAACTTGCACAATGAAAATTCCTCCTTCTAAACGATCATGAATTCTACCTTTGTATACTTTCTGGTTTGTAGGCTCTTTCTATCCTACTATAAGTAGCGTACTTTGAATTTCTTGCAGTTCTTTTTTTATGTTTTCCAGTCTAAATATCTTTATGTCTGTTTCCTAAAACAAATATCTTTTTCCGGGTCACTAATGCCATTTTTCCACTGTGTTACGTTCGATAACCGAATGAACATTGTTATTAATATGTCATTTTTCATCATATTTCGATTACTGCTATGGTCGCACTACCAACCAAGTTTGCGGGAAGATCTAAGGCAGGTCGTGGTGTATCGTTATGGCTCCATTTCATGTTTTTCTATCTCCCCTATCATCTCTAGCGTTACATAGACAAAGTTCGCTTTAGTGTGTGGGCTGTACTTAACAAGACATTTTTTGTATATCTCTGAAGCTGAGGTTTCCAGGGATTCTTTCAATGTGTTGTTTTGTTCCTTTTTATCATTCCAAGTACACCTACTATCACTGGAACGATTCTTGTTTTCAATTTCCACATTTTTTCTATTTCAGTTTCTAGGTCTTTATATTTTGACATTTTTTCGAATTCCTTGGTTGCTATGTTACAATCCCCTGGACAATCTATATCAATTAATAGGCAAGTGTTTTCTTTCTGGTTTTTAACAATAATGTCCGGTCAATTTGCTTCAATTTTTCTGTCTGGGTAGATGATGTAATCCCATAGAATGGGGACATCTTCTGTTGCTGTGACCGTAGTTGGGTGATATTCATACCAGTGTTTGTTTACATATTTTCCATAGTTTTTTCACATTGTTCAATGTAAATATTGCCCCACTCTATCGTGACGACTTTTATATTCATTTGGGGCAAGTACAGAAGAACCTAGGATTAGATGGTCTATTGTTTCTTTGTATTTATCACAGAACCTTCATTTTGGATCCACATTATTATGCATAATATTTACCTGAAAGTTTCTAGTGAAAAGACTTTGGTCTTGCACTGCAAGAATAAAGCATTCAGTCTCAGACTTTAATCCAGATTCACGTAACCATCGATCAGTATTAACTTTATCAACATTGAATTTTGTGGCACGTTCTGGATATTGGCCAGCGTTGTTTGATCTGTTCAAGAGCTTTATCATTAGCTTTCATTTTCATATTTTTTGCCGCAATATTTGGTTCTTGGTTTCTGTTTTACTTTTCTACAGAATCTACTAAATGTAAATCTTGTTTGTACTTACTACCTTCTTTTATTATTGAATTATTTTTCCTTCTGTTTTCATGTTTGACTAATTGTATCATCCAGTTCTTTGTTTTTTCTATGTATGTTAATAAGCCAATAGCTGTTGTCTTGTATGACAGTTCTAGCTGAATAAGACCTCTTCCACCTTTACGGGGTATGTATTGACGGTCTACATCAGCCTTTAGATGATACATCTTATGCCTAGAAAGAAGAGTTCTTGTTTTTGAGTCCATTCGCTTGCTGTCGTTTAGAGTCTAGTTTAAAATGTTGAAGGTATATTGGACAACTGGGATTGCAAAGTTATTAATGACCATAATTCTGTTCTGAGAATTCAATTCAGTTTTTAATATCAGTCGGAGCCTTCTATAGTACTCTTTACGCACTATTTCTTTCAATTTTTAAGGTGAATGTTTTCACCCTCATTTACACCTAGGTATTTATAAGCTTCTTTTGGCTTCAAAAAGATAATTTTATTGTTACAGCAGGCTCTAATCTAATTGAGGATGTTTGTTGTAGCGATCCACGTAAAACTGTATCTTTAGCGCATTTATTCAAATTGAATTTCATTCCAATGTCTTCGCTGAAGCAGCTTACAGTTTGCAGAAGACGTTCCAGCTCGTTATCATTCTTAGCATAAAACTTTAAGTCATCCATGTAAAATAGATGAGTTATTTTCTTTTGGTTATTTTAATTATATGCCGAATAGTAAGGTAGACAAAGAGTCACCTTGAAATATATCTCTTTTGATGTTTATTTCACCAAACTTATAGGTTCCATTCATATGATTGAGGTAAAGGGCTCTTTCCCATATCGACATGCATTGTTTGATGAAATTGATGATGACGGGTGATATCTTGTATATATTTAAAGTCTTTCAGATCCAGGAATGTGGTACACTATCGAATGCCTTACGATAATCTATCCAGGCAGTACCAAGATTTTTCTTTGCATTGTAGCAGTTTTCCCTGGATCATTCTGTTAACAAGCAATTGGTCTTTCATCCATAACAGCTACGTTTGAACTCTTTTTGTTCAAGCGGTAATATGTTATTTCTTTCTAAGAAGAAATATGTCTGTTTTGTTAAAATAGATGTTAATAGTTTATATGTTGTCGGAAGGCATGTAATTAGTCTGTAGTGTTTCGGGTTGTTTGTGTCACTATTCTTGGGTAGAAGAAATGTAATTCCTTTGGTCATCCATGCAAGAAATTTAGTGGGATCGTCAACTATTTCTTGAAGTTCTTTGGCTACTTTTTGTGTGCTGTATTTAAATAATATAGCCAAAAGTAAGGAATTTTATCTATATCTGGAAATTTCGAATTGTGTGCTTTTTCAGTGCTCATTTAGCATCCACTTCTGGGATTCCAGCCCATGTCTGTTCTGATTTATTTTTGATTCGTTCAAGCTCTTTTGCAATACAATCTACTTCTTTGTAATGTTCTTTAGGGCAAGCCAATATTTTTCCCAGAACTGTATAACTTCTTCCATTTTGGTGGGGGCTGTCACTTCAATTCCGTTTTTACCTATTTCCCTGTAAAATTTCTTTGCATCGGTTTGAACAATTTTGTTTTGTCTGTAGAATCTTGATCTTTTCTCATAGCGTCTTGTTCTTTTAGCCATCAGTTTTATTGTTTGCTTTATTTTTTCCTTAGATGATAGGACTTCATTTTCATTTCTAATGTTGTATTTTCTTTCGACTCTTCTACCTTTTCTATTTCTTATATTTATTCCTCTTGTCAGTTCACCGAATACTGATAATTCACTTCTAAGCTGTTCGATTTCTTTTTCTATTTTTCTTTTCCACGGTGGTTCTTCATGTCGACGAGACTGCCTTGTTTTTAGATTGTTGTTAAATTTTTTGTTGATGCTATTGCTGATGCATATATTGTTTCATTGAGATTTATATGAGTGTCTTCTTCATCCAAAATTAATTTGAATGCTGAATTGTAGAGCTTAATAGTTTTGAGGTTATGCTTTGTTGATTGTAATTTTGGGAGCTGTTCTTGTTCCTCTATTTCAATATTTTGACTTACATGGTTCTTGATTTCTTCCTTGGCATTTTGTATGCTGTTCTTGTTTTCCGTAAAATAAGTATGTTCAATGTGTTCTGAACTCGTTTTATTGTCGTCTTGTAACGGACTCAGATAACACCTTTCCAGCACTTTTAAACTTACAGCATTATCTTCACAGTGATTTGTGTGTATCACGCTTTCTACATTATGCACTGTGGCTTGTTTAATGTTATTACTTTTTATTTCTGATTCCGGATCCTTTTCATATTTTGTTGACTGATAAATTGATTATTATTATTATTATTATTATTATTATTATTATTATGTCATTTTTTCATCATATTTCGATTTCTGCTTTGGTCTCACTACCAAACAAGTCTGCGGGGAGACCTAAGGCAGGTCGTGGCGTGTTGTTATGACTCCATTTCATGTTTTTCTATATTCCCTATCATCCCTAGCATTACATAGATAAAGTTTTCCTTAGTGTGTGGGCTGTACTTAATAAGACAATTTTTTGTATATCTCTTAATTCCAGGGATTCTTCCAATGTGTTGTTTTGTTCCATTTTTTATCATTCCAAGTGCACCTACTATCACTGGCACAACTCTTGTTTTCAATTTCCACATTTTTTTCTATTTCAATTTCCAGGTCTTTATATTTTGACAGTTTTTCAAATTCCTTGACTGCTATGTTACAATCCGCTGGACAAGCCATATCAATTAATAGACAAGTTTTCTCCTTCTGGTTTTTAACAATAATGTCTGGCCTGTTTGCTTCAATTTTTCTGTCTGTGTAGATGGTGTAATCCCATAGAATGGTTACATCTTCTATTTCTGTAACCGGTGCTGGGTGATGTTCATACCAGTGTTTGTTTACAGCTTTTCCATAATGTTTGCACATTGTCCAATGTAAATATTGCCCAAATCTATCGCGGCGATTTTTATATTCATTTGGGGCAAGCACAGAACAGCCTGAGATTAGGTGGTCTATTGTTTCTTGGTGTTTATCACAAAACCTGTATTTTGGATCCATATTAATATGCATAATATTTGCCTGAAAGTTTCTAGTGAAAAGATTTTGGTCTTGTGCTGCAAGAATAAAGCCTTCAGTTTCAGACTTTAATCCAGATGCACGTAACCATCGATGAGTATTAACTTTGTCAACATTGGATTTATTGGCACGTACTGGATATTGGCCATGCAGAGGTTTGTCTTGCCAGCGCTGTTTCATCTGTTCAAGAGCTTTATCTTTGGCTTTCATTTTCATATTTTTTGCCGCAATAGTTGGTTCTTGGCTTCTGTTTTGCTTTTCTACAGAATCTACTAACTGTAAATCATGTTTGTATTTACTGCCTTCTTTTATTATTGAATATTTTTTCTTTCTTTCTTCATGTTGCCTTACTAATTGTATCATCCAATCCTTTGTTGTTTCTATGTATGTTAGTAAGCCAATAGTTGTTGTCTTGTATGACAATTCCAGCTGAATAAGACCTCTTACACCTTCTTTACGGGGTAAGTATAGACGGTCTACATCAGCCTTTGGATGATGCATCTTATGCTTAGAAAGAAGCTTTCTTGTTTTAGCATCCATTCGCCTGATGTCGTTTAGAGTCCAGTTTAAGATATTAAAGCTATATTGGACAACTGGGATTGCAAGGCTATTAATGGCCATAACTCTGTTCTGTGAATTTAATTCAGTTTTTAATATCATTCGTAGCCTTCTATAGTACTCTTTACGCACTATTTCTTTCATTTTTTTGTGGTGAATGTTTTCGCTCTCATTTACACCTAGGTATTTATAAGCTTCTTCTGGTTTCAATTCTTTTATTGTTACAGCAGGGTCTAAGCTAATTGAGGATGTTTCTTGTATTGATCCACGTAAAACTGTAGCTTTAGCACTTTTATTCAAATTAAATTTCATTCCAATGTCTTCGCTGAAGCATTTTACAGTTTGCAGAAGACCTTCCAGCTCATTATCATTCTTAGCATATAACTTTAAGTCATCCATGTAAAATAGATGGCTTATTTTCTTTTGGCCTATTTTATAACCACATTCTATCTTATTAAGTTGACTGGTTAGTGCTATTAAGGATATGTAGAATAGTAAGGGAGATAAAGAATCACCTTGAAATATACCACTTTTGATGTTTATTTCATCAGACTTATAGGTTCCATTTATATGATTGAGGTAAAGGGTTGTTTTCCATATAGACATGCACTGTTTGATGAAATTGATGATGACGGGCGATATCTTGTATATATTTAAAGTCTTTAAAATCCAGGAATGTGGCACACTATCGAATGCCTTTCGATAATCTATCTAGGCAGTACTAAGATTTTTCTTTGTACTGTAGCAGTTTTCCAGGATCATTTTGTTAATTAGCAATTGGTCTTTACAACCATAACAGCCACGTTTGCACCCTTTTTGTTCAAGCGGTATCATGTCATTTCTTTCTAAGAATAAATATGTCTGTTTTGTTAAAATAGATGTTAATAGTTTATATGTTGTCAGAAGACATGTAATTGGTCTGTAGTTTTTCGGGTTGTTTATGTCACCATTCTTGAGTAAAAGAAATGTAATTCCTTTGGTCATCCATGCAGGAATTTTAGTGGGATCGTCAACCATTTCTTGAAGTTCTTTGGCTAGTTTTTTATGTGCTGCATTTAAATAATATAGCCAAAATTTAGGAATTTTATCTATATCTGGGAATTTCCAATTGTGTGCTTTTTTTAGTGCAAATTTAACATCATCTTCTGTAATTCCAGACCATGTCTATTCTGGTTTATTTTTCATTCGTTCTATCTCTTGCGCAATCCAATGTACTTCCTTGCTATATTCTTTAGGGCAAGCCCATATCTTTTCCCAGAACTGTGTGACTTCTTCCATTCTGGGGGGTACTGTCACTTCAATTCTTTTTTTACCTATTTCCCTGTAAAATCTCTTTGTATCAGTCTGAAAAATCTTGTTTTGTCTGTAAAATCTTGCTCTTTTCTCATAGCGTCTTATTCTTTGAGCCTGTCTGTAAAATCTTGCTCTTTTCTCATAGCGTCTTATTCTTTGAGCCTTATTATTATTATTATTATTAATATTATTATTATTATTATTATTATTTAATGCTGCCACTTACCGATTCATCCTTTTTCTTATTTTTTCTGCCATGTCCCTTCAGGACGCAGAAAATTATAGTTTTCCACATCTCCCTGTCCCTGGTGGCTCTTAGCACGCTTTCTCCTGTTGCGCCATGCAACCCTCGTTCCGTCATCCTCCTGATCAGCTCTTTCAAATATGTTATCTGCTGATTTTCCCTGTCTCTTTCCCCTGTATATGACCTGTTAATAACAGGTTATCCAAGCACTCCTTCCGCATTGCATATCCCGAGAACTTTAGTTGTCTCTTCCTGACGCTCAATGTTAATTTCCTTTTCGTCTCCTTCCTTTCCAAAACATTATCACTGCTCACATCCTCGGTCCATGATATCCGCAGCATCCTTCTGTAGAAACACATTTCAGCTACTTGAAGTTTTTTCTTCATCTTCGAAGACATTGTTCAACATTCACTGCCAACATTCACTGCCAACATTCACTGCCCTATTGAAGAACCGACATCACATAGCAATGCAGCACTCTCATCTTTGTTTCTTGTGAAATTGTCCTGTTTCCTAATATTTTACTCAACTTCTGGAATGCTTCTTTTGCCATGCCAATTCGCCTTCGGATCTCAGTGTGGAACTTTCCTTCTTCTGTTGGAACCCTTTCTAGGTATTTAAATTTCTGTACCTGCTTGATTGTAGAGTCCCTGAACTGTAATTGTCTTTTTGTGCTGCCCTTTGTGCTGATGATCATGCATTTTGTTTATTTGTAGTCCTTTCTTGTCCCTCTCTTCAGCTACCTTATGTAGGAGGTCTTGTTGTTTTCTTTCTGTATCTGCTATCAGCACTATCATCTACGTACCTTATCTTGTTTAAATAGTAACCTCCGATGACGAATCCTGGCATGACTTATAGAGTTCTCAGAATAGTCTTGCTGTACAATTTGAATAGATCCGGTGAAAAGACGCATCCTTGTCTTACTTCCCTTTTAATCATAGGATAATTGCTGAATTCGTTGCTTGTCCGTATGCAGGAGGTTTGCTGCCAGAAGAGATTCTTGATTACTCTTAGGTCTTTCCAACATATGTCGTGGCTACCAAGCATCTCCATTAATTCTGTGTGGCGTATTTTGTCAAACGCCCTTGCATAATCAATAAAACATGAGTCCTTCTTTCTATAAGTAAGTCCGATTCATTACTATATATATAAGCTAAATTACTAAATATATGTATTCTGATTGCACAGAGTTTGATGTCATATGATGCATAATATGTATAATGTTTATATTTTCTTTACCTGAATAATGTCTCCATTGGTAGAGGTGCATGTCCTCATAGTGGAATTTTCGAACCTCTTTGTATATGAGAGTATCAACAATCTTGCTAATTCTCTAATTTTTTATTTTTTATTTATTTATCGAATCCAGGGGTTTGCTTTCACACCAGTCATTTTAATGCATATCATTTTCAAATTCAAAATCCTTATATTTACTTACTTTCACACAATCTGTAATATATATATATATATATATATACAGTACTGTGCAAAAGTATTAGGACAAGAACTATTTTATGCTTTGTGAGGCATATTGACAGAAAATAAATAATTTAATTGCAATTTTATTTGATTTACTAAACAAATGCTTTAACAAGAAAACAATACTTGTTACAAAATCAATTTAATATTTAGTATAATAGCCTTTTGCTTCGATCACAGCATTTATTCTGTCAGGCATTGACATCACAAGGTTCTTCAATGTATCTAATGGTTTCTCCTGCCAAGCAGCTTGTATTTATTCCCAAAACGTCTCTTGCAAAGTATCATTAGACTTCTCCATTTTTATCCAAAATAAACCATAGGTATTCAATAGATTAGTTTCAAAATAACTGGTTTAATAGAAAAAAACAAAAGTTCAATATAACTTCTTTTTCATATAGTTCTTTACACCTAGTTTCAAATAATCAATATTTATTAGCAATTTACTTGGCTTTTCACCCTGTATTTGAATTTCAGTTAGGTTTTTTGGAGACTCACCTCTGTCCTAATACTTTTCAACACTACGGGTAGTGTGCAAAAGTGTTAGGACAGGGGTGATTTCAAACTTTATTTTGCTGCTTCATGAAAGAAAATAGTTCTTAATTATAATATATTGCACACAATTTGATGTTACATGATACAGAATATTGATGCTAAGTAGCTGTTGATATAGATTTGTAATAGTTCATTGATAGATATGTAGAATCACTTCTACATGCACGTACATACATACATACATACATATCGACATGCACACACATTCACACACATACACCCACACACTCTTATGTAAGGACCGCACGTGAAACTTTGTTTTTTCCCGCGTTTATTAAGAAATATATAAACTGATTTCCACACGTGTTTAGCAGTTGGAGGATGTTTTTTTTTTCGAAGCGTAAGTCTGATTACCGTTCATCTCTTTCAACTCACACACTGTGCTAATTGCATTAAGGAATTAGCCACATAAAAAATATTTCTCTTTATCTTATAAGTACATTTCAATACATGTATAATTATATTCACTACTATTCAGTACAAACATATTATTCCCTTTTCCGGAACTTTTCTGATATGAATATTGAGACAATATCTTTAATACCTAAAAGAGAACTCTTTTCACGACTGCTTATATTCACGATTTATTCAGTTCTGTAACCTTACTTAATACAATGTTGTTATATTCGTTACATTGTGCTTTGAGTAATATTATTTATAATTGTGGTGGTTTGGGCAACCAACCTTTTCTTCATTGCTGAAATCACTATACCGACGGTCAGTCTATTACATATTGGAACCCAACTTGTCCACATCACTACAAATATATGATCCCTGAGGCGTTTGTTAATCACAAGTCTCCGGATTTTTTTTCTGGAATATATAGATTTTTTCTGGAATATATAGATTTTTTTTCTGGAATATATAGATTTTTGAAACGATTCTTCGTCTAGTTAACACAATCGGGACCAAATTAGTCAAATGGTATGCATAATGATGAAAACCTCGTTTTGATATTAGCACATCTTAGTTCCTGTTGCCCAACTCAGAGAGATGCGGTGTTGCACAGCAACCATTCCATTGTTCTTTGATAATAGCTTGTGACCGAGATATACAAATTCCGTAGATTGAGTGAGTTGTTGGTAGTAGATTGTAATTTGAAAATTGTAATTGTTCTATTATTATTCTGGAGTAAAACTAGTAATCGCAACAATAGTAGAACAAAAGGGATTTGTTTATATTTTTAGCTACCACAAAGATTTGTTAATTAGGAAATATGTAATCATCATTAAAATAAAAAAATGTCTCCAGTTTTGTTTAATAAAACTTACCACTGCCGTCTTGAATTAACTTACAGTTGAAAAGACTAAAATAGAGAAAAAATTCAATGTCTGCCTTGAATCTAAGAGAACAGTGTTTGATTAATAAAATGATGTTTTGTTATATGGCAAATCAAGCCAGTAACCTAATCGTTCTTGTCTCAAGTTTACTTCCAACAGAAATATATGGATCATTTTATTTGACGTGCCTCGAAAAAATAAAATAAAAAGCAACATATTCTTTATCAAAATCAATTGTATTTTTCTTCTTTTTCGTAACTGAATTGATATTTAAAATAGCCAGATATGTGATGATCGTTCATGGGACTAAACAGATTCGTATAAATAATTCAGTAAGTAAAAGTGATCTTCCAAATCTTCCAGATCATTTGGTTTGGAATATGGACAAGCATATTCAGATGATGTACTTATTAAAAGTGAGACACGAAATCAACATACTGCAGATGTAATAAATGTATTTGAGAGAATTAAAGAGTACAGTTTGAAGGTCAGTGAAGGAAAATGCAGTTTTTTTTATGTCCAATATTTAATATCTAGGACAAATTATCCATGAAAACCGTTGACGAACAAGACCTTCAAGATCAAACGCAATAAAAGATATGCCCGCCCAAATATATGTAACAAAGCTACAAGCAATTTGGAGCCTTCATGCCGCCTTATTCTTGTCCGATATGTTCATTTTTTTTCTTCTGTATAATAAAGCCTACACTAATTTCCATTTTTATTTTCTATCCTAACCTCACATTTGAGATATCCGCTACTAAAGATAACCTATCATTTTCCGCTTCATTTAGTGATTAATCCTAAATTCAAGTAGTTCATACTTCCCTTACCATTATTATACAAAGGTTGATTGATATAAATCAATATATCCTGATATATAAATATAATATAAATATAAATCCTGATAAGGGAAATATATGTATTTCACTGTGACGATATTATGTATAAATATAAAATTCGTTAAACACGAGGAATAAATTCCTGTTAATTCAGAGATCAGCAATATACGTTTTGTTAATAAAAGATTTTAAAGAAATAGAAAGTCATACTTAATAATATGTGCGAGCACCCAAAATATTAACGTCACTCAGAAGGATCTGAAATCAGAAAAAATTTAAATTGCATCTTGACAGCTGAAAATATATTTGCAAAAACACGAATCATACAGAACATTTTTACAGATTTTCAGTTTACGTTTTTGTAGATGCAGATAAATACATTTATTAAATATAAATGTATCTTTAAATATATATATATATATATATATATATATATATATATAAATTTACACTATTTACGTTATTCAGACTATCGTCCTCGTACTTGTTGCCATTTGTTTCCTAGGCTTTTTTCAGGTATTTTCTCCCTCTAACCGGACCCTGGAAGTTACTTATCACCACTGCTATAGCCTGGTATGAAACTCGCAACTCTTCGGGTCAATCACTGGAACTAACCAACGACTATACCCACTGGGCCATGAACAACTGAATTTCTTGGACTTATAAACCTAATGTTCAGTAACCATTTTTAACCAAAGCTCAGATTGCAATTTTGACACTCAAGATTTTCTCTGACATTCCGTATTACAGGTTCCTATATTGTATTAATTTCTATGACTGGTCGGCTTAGGAGATTTTTGTAGCCTAGCATGTGTTCGGATTCCTTAAGTTTACGTAGTTACCAGTGACATTCTCTATCTATTATTTGAACTTCATCCCGTACAAATGGAAACAAAGATGAGGACAATAGTCCGAATAATATAAATAGTATAAATACTTCCTCATCTCAGAAATATAGACAAATATATAACTTTAACTTTTATTTAGTACAAGTAACCTTTATTTTGTACCTGTTTCTTTATTCTATCAATTCGAAAATTTGTTTTATTGAAGTGGAAACCATACTTATCAATGAACTAACTTAATTGCAAAGATATATAACTTAAGTATATTTTTATACCCGTTTCATTATTTTATCTAGTTTAAATCTTACTTTATTGGATTGGAAGTCTTACTTATTATTCATCACACCAACGTTTTTAAGCACATTTACTTCATTTTTACCCTATTTGTTTCATATAACTAGGAATCTACACTAGCCGCCATAATCAACAGGGCACCCCAGTGTTTTAAATAATGATTTATTTCTTACTAGTTTTTAGTATTTATTGCCAAGTGATTAATTTTAAATAAAAATAGAATGGTTCTTTTGTTAATACTGCACTATAACATGTGCATAAATAGACTTAAATAACTAATAATTACCAATATTACAGTTTCTTCAATGTAAGCATGAAGAAAATTTAGGGTGATTCAGACGAATTCATCTTTGTTTCCTTGCCTTGTAAAACTTTGCAATAATAACAAAAGAACTATTCTATTTTCATTTAGAATTATTGACTAAAATAGTATGAAATACATCATTTTTTTTTGTTTAAAATTGAGTGGCCTAATAATTATGGCCGGTATTGTATCTTATCAATCAACTATCATAATTTTGAAGATGTATAAATTTAGTTTATTTTTTAAAGTTAAATTTTTCTATCTAGTCTAAATTTTGTTCTTTATGAATGCAGGCTTTACTTACCAATGAAGCGTTGTACATTTCAAAAATACTTTAGATATTCGTCACATCATTTTATCTGGTTTAAAACTTATCTTTTAAAAGTGGAACCATTGAAAAATAAATCCACTTCATTTAATATTTTTTAATGATTTATTCTAGTCTGAAACTTATTCTTTAAAACTGGATATTTACTTAATCAAAATTCGTATTTTATTCTGATTTATCTTTTAACCACCAATCTTGGTTTCTTATATTTCTAAACATTTTCTTTGCTTGCGGTTTTATTTTTCCTATAATGTTCTTTTTCGTATTTTCATTTGCTCCCTTCCAGTCATTTGTATGCTAGTTTTTTCTTCCTTTGTTTAAACAATGAAATTTTTGCGTTTAAAAATATTATTCTCTTTTGTATTTCAGTCTTCACATCCTTATTTCTTATTCTAATTTTACTTTTTTTTAAAGTATTTATTTCTTATTTGTATCTACTGATATTTTTTCTTCTTCTTTTATTATCTTTAGCATCAATTTATTTCATTAAGCATCAGCCAGTCAATTAAGTGCCATACGTGATACACGCTTTAGGCGATCATGTCTCGAAAGAGACATGACTGACTGGGCAAAAGATTATCCCGCAGTAGGTTGCCATTGCTTTATGCGGTAGACTTGTTGCCGACCAAGGCTATAGAACCCAATCTGTCTATAACTGGAAGGAATAAACGGATTAATACCCTTCCCAAGGGTATTTGCGCGTAAGTGAATACAATGGATTTAACTGGAATTCGAACTCGGCTCCCACTGTACCACAACGCACATCCGCTAAGCGGCACTCACTTTTTTAAAAAAAAATTCTATTTAATTTTCTTGCATCTCTCTTTTTTTCTGTTCTCGCTCTTTTTCAGTTTATATTCCGACTTACATTATTTTCATATTTTCTTTCTCTTGATTCCTTGCGCTTTTCAACTAATCCAATAGTTCATTTTTAATGACATTTCCCATATTTTGGCTTCAGTAGCGTTGGAATGAAAGCCGAAGCTAGTTTTCCACATCATGATAATTTACAGACAATATCCAGTTTTTCGGTGAAGCACACTGATTCCTCCAATAAATCTTTAGCATGAACCGTGAAAGACTGAGTACAGCACAATTATCGGGATTATTATGCTTTGTTGACAAAAGAATAACGAATCGAATGACTGTGGTTGGGAAAACAGAGAAAAAGAAAACGCACCAAAATGGAACAGAAATTAGTAAACGGGACTTTATCTTATGGCTGGCATCGTAACAAGAAAAGTCGATGCATTTGTAGTGTAGAAGATTAGGGTTTGCCTGTTTGCTTTTGTACTTGGAATACAAAAAGCAGCAAGACAGATTTTTTTAAGAGAAAAAAGAATGAGAGAAAGATTATAAACTGAATAAAAAAGATAATGGAAAAGAATACGATGAAAGAAATAGAAAAAGACATACGAAAGAAATCGATAAAAGCAGGAAGCGAGATGAGAAGGGTAAATAAATAAAATAAATGAGGAATAGAAACAAGTCTTCATGCATCTTAGACAATCCAAATAAAAAGGAAACAAATCTGTTCGTTTTTATAAGATATAAACAGTTCTCATCTAGATTTGCTTGAAAATATTGACAAGCACGAAAATGCCAATAATCACTGCATATATATATATATATATATATATATATATATATATATATATATATATATATAGGTGTGTGTGTAAAATAAAAATGTACATATATTAAATAGAATAAAATATAAAATGAAAATAATAATAGTAAAGTCACCTATTGATATACGTACAATTATATCATTTAACGCAGATAAAACAAAAAAAGAAAAAAAACAGTTAAACTACCAGTGAGTCTTTACCAGTAATCTGATTACATAGTAATCAGGTGTAGTAAAAAAGAAAATTTAACAAATCCTATCCGATGAAGTTTTAACAAATAAAATGCAACAAAAATTAACTATTTTCCATTTTGACCTATATTTTCATTATTATATATATATATATATTGGGGCTGTAAATTGCTGGTTACGCTTTGAGAAGTGAGCAATTAAAGTCCACATAAAAACTCCGTAGTCAGGATGCTGAATGTAACATAAATCAGTTAAGTGACAAACACTATTTCTAATAATTAATAATATTAATAATAATAATAATATGTATATATATATATATATATATATATATATAACGTATTACACTTGGTATGCAATCCGGGTAAATTCCAAAATAGACGAACTCGAGAGAACTCAATGTTAAATTCATTTATTTAATTTAACATATATATATATATATATATATATATATATATATATATATATATATATATATGTGTGTGTGTGTGGGTTTGTGTGTGTGTTTGCATAAAGGAATGTGTCTGTGTATAAAGATAAGTGTGTGCATATATGCGTATTTATTTTATTTATAGATGTATGTATGTGTGTATATGCATACATGCATGTATATATACATAAGCGTATGTATGCGCATTTATTTTACTTTACTTTTTTCATTTATTTATTTCTTCTTATTATTTTTTCTTCGGGGATGTCACTTATGTTTGTGTCTTCGTCACAAATATAAATGACCCCCGCTTTAATCTACAATAAATAAATCGCCCCCCAAAATTATATGTAGTTTCCTTTTTTTTTTAACTCCCATGATTTTAGTTTCCTATTTCATTTTTGGTTTTCCTAAACAAATTAATTTGAACATTTAATAAATTAAAAAAATGGCACCCCGGATATATAATTTATAATGAACTTAAGCAACAATAGTACCAAAAATAAATATTCGAATTGATAAATGGTCAGTTCATAACATGCGCCTGATGATTGCATGATTTAAACGATATATATATATATATTGATGGTTTAATTTCTTAATTTGGTTATTATACAATTAGACCAGTGCACTTATGTATTTAAAAGTGTTCATTACAATGATATTGTAGAGCAAATGCAGGGGACAATTTTACTTTATCACCTTCTATCTCGGGCTTCGCGCCTGTGGAAATCCCTTCCATATACTTGCTTTCCTGACGGCTACAACCTCAAAGAATTTAAATGCAAAGTCAATTCCCATCTGTTATCCACTTAACTCCAGCCCCTTCCACATCACCCCGTGCATCTTGTTGTTTTCTTTTCTTTTTTCGTAATTGTCTTCACTCCTGTGTTCACATCTTTCTCTTGCGCTTTCTCTTTCACCCACTGTAGCAGGTTCGTTTTTGTCTTCACTCTTCCCCTGTCTAAAACGTTAATCCTCTTATGTAGCTCCTTGCACATCAGTGGAGGTACCGACTTGCTTGGGGTGAAATGATTAAAAAATAAAAAGATGCCAGAAAGAAAAATGTATTAGTATTTAAAAGATTTGTACTGAACTGTGATATCAGTCGTCATATATGGCGGTAAAAGCCGGATAATCTTTTGACAGACGAACAAGTATCTTAAAGCGGCAGAAATGTACTTTTAAAGAAGAATGGTGAGAATGCCATAGTCCGAACATTTAAGGAACGATGCGGTTTTAAACAAAATAAAAAACAAAGACTTATACTTAACATCGAATGTGCGTTGTAGTGCAATGAATATAGACTCGGAACGACAAATCGGTGAGCCGAGTTCAAATACCAGTTGAACTCCTTGCATTTACTTAATCACAATTACCCTTGGGAAAGGTATTAATCCGTATCTTCTCTCCAGTTATGGGTTAAATAATAAGACAGATTGGGTTCTATAGCCTTAAATGTGAATCAGTCTACCGCAGAAAGCAATGGCAAACAACTGTGGGATAATCTTGTGCCTAGTCAGCCATGTCTCTTTCGAGAAATGATCGCCAAAAGCGTGTATCAGGTATAGCACTTAACTTACTGATACTTAACATCAGGAGGAGCCAGTTGAAATTTCTAGGGCACATGAAATGGAAAGAGGATTTAGGAAATTTGATACTCACATGAAATATTGAAGGCAAAAGATACGGATAAAAACTACGCATAACATACCCGTCGAAGTACATAAACAACGGAACAAGTTTTAGGAGAGATAACAAAAATTTAAAGTGATTATTAGGAGCTACAAAGGCCAATAATTCGTGGAGAACCATAGTCGCAAACTTTCTAAAGAGTCATGGTACATATAAGAAGAATATGTTTATTGATTACCTGCCCAAAGTTACAGTAACCTTGACTTTAGTGCAGAGTGTACATCAGCTGAACTGAATAACTAGTTATTCTACTATAGATATGAGAGTTCTAACCCCTGCAGCTGAAAAGATAATATATAGTGATTTATTTTTTTTTATCGTCATCTGAAAATCAAATATAATAAGTCTCCGTTTATTGAAAACATTTGCTCTCAATTTTAAATCCTCTTTAATAACTTAAAGAGAGTGATACGATGTGATTCTACAAATGGATACTGAGAAAACCATCACATAAATAGAGTATGGAGGAAGGTTTGGAAAAAATGGAAAACGTAACATTTATACATGAAATTGGAAAGAAGGAATTGAAATTATTAGGTTACATAAAGTGTGTTTGGGTAAATTTTCGCTTGCGGATGTATTAAAAATAAGATGTAACACAGAAAAGCAACAAATAACTAGATGGTGCAGTTCCTTGAGATAACAAGGATTAAGAGACACAGCAAAAAAACAAATCTTACTAAGAGCTACAAAAGGAAATTAATTGTTTCAATTGTAATCGTACACAGAAAAAACATACAATAATTGTGAGCGGTATTGACGTGAAGATTGGGATTGGCAAGCCGAGTTCAAATTCACACCAAATCTGTTACATTCAAGTCGGACAAATGCACTTTGGAAAGACATAAATGAGTCTGTTCTCTTAAGATATGGGCGTGTGGTAGTAACTGGGGTCGGTAGGCTCTGATGTCATCCAGTCAAGGATAACAAATGCTCTGAATGTTAAATTGTGCTCTGAATTTTAAATAGTGGAAATAACATGAGAAAAGCAAGCAACAATATTTCCTTGTTTTGGCAGTTCACAGATAATAAACCGAACGGAAAATGTGAAATGCTACGATTGGCTACATCTTGTGCAAGTTTGGTGCAGGACGATTTTTCACCAGTAACTGAACCTCGCCAACTCAACACCGCCGACTCAATACCGGACAATTCATCTACGTGAAAACTCAACTCAGTGACAACTCAAATCCATGACAATTCAATTCGAAGAAAACTCACCACAGTGACATCCAAAATATGGCATTTTTCGTCGACTTTGTAATACCACATAAAAGTGATTTATAAGGATCATATTGTAATGCATTAAAAGGTTGGGTCACTATGTCGATCCAGGATGTTTTTTCCACCTGAATCCATCCTGCATATATACAAGTCAACCATCCGTCCGTGCATGGAGTACTGCTGCCATTTATGGTCAGGTGCCCCTGCCGTTCTCCTCAGTGTTCTTGACAAGCTCCAAAGGAGAGTCTGTAATGTGATAGGTACTGATCTGGCGACTCGACTGCAGCCATTTTCCCATCGTCGAAATGTGGCCTCCCTCTGTCTCTTCTATAAATATTTTCATGGCTTCTGCTCGGATGAGCTTAAGTCACTGATGCCTCCTCAACAGGTGTTTACCCGTGCAACCAGACTGGCAACTGGGTCCCACCCATTCACAGTCAGGTTAGCCAAATGCAGACGACAATTCTACTCCTGCAGCTTCCTTTCTCGCACTTCCCGCCTGTGGAACTCACTCCCGTATTCTTGCTTTCCTGATGGCTACAACCTCCAGAAATTTAAATGCAAAGTTAATACTCATCTACTAACCACTGGCCTCTAGCTCTCTCCCCTCCCCTGTATAACCTTCCCTCTCTCTCCTCTTATGTATCTGTCATCGCACCTTCTTTCTCAGCTTTCTATTGTTCTTTTCTAACTAGCTTGTACTCCTCACTCTTTTCTAATTAATCTTTTTACATTTATGTAACCCCCTGCACATCAGTGGCGTTTCTGCCTTGCTCGGGGTGAAATGATTTTTAAAAAATATTTTTAATTTAAAAACTTGTTGAAAATTGTATGCAATGCCCTCAAATGTTCAGTCAGAAATCGGTGTGCAAAAGAAGAAACAATCTACAAAAGTCTTTATCTGACTACATATGCATTTTCAAATTAAGGGACGCGTGTGATTTCCAGTTATTTGTCCGAAAAATGCATCTTGGTTTCTTTCATCTTTTGCAGCCTTGTAACAAATCTCCATACTGTGTGGTGCTCCATTCTCAAATCTGTACACAGTGTAATTTTTGCTGCATCAGCATGGTTATTTGTCAAATCTTGAAAATTAAACACTAGTCAACGAAATATTTTGTTGTAACTAAGAAATCAGTTAAACAGCCAAACTCTCGCTTCGATCAAAAATCTGGTGTGCGTGACAAAGCTAACCTTGCAGCCGAGCTTGGAAAGGACCTCCAATCCGTAGTGGACTGGGGTAAGAAATGGCTCGTAAATTTTAATGCTTCTAAAATCATCATAGACAATCGCACCTACCTCCTATTAGCATGGACCAGGCTTGCCTCCCAGACAGTAAAACACTACGCCTCCTAGTTCTCACCTTTTCAGCGGATCTCAAGTGGAATGACTATATCGAATCCATTGCGAAATCCGCTGCTATGAAAGTCGGTTCTCGGTGCAGGGCCCGGAAGTTTTTTCCGTCTGAATCTATCCTGCACATTTATAAATTTACCATCTGCCCGTGCATTGAATACTGTTGCCATATCTGGTCGGGTGCCCCTGCTATTCTCCTTGGGCTTCTAAACAAGGTACAGCGGAAGGTCTGTAATGTGATCGATACCGACTTAGCAGACCGCCTGCAGTCTCTCTCTCACCGGTGCGACGTGGCTTCCCTGTGTCTCTTCTATAAATACTTTCACGGCTTTTGCTCCGATGAACATAGATCACTGGTGCCCCCTAGGTTCGAATTTGCACGAGATACTAGATTAGCAACTAGATCCCACCCTTTTACAGTGAAACCGATAAAATGCAACCGCAACTTCTACTCTAACAGTTTCTTTTCTCGCACTTCCCCCTGTGGAATTCCCTTCTACATGACTGCTTCCCCGACGGCTACAATCTCCAGGAGTTTAAATGTAAGGTCAATAGACACCTCCTAACAAACTAACTCGCTTCCATTCTTTCAAACATTCTTCCCACCCACCCATCTATCTATCACCTCCCTTCTGACATTTCCTATAGCTTACCACTCTTTCTATTTACCTTCCGCTATGTAGCCCCAAGCGCAATAGTGGCAGTGGAATGTCTTGTTTGGGGTGAAATGATTAAAAAAAAATCTCTATGACTCAAAGCCGATTCAAGGGATGTGACCACTTTGACAGCCAACACTGGTCTAAAGCAATTAATTCGACGCCAGCGTTAAGTTCTCCACGCACTAAGTAGCTTGGTGGCAAGTTGCCCTGGAGATGAGTTATCGCAAAAATGAGTTGGCAGGTGTTGAGTCGGCAGTGTTGAGTCGGTGGTGATGAAATATTCCATACTGAACCTACGTCACTATTTCCCCTAGCATTATTCTATTTTCGGTATTCTTCAAGTGCAACCGTTATGATAATATTTCTTTATAATCACAACTTATATTTTGGATGATAATGCATTGTTCGGTCATATTTTCCCTTACAGATATATATTGCTGATAATTTTTATTTCTATGAAAATGTATTGCTAGTATCCTAAATATGTTTTTTTCTGATGTCCTCCTGATTACTCTTTCTCTATTCTCCCTTCGTAACAAATTTTCTGTTTCTATATCTTCTTCTACATCATGCGTTTCGGAAGATTTACCGACTCGCTTTGGGCAAACAAGGTTATATATATATCGTTCATTCAGCAATGAATTAGAACTCTCTCAGTCATTGGGCGTGTATAATGATAATATACACGCTAAAAAGTCTGCCTCCTTCTACCGAGCACCTATAGATCAGAGGTAGACTCGCCGACTGACGTAAATTCCGTCGGGTTTCAATTCTGGGTAAAAAGCAATCGGATGTTTAAACAGTACTGATAATATGTGATGCAGCAAAACAGATCTGTCTGCGGATGACTACGCTCTCACGCCCTGATTGAGCATTCTGGAAGAATAGTAGACTTTGAAAAATAGCAGCTACCCTAGCATCTACGCATCGTTCATTCAGCAATGAATTAGAACTCTCTCAGCTAATGGGCGTGTATAATGATAATATACACGCTAAAAAATCTGCCTTCTTCTACTGATCGCCCATGCTCAGAGGTAGAATCGCCGACTGACGCCGATTCGTTCGGGCTTCAATCATGGTTTAAAACCCGCAATCGGATGTCTAACCGTACTGATGAGCTGTGATACAGCGAAACAGATCTCTCTGCGGATGACTATATATATAATTTTGTTCAATTAAATAAAGCTAAGGCGACTTAATTATTAAGGAGCAGAAACAGAGGAAGAGTAATCAGGAGAACACAAGATAGCGATTAACATCGCATTTAAGTTTTTTTTCAGATTAAAGTAGGCATACAGGTGTGGAGTGGAAAGAAGTTTCACAGGATAAAATATGAGAAAAGTGCCTGTTAGCATAGAATTTACAGTTATATCTAGCCACCTAAATGCAGCCAATATTGTTTTCCTATTACGGTTTCTATACTGATAAAGATATGAGTCAGTTAAGTGCCATATGCGATCATGTCTCGAAAGAGAAATGACTGACTGGGTAGAATATTATCGTGCAGTAGGTTGCTATTGCTTTCTGCGGTTGACTGGTAACCGACCAAGGCATTAGAATCCATTCTGTCTTATTATTTAACCAATAACTGGGGGGATGTGTCGTGTCGATTATGACTCTCCACATTTAACTATTGTTTTATGCGACCTTGGATTTTTCTATTAAATTTTCTCTTATTAAAACAATTATTGTTTTAATTTGGCAGCTATTCTTCTTCTTCTGCTGCTTAGTAACTGCTCATTTTGATCAGTGATGATTTATATCAGACTAGCGGTATAGCCCGGCGTTGCTCGGGTGTAATGAAAGCTTTAAAACTAATACATGGTTCTGGAGCTCAGACTCTTTGGTCGTTGGCACAAAAGAATAAAAAGCAATAGTTGTTTCCAGTTAAAGCGAAACCGTAGACTAAAAGAAAAATGAATGGATGTAACTTTGATTTTCTGCTATCGATATCAAATATTCTGCACTATTGTAAGAACTGCAACCTTGAAACTTCTGAATATCGTTTCTCATGTATTTGTCTATGAGTGAATCAAATTTGATTAAAATCGGACCACTCCTTCTATAACCCGATTTTTTCGATTATCGATTTTCGATATTTATCGCGGGTACCTCGACACAAAGCCTAGCTAAGAACACTCGCAGACACTTATAGTACAACTGTGTAAATTTTCAAGAAAATTGGTTCATCCATTTCGGAGTCTATAGGTAACGGATATACACACAGAGACACAGTTCCATTTATAAATAAGTTTAGATTTGATTACTTCCGGTCATTCCATATCTTTGTGAAATTTCAGTTTTCTCTTCACTCTACTCATCTCTGAGGTATTTCATTTTTCCATAATTATCTTCCTCTCTTTTGAATACATGCAACTGTTGATGACCATGTCTTTGAACTTGTTAATTCTATTATCCTTCTAGCATACTTGTTTAAGTGAGATGCTCATTCTTTCTGCAGTGTTTACATTATTCTGACTATTGCCCTCATCTTTGTTACCATTTTTACGACGTTTCGGCCGTTGTACGTTATTGAGTTGCTAGGAATTTCGAACCGAACCCTTTATTACAATCACTAGGGTATAGTCCGAATAATGCAAATACTGTAAATACTACCTCATCTCAGAAATATAGACGAATACTAAAGGATCTGTACGGAGCCGATACACCAAAATTATGGAGACAAATAGAAAAGTCCTACTTGAGGTTAGCACGGATCATATACCCCAGAGGTTACAATAAAGTGTTTGGTCCGAAATTTCTGGCACCTGAAGAAGGTCGAAGGTTACAACAGCCAAAATGTCGTACAAATGGCAACAAGGATGAGGACAACAGTTCGAATAATGTAAGTTCTGTAAATACTAACTCATCTCAGAAATATAGATTAATACCCGATTCTTTCTATTTTCAATTTCGCTTGTCTGAAATCATCGCTAATCTAAATGTTTTAATTTCTTTATGTTTGATTCTATGCTGTTTGTGGTCTCTTATTCATATCTAGAATTTAATCAGTAATCCACTTATTATACTTGTAGTCATAATGAGATGGTTAATGTTTATTAATTCAACCTTGTGTCAGACATAACCGGACTCCCTACAGCTTACAATTTTTATCCAGAATTATCATTAGAATAACCAGATGGGATTCATCATGTTAGTAGCAGAAGGTTGGAATATGTGGATGAGTGGAAGAGTGGAATAATAAAAATATATACATTTTTTATGTTACAATAGAAATTTATTAAAAGGAAAGAATGACAAGAATAGATGTTAGTCAATGTTCAATTAGAAAGTTAAGGCTATCAAGAAATGTTCGTAGTAGTAATGTGTTGGAGAGAGTTTATACATTGTATGTATGTATGTATTAGCGTTTGTTTGGTAGGAATATCTTTGAATGGAGAAGAAAAAGTAAAAGGAATCAGCACACGAGAAATACGGAGAAAGAGGACAAATTCCAGATCGGACTTGAAGCTTCTCCCGTTACATTTTAGCTTGTCGTCTTTGCTTCTTCCATCTGAGTTGATCAAAGGCTTTATAGTTGAACAGATTTTTGCACTGAATTCCTAAGTAGCATTAGCCTTGCAAATCGCTTCCATTGGTCAAAATCAATTTAACATCTACTAGCGAAATCCGGTTTCGACTTTTACTTTAATCATATGGTCAATCATTTTTCCAGGATTTCACACGTCATTGTGAATTTTTGTAAAAAGTGAAGAAGAAGAAGGTTGATTTTAATTTCCTATCCCCCAAATACTCTTATTCCGTTTCCGTTGGGGGTGAACATATTTAGTAATTTCACAGCATTTTTCTCTTTGGATTCTACCTAAAAGATTTCTAGTCTGATTCAAGTTAATATATTTACTTTTGACTATGTCGGTATAAATCTCTATGCACGATTGCTACTACATGAGTTTTTAGTAATGTCATTTAGGCAATGATTTAGACTCTAATTGTAGTTTTATTCTTATGTAGTTTTGGAATGGAATGTAGTTTTACAGTGCATGACTGTAATTTTAAACATTTGACCTTTTGTTATGTAATCGATATCTTGAACATATTTGCATATAAATTAAATTAAATATTGCATTGAAATTTATGCTGTTGCACTAGCTTTACACCAGATCGTATAAGTATAACGAAAGTATAATTATTTGATTGGATTTAAGCAGTCCAGATCATACAAGACAATATTCTGCACTGTTGTCTTGTCATGTCTTTACAAAAAATGCATCAAATGAATACTGAACATAGTTTTTTTAAGATCTGGATAACTTTGCTGTGCATAACGGGTTTATGATTTTGATGGCTTCACGTAATTGCAGTAGTTTTTTTTAATCGTATCACCTCTAGCAAGGCGGTAACGCCACTGATGTGCAGGGGGCTACGTAATAGTGAAAAGATTTGAAAAGAGAAAGCCGGAAACCACATCCTAAACAGTGAACAAGGGATGAGCCTTTTAACCTATTTATAAACGTGGGTGGAGTGTGAACCGGACAATAGATAGATCTATCTACTCCATTTGAAAAAAAAAACAAAGTGAGAAGATTTGAAAAGAGAAAGCCGGAAACCACATCCTAAACAGGGAACAAGGGATGAGCCTCTTAACTTGTTCAATAGACGTGTGTGGAGTGTGAACCGGGCGATAGATAGATCTATCTACTCCAATTGAAAAAAAAAAGAAACAACAAAGTGAGAAGATTGGAAAAGAGAAAGCCGGAAACCACATCCTAAACAGGGAACAAGGGATGGGCCTCTTAACTTGTTCAATAGACGTGTGTAGAGTGTGAACCGGGCGATAGATAGATCTATCTACTCCAATTAAAAGATTAGTGATAAAAAATGAAAGGCTTCCTTTCATTGTAATATATTTACTGTAAATCCATTGAATCAGAAAATTTGATACTTGAAATGTGAGCGTTCTTAAATTAAAAGTTTGACCGCATGTTTTTATTTTAGGGCTGGCTACACTTGATCCTACGTAAATTGTCGGGCAAAAACTTTCTTGCTTTTACTGAGAAAATGCAAACAGTTCATGACTATAATTATCTTTGGTTTTCTTCTGAAGAAATCAAATAAAAAGAGAAAACCATCGTTAGTTTCCATGTAACCAAGTGTTCCACAAACCTCACAATAAGGTCGCTAGTTTTCGGAAGTTTGCACACATAGGATTGTCACCATATACCGTAATTATATATATATATATATATATATATATATATGTGTGTGTGTGTGTGTGTGTGTGTGTGTGTGTGTACAAGAAGAAACATTATTTTAAGCCGAGGCGTTTTTTACGATGAGAGAACAAATTTGATAAATCCTCAGACTAGGAAACGCATAAGTTAAGAATATGTTCTTGCTTGGTATTTTTTCATTTTGCTTCTTTACAGATATACTCTACCTGAATGTAATTTATACAAGCACACACACACACACACACACACACACACTAAAACATATTATATATATTATATGTTTACATTATATTTCCGATTTCTCTTCATTTTATTAGTACTCGTAAATAGGATAAAATGCATAAATAAGTTTAAGTTAATGTTTAGGAAGAGTTCATGTACGGTTCGCCTTTAAATGGAAAGTGGCTCTGACTGTCGCCAATCAAAAGGATTTGCAAAGTTTCCTACCGGGCCTAAACGTAATTTTTCCAGTGTCTGAAAGCGCTTATCGAGGGTGGGCCACAAACTAATCATCTCTGGTCGGGTCGGCGCGGTCAGGAGGGTATGATGTTGAAAGACCCGAAACCCCCTAGTGATCCTCGCGATGACATCCCTGACTACACCCTCTAGCGCCTCCATTACGGTGCGTATGTTTGAACTATATATTAAATAATATATATATACATAATATATTATTATAATATATAATAATTATATTATAATATATATATATATATATATATATATATATATATAATAACACCGAATTTAATGAATGAACTAAAAATAGCTTATATAGCAGAAAAGCAACTAGCAGGGATTTCTGCATCTATCTATCTATCTATCTATCTATCTATCTATCTATCTGTCCTTAGATATGTATAATATTCTCTGTCAGAGGGACTCGTTCCATATACAAACGGTCTGAATGTTTTTAGGAATCATTTCATGGTTGGGCCGAGAACGCTTCAGTTCGGATCTATCCCATGTCGACGCATTCACTCGAAGGCCAAGATTATTGAACTAGAGAAGCAGCAGATGCCAGTTAGATAATTAGTGCTGGCAGACACCAGCAAATAGAAAGTCTCCGAACAGCAAGCGGGTGGGGAAATATGTAAGAATCAAGAACGAAAAGAAAATAAGAAAAAAAATGTAAGCGCTCATAAAAATTACAGCAGAAAAATAACAAAAAGACAAAAATTTCAGTTTGACACCCAGTTCACAGAATTTGAGAAGGTCGCTCTCTCAACCATATAGTCGTACTGTATATATATATATATACTTGTGTGTTTACTGAAGTTTTGAACAATGTCTGCAATAAATACATACATAAAATATACAAACCGACGTACTGGGTGCGATGGATAAATTATCACCATTTTATATTTTTAATTTCGCGCATGCGCGTTGTCTGTCATTGATTTTGTTGGCTGCAGTGTATAGTAGGGTAACCCCAATTCACTTCGACAAAACTTTGTAAACAGAATGTTGTACTGTTTGGCATTCGCTCCGGAAGAACCGATGCGTAGATTTAAGAGTTTCTGGGTGTCAATCTCAGGGCAGGTGATGCCGAGGATTCGGAAAGAGTTGGATGATATATCCAGACAAAACCATGGTGTTTGCAGTAATCACAAGTAATGGTGACATTATGCCTTCATACATCTTCTCACAGGACCTCAGATCTAACACAGAAGCCTACATCAAGTAGTGCCCTGGATCTCGTGGGCGGCTTCTGAAATCGCTGTTAACATTACTCTGCAGTATGCCACACAAGTAGAAGAACTAGTCATTGATGTTAGGCAATTTCTTCGATCCTATCTCCCATTACATCTGGCCATCTAACTCCTCAAAGTGCAGCCGTCATGATTATTATGTGTGGAGCGCAATTGAGCGACAGACCAAAGACATACTTGTGTGGTATGATTATTTTGCCAGACATAGTGTCTTCCAGAAACCCTTATTTAACCCAGGGCAAACTACCTGGTTAAGACACTTGATGAAGGCCTCTGTCGTTGGTTTGAGGCTGTCACCATCAATTTTTTTCTTGCGATATCTGTAAGTTTTCTAAGCTGCCGTATATTCGTAATCACCATTAGACTCATTCAACTCTCCAAGTCTTCTACAATCTCCACAAATTAACACGTAAATACTCTGAAATGTTATTTTTGGGCTTCTGGCGCCAGTTCCAAACATGGCAGTATGCCGTTTCCAAATTTCAGGCGCAGTAAATTGCGTCATGCTGCTCTTGTTCTTACAGACAGTGTCCAACAGACCCTACTCTACTAGGCAGTCGAAAAAATAAATAAACAACACGCATGCATGATATTAAAATATAAAATGATGACAATTTATGCATCACACACAGTGTATCTGGTGTATATATATATGTGTGTGTTTATGTGTGTTTGTATGTGTGCGTGTTTGTGTGTGTGCGTGTGTGTGTGTGTTCGTGTTCACTGTACATATCTCTGTCTGAAGGTTATTGAACACTATTAAAATAATCAACGTTTGGCGTTGGCAGAATTATATTTTAGTTGAAATTTTTATAGTTTATATTGTTTATAGTTTATAATTTAATTATTTGTGCCATGGCCACATGAGCTATGATACAACGAAACAACGAAACAGGCATTATGTGGATGACTGCTATATATATATATATATATATATATATGTATGTATATATATATATATATACATATATACATGAGTGTGTACGTGTACGTGTGTATGTACGTATATGTACGTGTGTGCTTGTGTGTATGAGTGTGTCGTTGAGTATGACAGAGAATGAAAATTTGATGGTCTTTTTTATAATGAATTTGTCACGTATTCTCTAACTTTTTTATTTGTTGGGGGTAATCTTTAAAAGAAAACTACACAAATTGACAATATTTAATAATAAACCCCTTGAACATGGGTAAAGATGTCTCCCAAACCGATTAGAACAATAGACACTTCGAGCAATTTTTACTGTTCCTTACATGAAACAAAAAGAAAAATTAAGAAACACTTGAAAATCCCAACAAAAACTCATCAAATATTGCTTGTCTGTCATATTAAACGAGACATGTTTAAAAGAAAGTTTGCACTACTCATATATATATATAATTATTTGTTAAATGTTCTCTAGTTACAGTGTTGAACGCGTGTACGCGTGTTAGTAACATTTACTAGATAAAACACTCTTACAGCTGGATTTATTTACATTTCATAAAAACATTACAGGCTGTGAAATCAGCCTTTTTCTGACGTGCGCCAATAGCCTGTGAGTCGGGTTTCAGTCCCGGTTTGAGGCAAACGGTTAAACTAGCAGTACCGAAGAGCTGTGATACATTGAAACACGCTTGTCTGCGGATGGTTTATATATATATATATAAGTAAATTAGCCCTAGTGAGCCAACAAACCTACCAAAGTTTCACCTAAACGGATCTTCAGGGAACGTTGGCTCTACTTAATTATTGAGCGCTTTTTTGTTATTGATTAATCGTTATTGTTATTGATTACATATGTCTGATGATGTGTTTTTAGACATAATTTCTTTACTAAATTAAAGAGTTACCCACTTTGATAAAGTTTTACAGATATTTTCAACATCCTGTTACTTTAATAAATAAATCGCTTCTTTATTTTTGGACTAATTTTATCACCAATTTTAACTGTTCCTTAAATAAATAATATCATACAATGAAAGATGCTTACATACAAGAAAAGCAAACCCAGAAGCTGATTTCTATGAAAAAATGATAATGACGTGTTCGTAGTTGTATCGTCTAAATTTTATTCCTTTAGAATTCTTTTAAACGCAGTGAAATAATAAACCAACATCTGCATTGTGCTCCTAAAAGCTTGGTAGGAAAGTTTCCTGCTTTTATAATTAGTTTAACTTATCACTCTCTACTAAGACAATTCATGTCTGCACATAAAAAACAACTTAAAATATAGTTTGTAATTTAGTTGATCTGTTTTACCCTACCGACTATATTCAGACGATCTTTCGACAAGAACTTACTACCTTTATCGATCGCTACAAAATTATTTGGTGGGAAGAATGTACTGAAAACCATATTAATGAGTTTGTCAAAGTTTACTCAAAAAATATAGAAGCCCTGTCTAATTAGGGGTAACAATTACCCCTAAATGATTTTAAATATAGAATTGAACTTACTACCTTTATCGCTCGCTACAAAATGATTTGATGGGAGGAATGTACTGAAAATCATATTAATGAGTCTGTCAAAATTTACTCAAAAATATAGAAGCCCTGTCTAATTACGGGTAACAAGTTACCCCTAAATGGTTTTAAATATAGAATTGAATCAAATATAATTGTATTTTATCTTTTTTAAGATGAAATTGATAAAAGAAACGAAAGTATTTGTAACCCAACCTATTATATAGGTATTGACACAGATTACTTGGTAAGAATTTCGTTACTTGAATGCTGGGAATATACTATTTAACTGCCTACCCAATTGAGACTAAATATAGCACAATGTATTTTTAATGAAGGTGATCTGAGCTGTATATCTTGAACAAAAGAGTTTTGTCTACTTTTCCCCAGAAGAGACTCTACCCTTCTTCGAAGCATCGTCTCTGCTCGAAGGCAGACAGCTCGACAATGTCAGAAAGGTGTCTGAACGACGTTAATCGCGAGACAGATATATCTCAATGCTGTGAATATCATGGTCAGAACAGTTTTAAGCAAAGTAGCAGCTACAGAGAAAACGAAATAGGAATATCGAAAGATGCCTTTCAGAGACTACTCAAAATATTAAGGGATAGGAAAATTTAACAGCAAAGAAAATAGTTATGCCCAACTACATAATCTCTAATTTCTTATATGATAATGTATAGTAGACAATATACTCCTCAATAGAAAATAAATATTAAAACTCGACTGCTGAGAAGACCAAGTCTATAATCTACACTAAAAATCAGAAAAAGTATTTACAGAAAAAATAAAGAGGAAAGAGTTCCTGGATAACTTAACAGTCACAGAACAAACTTAAAGAAAATCATCAAATAAAAAAAATGAGTAAAATATTGAAAATGTATGTGTAAAGGTTTAGCAGATTGAAAAATGAAAGTGAAAGTGAAAGTTGTTACATAAAGGTCAATTAGAGCAACAAAAGTTAGAATGTTTTAGTGTACCATGATCACCAACGGTTTGAAGTGACATGGTATTTTTAAGAATAGCTCAATATCAAATTCATTGTAAAATATTAATGAACAGCTAGATCTAGCCAGATCATTTTTACTCCACGACGAGGTGAACATGGTTTCTCTTTTGTATTTATATTGATATGAGATTATAATATATATCAGTACAACAATACTTTTGTCACCCCTATGTCCTTCAGCATGAAGATGAAAATATATAAGTAACAAATAAAGAAAATTCTAAAAACAAACAAAACAAATACTGAAGCAAACAAACGATTTGTAAAGAAAAAGAGACGATTTTTGAGTTTTCTTTTCCTGATTCTCCATTTTATGAAATTTCTTTTTGTCCATTTTCTTGGCAACGTTTCCTGAAATACTTCCTAAGATTAAATTTGGCAGATCGGATTATTTATCTCCCTTGGCGGGCCTCAACTTGCAAACACAACCCTTTGGAGATATAAGAAGAATTACATTAATAAAGAAAAGAAGAAAAAAGGAAGACAGGAAGGATAGATGTAAAGTTGATTATTATTTTTTTATTCTATTCGAGGATTATACTTTGAAGAATATCGCTGGAGTCGTGACCTCATTGGGCAGATAACAGAAAGCATTTGTCAAGGTCAAGGTGTATTTTGATTGAAACTTTGACCAGCTGTTTAAAACATTTGACAATTAATATTGGTCATACATAACCGTTGATATTTATAGTTATATCGTAAAGTGTCGTTTATCAAGAATTGTTTCAAATTAAGATTTTACACGCAAGACAGCTTCCTTTTTCTTTAATAAACTTGAATTGCCATAACTTACTTAGATATTTATACTAGAGCTGTGTCTTGTTGCCTTCATTACAATTTTCAATTAAGATTAGTACTTTTATACTGTCTGTTGTGGTATAATGGATATTGGCTCGAAATGAAAAATAGGAAAGCCGAGATCGAATCCCAGTTGAATTCGTTCCATTCACGTACACGCAAACATTCTTGAAGAATGTATAATTCCCTCTTATTCCTCCAGTTATGGATTAAAAAACAGAATTTTATAGCCTTGGTTAGCTACAGAAAGGTAACAAACTGTAAGAAAACCTTCTGATTAGTCAACTAACTGACTGACTCTTACACTGACTGATATCCAAAAATCTAAAGTGCATTCTTTCTCCTTTTATATTCCAATATTCTTCCCGTCCGATTGTTATTATGACTTTCTACAAATATCTCTCATCTGTTATTCTTGTGTTGATACCGACCGACTCACATGGCTAGTGTAACCAGCGTCTCCCCTTGACTTGTCGAGCGGCTACTATGCTGACCTCTTTCCTTCCGCCCTGTCTCAAAAGCACTTACTGACCTCAGGAGTGACCTCTTCAACAACATTCCACGCAAACCAATTTACTGACTTAGTGGCAACTTAGTGGCAACTTCAAGATGAACATTAATCACACTCCTAAGCCTTTTATCTTTTTCAGCATTATATTTTCCATGAACATTCTAAACTCCGTTGAACACTATTTCAAGTATTGCTTTAATTGTAAAACATTAATTGATATGTGTATATATATATATAACAGTTATTTTATACTCAAATTGTCTTTCTTGATTTTATAATCATTTTATGAATTATAGTGGGCTATCTTTCACAAAGCCAAATTCCGTTAACCTGCAACGGTATACAATTACCCTTCAGTACTAACGGAAAAAGAATAAATAAGATACTCCTATACTCTAAGTAAAATTTGCACCTTTATCATAACTTTTGCATTTGAAATGCTAAACATTAACTCGAAGTATGTTATTTTTTTTATTTCTGTGCTTGTCTTACTATATGTGAATGTTAAAGCGATGTTTATGTCAACAAGAAATTTCAAATCCCTTTTTCGGAATCTTGGAGTCACTACTACCTTAATACTTCCTCGTTACTCACTTGCTCTCTCTGTAATATTCTAAGCATTCGTCGAAAGAAACAAATACCGTGGTTTAAGTTTCTTTTTCATCTTTGAAATAAATGACTCCTATTTCCATAAATTTAGCGAAAACAATTCAGATATCATAACTCCTTTAAGACATTCAATTTTATCCCTTTTGCTTATTTGAATCGAATTTCTTTTTATAGAAATACATATTTTTTTAAGAAACTTTCTTCTGTAGCACGTGATATTTTTTAAGGGAATACCAGATGATTTACATCAAATTCACCGTTAATTCCGAATTTTTGTTCTGGAGTAATTAATGCGTGGTGGCCACAACATGTACTGGGCTCAGTTCATATATTAGAATATCTGTTGCGCTCAGTGTAACATCATACTAACAGAGATTCCAAGTGCATCAGTGTGTTAACATGGAGGATGTTCACATATCCATCAACAGTAAATATATACTTCAAATACTTCCTTAATTTAATTAGGTGGTTGACTCAGCTGCGCTAATGCTGTGCTCACGTCCGTCAATCGATTGTAGAAAGTTAAAGAAGTACCTACTTGAGAAGAGCGGAAAACTGAATCTCTTATATGCTTGTAAGGAATATTATAGTCACTAAAACGGTTTTTAAAAATTAAGACAAAAAATTAAAATCTCATTTGTCGATGAAAATTGTCGATGAAAATTGTCGAAGCCCGGAGTTGAAAAACATTATTTTTATGAATTAGAAATTTAGATTTCTGTAAGCATTAGTCTCTGCGACGACATAATTAATCCTGAGAATGATTTACAGTTCTTTTCATAATGTTTGGAACAACATTACAAATTCTTCTGATTTTGTTTTTCCCTAATGACATTTGGCTTCAAAGGATGAGAAAATAGAGCAGAATTTCAGCTTTTGTTTCTTAGCATTTACATGTAAATGTGTTAAAGAAATCTAATGGTATACCACCTTTTTCTTTGAACACATTCGTTTCTCAAGTGAGGAAGATTTTGGAACACATGACCGACAGGTGTTTCTTTTTGCTCAGGTGTTGCGTGTAGACCGTTTGTTTAAACATTAGATAAGTCTGAATGACTAATCTTGGTTTTCACCCGTAAGGTTGCATTTCCTGTTAAAAATATAAATCGACATGAGGACGAAAGAGCTGTCTGTGTGAGAAAAGCAAACCATTTTAAAGGTGAGAATGAACGAAAATCGATAAGAGACATTGCGAAATCATCGTGCATAGCCAACACAACAATCAATTTGGAATGTCTTGTAAACAAAAGAAAATGCTGGACTAATGGGCCGCAGACATACTCGGCCAAGACAAATGACAGCAACTGAGGGAAGAAACATTGTGAGAGATGTGGAATAAAAATAACACAACAATCAAAGTGCGGGGGAGAATGTTTGACCATCCTCTAATCAAAGAAGATTTTGAGAGCAGAACTGTACAAGACCTGTCACGAGATCTAAATTGCTCATTAGCTGCAAGAATCAGAAGGCCAGATTGTAATTTGCAAGGAAATACAGAGATGAGCGACGGAAGAAAAGTTTAGTACTGATGAAATCAAGGTAAATCTCTGTCAAAATGATGGAAAAGCTAAAGTGTGGCGAAAAATGGATCTGTTTATAATTCAATGCATACAAGCCAATCGCTGAAGCATGGTGCGGTTATCTGGAACAGACTCATTTATTGTTGCTGAAGATGTATCTCATACTGGTAGCAGTAGAATGAATTCAGACGTCAAGAGAAATATTTTGTCTGCCAAATTACAGAGAAATCCATCCAGACTAATACGGAGTTATGTACATGAACAATCACGTAAAGCAAAGTCTCTCAAACTCGTTGAATAGTTCATCGACGCAAACCCGTTTATCCTGTAGGCAAGGTAACAGTCAGTAAAGTACCATACGTGATAGACGCATAGGTCATCAACTCAAACCCTTTTATCCTCTAGGCGAGTTAACTGTCATAAAGTACCATACGTGATTCACACATAAGTCATCAACTCAAACCCTTTTATCCTCTAGGCGAGTTAACTGTCATAAAGTACCATATGTGATTCACACATAAGTCATCGACGCAAACCCATTTATCCTCTAGGCGAAGTAAAAGTCAATAAAGTCCATTACATGATATACTCATAGGTCATCGACGCAAACACATTTATCCTCTAGGCGAGTAAACAGTCAATAAAGTCCCATACATGATATACGCATAGGTCATCGACGCAAACCCATTTATCCCCTAGGCGAAGTAAAAGTCAATAAAGTCCATTACATGATATACTCATAGGTCATCGACGCAAACACATTTATCCTCTAGGCGAGTTAACAGTCAATAAAGTCCCATACATGATATACTCATAGGTCATCGACGCAAACCCATTTATCCTCTAGGCGAGTTAACAGTCAATAAAGTCCCATACATGATATACGCATAGGTCATCGACGCAAACCCATTTATCCTCTAGGCGAGTTAACAGTCAATAAAGTCCCATACATGATATACTCATAGGTCATCGACGCAAACCCATTTATCCTCTAGGCGAGTTAACAGTCAATAAAGTCCCATAGAGGATATACTCATAGGTCATCGACGCAAACCCATTTATCCTCTAGGCGAGTTAACAGTCAATAAAGTCCCATACATGATATACTCATAGGTCATCGACGCAAAGCCATTTATCCTCTAGGCGAGTTAACAGTCAATAAAGTCCGATACATGATATACGCATAGGTCATCGACGCAAACCCATTTATCCTCTAGGCGAGTTAACAGTCAATAAAGTCCCATACATGATATACTCATAGGTCATCGACGCAAACCCATTTATCCTCTAGGCGAGTTAACAGTCAATAAAGTCCCATACATGATATACTCATAGGTCATCGACGCAAACCCATTTATCCTCTAGGCGAGTTAACAGTCAATAAAGTCCCATACATGATATACTCATAGGTCATCGACGCAAACCCATTTATCCTCTAGGCGAGTTAACAGTCAATAAAGTCCCATACATGATATACTCATAGGTCATCGACGCAAACCCATTTATCCTCTAGGCGAGTTAACAGTCAATAAAGTCCCATACATGATATACTCATAGGTCATCGACGCAAACCCATTTATCCTCTAGGCGAGTTAACAGTCAATAAAGTCCCATACATGATATACGCATAGGTCATCGACGCAAACCCATTTATCCTCTAGGCGAGTTAACAGTCAATAAAGTCCCATACATAATATACTCATAGGTCATCGACGCAAACCCATTTATCCTCTAGGCGAGTTAACAGTCAATAAAGTCCGATACATGATATACTCATAGGTCATCGACGCAAACCCATTTATCCTCTAGGCGAGTTAACAGTCAATAAAGTCCGATACATGATATACGCATAGGTCATCGACGCAAACCCATTTATCCTCTAGGCGAGTTAACAGTCAATAAAGTCCCATACATGATATACTCATAGGTCATCGACGCAAACCCATTTATCCTCTAGGCGAGTTAACAGTCAATAAAGTCCCATACATGATATACTCATAGGTCATCGACGCAAACCCATTTATCCTCTAGGCGAGTTAACAGTCAATAAAGTCCCATACATGATATACTCATAGGTCATCGACGCAAACCCATTTATCCTCTAGGCGAGTTAACAGTCAATAAAGTCCCATACATGATATACTCATAGGTCATCGACGCAAACCCATTTATCCTCTAGGCGAGTTAACAGTCAATAAAGTCCGATACATGATATACTCATAGGTCATCGACGCAAACCCATTTATCCTCTAGGCGAGTTAACAGTCAATAAAGTCCCATACATGATATACTCATAGGTCATCGACGCAAACCCATTTACCCTCTAGGCGAGTTAACAGTCAATAAAGTTCGATACATGATATACGCATAGGTCATTGACGCAAACCCATTTATCCTCTAGGCGAGTTAACAGTCAATAAAGTCCCATACATGATATACTCATAGGTCATCGACGCAAACCCATTTATCCTCTAGGCGAGTTAACAGTCAATAAAGTTCGATACATGATATACGCATAGGTCATTGACGCAAACCCATTTATCCTCTAGGCGAGTTAACAGTCAATAAAGTCCCATACATGATATACTCATAGGTCATCGACGCAAACCCATTTATCCTCTAGGCGAGTTAACAGTCAATAAAGTCCCATACATGATATACTCATAGGTCATCGACGCAAACCCATTTATCCTCTAGGCGAGTTAACAGTCAATAAAGTCCGATACATGATATACTCATAGGTCATCGACGCAAACCCATTTATCCTCTAGGCGAGTTAACAGTCAATAAAGTCCTATACATGATATACTCATAGGTCATCGACGCAAACCCATTTATCCTCTAGGCGAGTTAACAGTCAATAAAGTCCCATACATGATATACGCATAGGTCATCGACGCAAACCCATTTATCCTCTAGGCGAGTTAACAGTCAATAAAGTCCCATACATGATATACTCATAGGTCATCGACGCAATCCCATTTAACCTCTAGGCGAGTTAACAATCAATAAAGTCCCATACATGATATACGCATAGGTCATCGACGCAAACCCATTTATCCTCTAGGCGAGTTAACAGTCAATAAAGTCCGATACATGATATACGCATAGGTCATCGACGCAAACCCATTTATCCTCTAGGCGAGTTAACAGTCAATAAAGTCCCATACATGATATACTCATAGGTCATCGACGCAAACCCATTTATCCTCTAGGCGAGTTAACAGTCAATAAAGTCCCATACATGATATACGCATAGGTCATCGACGCAAACCCATTTATTCTCTAGGCGAGTTAACAGTCAATAAAGTCCCATACATGATATACTCATAGGTCATCGACGCAAACCCATTTATCCTCTAGGCGAGTTAACAGTCAATAAAGTCCCATACATGATATACTCATAGGTCATCGACGCAAACCCATTTATCCTCTAGGCGAGTTAACAGTCAATAAAGTCCCATATATGATATACGCATAGGTCATCGACGCAAACCCATTTATCCTATAGGCGAGTTAACAGTCAATAAAGTCCCATACATGATATACTCATAGGTCATCGACGCAAACCCATTTATCCTCTAGGCGAGTTAACAGTCAATAAAGTCCGATACATGATATACTCATAGGTCATCGACGCAAACCCATTTATCCTCTAGGCGAGTTAACAGTCAATAAAGTCCCATACATGATATACTCATAGGTCATCGACGCAAACCCATTTATCCTCTCGGCGAGTTAACAGTCAATAAAGTCCGATACATGATATACTCATAGGTCATCGACGCAAACCCATTTATCCTCTAGGCGAGTTAACAGTCAATAAAGTCCCATACATGATATACTCATAGGTTATCGACGCAAACCCATTTATCCTCTAGGCGAGTTAACAGTCAATAAAGTCCCATACATGATATACTCATAGGTCATCGACGCAAACCCATTTATCCTCTAGGCGAGTTAACAGTCAATAAAGTCCGATACATGATATACTCATAGGTCATCGACGCAAACCCATTTATCCTCTAGGCGAGTTAACAGTCAATAAAGACCCATACATGATATGCTCATAGGTCATCGACGCAAACCCATTTATCCTCTAGGCGAGTTAACAGTCAATAAAGTCCCATACATGATATACTCATAGGTCATCGACGCAAACCCATTTATCCTCTAGGCGAGTTAACAGTCAATAAAGTCCCATACACGATATACTCATAGGTCATCGACGCAAACCCATTTATCCTCTAGGCGAGTTAACAGTCAATAAAGTCCGATACATGATATACTCATAGGTCATCGACGCAAACCCATTTATCCTCTAGGCGAGTTAACAGTCAATAAAGTCCCATACATGATATACTCATAGGTCATCGACGCAAACCCATTTATCCTCTAGGCGAGTTAACAGTCAATAAAGTCCCATACATGATATACTCATAGGTCATCGACGCAAACCCATTTATCATCTCGGCGAGTTAACAGTCAATAAAGTCCCATACATGATATACGCATAGGTCATCGACGCAAACCCATTTATCCTATAGGCGAGTTAACAGTCAATAAAGTCCCATACATGATATACTCATAGGTCATCGACGCAAACCCATTTATCCTCTAGGCGAGTTAACAGTCAATAAAGTCCGATACAGGATATACTCATAGGTCATCGACGCAAACCCATTTATCCTCTAGGCGAGTTAACAGTCAATAAAGTCCCATACATGATATACTCATAGGTCATCGACGCAAACCCATTTATCCTCTAGGCGAGTTAACAGTCAATAAAGTCCGATACATGAGATACTCATAGGTCATCGACGCAAACCCATTTATCCTCTAGGCGAGTTAACAGTCAATAAAGTCCCATACATGATATACGCATAGGTCATCGACGCAAACCCATTTATCCTCTAGGCGAGTTAACAGTCAATAAATTCCCATACATGATATACTCATAGGTCATCGACGCAAACCCATTTATCCTCTAGGCGAGTTAACAGTCAATAAAGTCCCATACATGATATACTCATAGGTAATCGACGCAAACCCATTTATCCTCTAGGCGAGTTAACAGTCAATAAAGTCCCATACATGATATACGCATAGGTCATCGACGCAAAACCATTTATCCTCTAGGCGAGTTAACAGTCAATAAAGTCCCATACATGATATACGCATAGGTCATTGACGCAAACACATTTATCCTCTAGGCGAGTTAACAGTCAATAAATTCCCATACATGATATACTCATAGGTCATCGACGCAAACCCATTTATCCTCTAGGCGAGTTAACAGTCAATAAAGTCCCATATATGATATACGCATAGGTCATCGACGCAAACCCATTTATCCTATAGGCGAGTTAACAGTCAATAAAGTCCCATACATGATATACTCATAGGTCATCGACGCAAACCCATTTATCCTCTAGGCGTGTTAACAGTCAATAAAGTCCGATACATGATATACTCATAGGTCATCGACGCAAACCCATTTATCCTCTAGGCGAGTTAACAGTCAATAAAGTCCCATACATGATATACTCATAGGTCATCGACGCAAACCCATTTATCCTCTAGGCGAGTTAACAGTCAATAAAGTCCGATACATGATATACTCATAGGTTATCGACGCAAACCCATTTATCCTCTAGGCGAGTTAACAGTCAATAAAGTCCCATACATGATATACTCATAGGTTATCGACGCAAACCCATTTATCCTCTAGGCGAGTTAACAGTCAATAAAGTCCCATACATGATATACTCATAGGTCATCGACGCAAACCTATTTATCCTCTAGGCGTGTTAACAGTCAATAAAGTCCGATACATGATATACTCATAGGTCATCGACGCAAACCCATTTATCCTCTAGGCGAGTTAACAGTCAATAAAGTCCCATACATGATATGCTCATAGGTCATCGACGCAAACCCATTTATCCTCTAGGCGAGTTAACAGTCAATAAAGTCCCATACATGATATACTCATAGGTCATCGACGCAAACCCATTTATCTTCTAGGCGAGTTAACAGTCAATAAAGTCCCATACATGATATACTCATAGGTCATCGACGCAAACCCATTTATCCTCTAGGCGAGTTAACAGTCAATAAAGTCCGATACATGATATACTCATAGGTCATCGACGCAAACCCATTTATCCTCTAGGCGAGTTAACAGTCAATAAAGTCCCATACATGATATACTCATAGGTCATCGACGCAAACCCATTTATCCTCTAGGCGAGTTAACAGTCAATAAAGTCCCATACATGATATACTCATAGGTCATCGACGCAAACCCATTTATACTCTCGGCGAGTTAACAGTCAATAAAGTCCCATACATGATATACGCATAGGTCATCGACGCAAACCCATTTATCCTATAGGCGAGTTAACAGTCAATAAAGTCCCATACATGATATACTCATAGGTCATCGACGCAAACCCATTTATCCTCTAGGCGAGTTAACAGTCAATAAAGTCCGATACAGGATATACTCATAGGTCATCGACGCAAACCCATTTATCCTCTAGGCGAGTTAACAGTCAATAAAGTCCCATACATGATATACTCATAGGTCATCGACGCAAACCCATTTATCCTCTAGGCGAGTTAACAGTCAATAAAGTCCGATACATGATATACTCATAGGTCATCGACGCAAACCCATTTATCCTCTAGGCGAGTTAACAGTCAATAAAGTCCCATACATGATATACGCATAGGTCATCGACGCAAACCCATTTATCCTCTAGGCGAGTTAACAGTCAATAAATTCCCATACATGATATACTCATAGGTCATCGACGCAAACCCATTTATCCTCTAGGCGAGTTAACAGTCAATAAAGTCCCATACATGATATACTCATAGGTAATCGACGCAAACCCATTTATCCTCTAGGCGAGTTAACAGTCAATAAAGTCCCATACATGATATACGCATAGGTCATCGACGCAAACCCATTTATCCTCTAGGCGAGTTAACAGTCAATAAAGTCCCATACATGATATACGCATAGGTCATCGACGCAAACCCATTTATCCTCTAGGCGAGTTAACAGTCAATAAATTCCCATACATGATATACTCATAGGTCATCGACGCAAACCCATTTATCCTCTAGGCGAGTTAACAGTCAATAAAGTCCCATACATGATATACTCATAGGTCATCGACGCAAACCCATTTATCCTCTAGGCGAGTTAACAGTCAATAAAGTCCCATACATGATATACGCATAGGTCATCGACGCAAACCCATTTATACTCTAGGCGAGTTAACAGTCAATAAAGTCCCATACATGATATACTCATAGGTCATCGACGCAAACCCATTTATCCTCTAGGCGAGTTAACAGTCAATAAAGTCCGATACATGATATACTCATAGGTCATCGACGCAAACCCATTTATCCTCTAGGCGAGTTAACAGTCAATAAAGTCCCATACATGATATGCTCATAGGTCATCGACGCAAACCCATTTATCCTCTAGGCGAGTTAACAGTCAATAAAGTCCCATACATGATATACTCATAGGTCATCGACGCAAACCCATTTATCCTCTAGGCGAGTTAACAGTCAATAAAGTCCCATACATGATATACTCATAGGTCATCGACGCAAACCCATTTATCCTCTAGGCGAGTTAACAGTCAATAAAGTCCGATACATGATATACTCATAGGTCATCGACGCAAACCCATTTATCCTCTAGGCGAGTTAACAGTCAATAAAGTCCCATACATGATATACTCATAGGTCATCGACGCAAACCCATTTATCCTCTAGGCGAGTTAACAGTCAATAAAGTCCCATACATGATATACTCATAGGTCATCGACGCAAACCCATTTATCCTCTCGGCGAGTTAACAGTCAATAAAGTCCCATACATGATATACTCATAGGTCATCGACGCAAACCCATTTATCCTCTAGGCGAGTTAACAGTCAATAAAGTCCCATATATGATATACGCATAGGTCATCGACGCAAACCCATTTATTCTATAGGCGAGTTAACAGTCAATAAAGTCCCATACATGATATACTCATAGGTCATCGACGCAAACCCATTTATCCATTGGCGAGTTAACAGTCAATAAAGTCCGATACATGATATACTCATAGGTCATCGACGCAAACCCATTTATCCTCTAGGCGAGTTAACAGTCAATAAAGTCCCATACATGATATACTCATAGGTCATCGACGCAAACCCATTTATCCTCTAGGCGAGTTAACAGTCAATAAAGTCCCATACATGATATACGCATAGGTCATCGACGCAATCCCATTTATCCTCTAGGCGAGTTAACAGTCAATAAAGTCCCATACATGATATACTCATAGGTTATCGACGCAAACCCATTTATCCTCTAGGCGAGTTAACAGTCAATAAAGTCCCATACATGATATACACATAGGTCATCGACGCAAACCCATTTATCCTCTAGGCGAGTCAACAGTCAATAAAGTCCGATACATGATATACTCATAGGTCATCGACGCAAACCCATTTATCCTCTAGGCGAGTTAACAGTCAATAAAGTCCCATACATGATATACTCATAGGTCATCGACGCAAACCCATTTATCCTCTAGGCGAGTTAACAGTCAATAAAGTCCCATACATGATATACTCATAGGTCATCGACGCAAACCCATTTATCCTCTAGGCGAGTTAACAGTCAATAAAGTCCCATACATGATATACTCATAGGTCATCGACGCAAACCCATTTATCCTCTAGGCGAGTTAACAGTCAATAAAGTCCCATACATGATATACTCATAGGTCATCGACGCAAACCCATTTATCCTCTAGGCGAGTTAACAGTCAATAAAGTCCCATACATGATATACGCATAGGTCATCGACGCAAACCCATTTATCCTATAGGCGAGTTAACAGTCAATAAAGTCCGATACATGATATACTCATAGGTCATCGACGCAAACCCATTTATCCTCTAGGCGAGTTAACAGTCAATAAAGTCCCATACATGATATACTCATAGGTCATCGACGCAAACCTATTTATCCTCTAGGCGAGTTAACAGTCAATAAAGTCCGATACATGATATACTCATAGGTCATCGACGCAAACCCATTTATCCTCTAGGCGAGTCAACAGTCAATAAAGTCCGATACATGATATACTCATAGGTCATCGACGCAAACCCATTTATCCTCTAGGCGAGTTAACAGTCAATAAAGTCCCATACATGATATACTCATAGGTCATCGACGCAAACCCATTTATCCTCTAGGCGAGTTAACAGTCAATAAAGTCCCATACATGATATACTCATAGGTCATCGACGCAAACCCATTTATCCTCTAGGCGAGTTAACAGTCAATAAAGTCCCATACATGATATACTCATAGGTCATCGACGCAAACCCATTTATCCTCTAGGCGAGTTAACAGTCAATAAAGTCCCATACATGATATACGCATAGGTCATCGACGCAAACCCATTTATCCTCTAGGCGAGTTAACAGTCAATAAAGTCCCATACATGATATACGCATAGGTCATCGACGCAAACCCATTTATCCTATAGGCGAGTTAACAGTCAATAAAGTCCCATACATGATATACTCATAGGTCATCGACGCAAACCCATTTATCCTCTAGGCGAGTTAACAGTCAATAAAGTCCGATACATGATGTACTCATAGGTCATCGACGCAAACCCATTTATCCTCTAGGCGAGTTAACAGTCAATAAATTCCGATACATGATATTTTCATAGGTCATCGACGCAAACCCATTTATCCTCTAGGCGAGTTAACAGTCAATAAAGTCCCATATATGATATACGCATAGGTCATCGACGCAAACCCATTTATCCTCTAGGCGAGTTAACAGTCAATAAAGTCCCATACATGATATACTCATAGGTCATCGACGCAAACCCATTTATCCTCTAGGCGAGTTAACAGTCAATAAAGTCCCATACATGATATACTCATAGGTCATCGACGCAAACCCATTTATCCTCTAGGCGAGTTAACAGTCAATAAAGTCCCATACATGATATACTCATAGGTCATCGACGCAAACCCATTTATCCTATAGGCGAGTTAACAGTCAATAAAGTCCCATACATGATATACTCATAGGTCATCGACGCAAACCCATTTATCCTCTAGGCGAGTTAACAGTCAATAAAGTCCCATACATGATATACGCATAGGTCATCGACGCAATCCCATTTATCCTCTAGGCGAGTTAACAGTCAATAAAGTCCCATACATGATATACTCATAGGTCATCGACGCAAACCCATTTATCCTCTAGGCGAGTTAACACTCAATAAAGTCCCATACATGATATACTCATAGGTCATCGACGCAAACCCATTTATCCTATAGGCGAGTTAACAGTCAATAAAGTCCCATACATGATATACACATAGGTCATCGACGCAAACCCATTTATCCTCTAGGCGAGTTAACAGTCAATAAAGTCCCATACATGATATACTCATAGGTCATCGACGCAAACCCATTTATCCTCTAGGCGAGTTAACAGTCAATAAAGTCCCATACATGATATACTCATAGGTCATCGACGCAAACCCATTTATCCTCTAGGCGAGTTAACAGTCAATAAAGTCCCATATATGATATACGCATAGGTCATCGACGCAAACCCATTTATTCTATAGGCGAGTTAACAGTCAATAAAGTCCCATACATGATATACTCATAGGTCATCGACGCAAACCCATTTATCCACTAGGCGAGTTAACAGTCAATAAAGTCCGATACATGATATACTCATAGGTCATCGACGCAAACCCATTTATCCTCTAGGCGAGTTAACAGTCAATAAAGTCCCATACATGATATACTCATAGGTCATCGACGCAAACCCTTTTATCCTCTAGGCGAGTTAACAGTCAATAAAGTCCCATACATGATATACTCATAGGTTATCGACGCAAACCCATTTATCCTCTAGGCGAGTTAACAGTCAATAAAGTCCCATACATGATATACTCATAGGCCATCGACGCAAACCCATTTATCCTCTAGGCGAGTCAACAGTCAATAAAGTCCGATACATGATATACTCATAGGTCATCGACGCAAACCCATTTATCCTCTAGGCGAGTTAACAGTCAATAAAGTCCCATACATGATATACTCATAGGTCATCGACGCAAACCCATTTATCCTCTAGGCGAGTTAACAGTCAATAAAGTCCCATACATGATATACTCATAGGTCATCGACGCAAACCCATTTATCCTCTAGGCGAGTTAACAGTCAATAAAGTCCCATACATGATATACTCATAGGTCATCGACGCAAACCCATTTATCCTCTAGGCGAGTTAACAGTCAATAAAGTCCCATACATGATATACTCATAGGTCATCGACGCAAACCCATTTATCCTCTAGGCGAGTTAACAGTCAATAAAGTCCCATACATGATATACGCATAGGTCATCGACGCAAACCCATTTATCCTATAGGCGAGTTAACAGTCAATAAAGTCCGATACATGATATACTCATAGGTCATCGACGCAAACCCATTTATCCTCTAGGCGAGTTAACAGTCAATAAAGTCCCATACATGATATACTCATAGGTCATCGACGCAAACCTATTTATCCTCTAGGCGAGTTAACAGTCAATAAAGTCCGATACATGATATACTCATAGGTCATCGACGCAAACCCATTTATCCTCTAGGCGAGTCAACAGTCAATAAAGTCCGATACATGATATACTCATAGGTCATCGACGCAAACCCATTTATCCTCTAGGCGAGTTAACAGTCAATAAAGTCCCATATATGATATACGCATAGGTCATCGACGCAAACCCATTTATCCTATAGGCGAGTTAACAGTCAATAAAGTCCCATACATGATATACTCATAGGTCATCGACGCAAACCCATTTATCCTCTAGGCGAGTTAACAGTCAATAAAGTCCGATACATGATATACTCATAGGTCATCGACGCAAACCCATTTATCCTCTAGGCGAGTTAACAGTCAATAAAGTCCCATACATGATATACTCATAGGTCATCGACGCAAACCCATTTATCCTCTAGGCGAGTTAACAGTCAATAAAGTCCGATACATGATATACTCATAGGTCATCGACGCAAACCCATTTATCCTCTAGGCGAGTTAACAGTCAATAAAGTCCCATACATGATATACTCATAGGTTATCGACGCAAACCCATTTATCCTCTAGGCGAGTTAACAGTCAATAAAGTCCCATACATGATATACTCATAGGTCATCGACGCAAACCCATTTATCCTCTAGGCGAGTTAACAGTCAATAAAGTCCGATACATGATATACTCATAGGTCATCGACGCAAACCCATTTATCCTCTAGGCGAGTTAACAGTCAATAAAGTCCCATACATGATATGCTCATAGGTCATCGACGCAAACCCATTTATCCTCTAGGCGAGTTAACAGTCAATAAAGTCCGATACATGATATACTCATAGGTCATCGACGCAAACCCATTTATCCTCTAGGCGAGTTAACAGTCAATAAAGTCCCATACATGATATACTCATAGGTCATCGACGCAAACCCATTTATCCTCTAGGCGAGTTAACAGTCAATAAAGTCCCATACATGAAATACTCATGGGTCATCGACGCAAACCCATTTATCCTCTCGGCGAGTTAACAGTCAATAAAGTCCCATACATGATATACGCATAGGTCATCGACGCAAACCCATTTATCCTATAGGCGAGTTAACAGTCAATAAAGTCCCATACATGATATACTCATAGGTCATCGACGCAAACCCATTTATCCTCTAGGCGAGTTAACAGTCAATAAAGTCCGATACAGGATATACTCATAGGTCATCGACGCAAACCCATTTATCCTCTAGGCGAGTTAACAGTCAATAAAGTCCCATACATGATATACTCATAGGTCATCGACGCAAACCCATTTATCCTCTAGGCGAGTTAACAGTCAATAAAGTCCCATACATGATATGCTCATAGGTCATCGACGCAAACCCATTTATCCTCTAGGCGAGTTAACAGTCAATAAAGTCCCATACATGATATACTCATAGGTCATCGACGCAAACCCATTTATCCTCTAGGCGAGTTAACAGTCAATAAAGTCCCATACATGATATACTCATAGGTCATCGACGCAAACCCATTTATCCTCTAGGCGAGTTAACAGTCAATAAAGTCCGATACATGATATACTCATAGGTCATCGACGCAAACCCATTTATCCTCTAGGCGAGTTAACAGTCAATAAAGTCCCATACATGATATACTCATAGGTCATCGACGCAAACCCATTTATCCTCTAGGCGAGTTAACAGTCAATAAAGTCCCATACATGAAATACTCATGGGTCATCGACGCAAACCCATTTATCCTCTCGGCGAGTTAACAGTCAATAAAGTCCCATACATGATATACGCATAGGTCATCGACGCAAACCCATTTATCCTATAGGCGAGTTAACAGTCAATAAAGTCCCATACATGATATACTCATAGGTCATCGACGCAAACCCATTTATCCTCTAGGCGAGTTAACAGTCAATAAAGTCCGATACAGGATATACTCATAGGTCATCGACGCAAACCCATTTATCCTCTAGGCGAGTTAACAGTCAATAAAGTCCCATACATGATATACTCATAGGTCATCGACGCAAACCCATTTATGCTCTAGGCGAGTTAACAGTCAATAAAGTCCGTTACATGATATACTCATAGGTCATCGACGCAAACCCATTTATCCTCTAGGCGAGTTAACAGTCAATAAAGTCCCATACATGATATACTCATAGGTTATCGACGCAAACCCATTTATCCTCTAGGCGAGTTAACAGTCAATAAAGTCCCATACATGATATACTCATAGGTCATCGACGCAAACCCATTTATCCTCTAGGCGAGTTAACAGTCAATAAAGTCCCATACATGATATACGCATAGGTCATCGACGCAAACCCATTTATCCTCTAGGCGAGTTAACAGTCAATAAATTCCCATACATGATATACTCATAGGTCATCGACGCAAACCCATTTATCCTCTAGGCGAGTTAACAGTCAATAAAGTCCCATACATGATATACTCATAGGTAATCGACGCAAACCCATTTATCCTCTAGGCGAGTTAACAGTCAATAAAGTCCCATACATGATATACGCATAGGTCATCGACGCAAACCCATTTATCCTCTAGGCGAGTTAACAGTCAATAAAGTCCCATACATGATATACGCATAGGTCATCGACGCAAACCCATTTATCCTCTAGGCGAGTTAACAGTCAATAAATTCCCATACATGATATACTCATAGGTCATCGACGCAAACCCATTTATCCTCTAGGCGAGTTAACAGTCAATAAAGTCCTATACATGATATACTCATAGGTCATCGACGCAAACCCATTTATCCTCTAGGCGAGTTAACAGTCAATAAAGTCCCATACATGATATACGCATAGGTCATCGACGCAAACCCATTTATACTCTAGGCGAGTTAACAGTCAATAAAGTCCCATACATGATATACTCATAGGTCATCGACGCAAACCCATTTATCCTCTAGGCGAGTTAACAGTCAATAAAGTCCGATACATGATATACACATAGGTCATCGACGCAAACCCATTTATCCTCTAGGCGAGTTAACAGTCAATAAAGTCCCATACATGATATGCTCATAGGTCATCGACGCAAACCCATTTATCCTCTAGGCGAGTTAACAGTCAATAAAGTCCCATACATGATATACTCATAGGTCATCGACGCAAACCCATTTATCCTCTAGGCGAGTTAACAGTCAATAAAGTCCCATACATGATATACTCATAGGTCATCGACGCAAACCCATTTATCCTCTAGGCGAGTTAACAGTCAATAAAGTCCGATACATGATATACTCATAGGTCATCGACGCAAACCCATTTATCCTCTAGGCGAGTTAACAGTCAATAAAGTCCCATACATGATATACTCATAGGTCATCGACGCAAACCCATTTATCCTCTAGGCGAGTTAACAGTCAATAAAGTCCCATACATGATATACTCATAGGTCATCGACGCAAACCCATTTATCCTCTCGGCGAGTTAACAGTCAATAAAGTCCCATACATGATATACGCATAGGTCATCGACGCAAACCCATTTATCCTCTAGGCGAGTTAACAGTCAATAAAGTCCCATACATGATATACTCATAGGTCATCGACGCAAACCCATTTATCCTCTAGGCGAGTTAACAGTCAATAAAGTCCGATACATGATATACTCATATGTCATCGACGCAAACCCATTTATCCTCTAGGCGAGTTAACAGTCAATAAAGTCCGATACATGATATACTCATAGGTCATCGACGCAAACCCATTTATCCTCTAGGCGAGTTAACAGTCAATAAAGTCCCATACATGATATACTCATAGGTCATCGACGCAAACCCATTTATCCTCTAGGCGAGTTAACAGTCAATAAAGTCCCATACATGATATACTCATAGGTCATCGACGCAAACCCATTTATCCTCTAGGCGAGTTAACAGTCAATAAAGTCCCATACATGATATACGCATAGGTCATCGACGCAAACCCATTTATCCTCTAGGCGAGTTAACAGTCAATAAAGTCCCATACATGATATACTCATAGTTCATCGACGCAAACCCATTTATCGTCTAGGCGAGTTAACAGTCAATAAAGTCCCATACATGATATACGCATAGGTCATCGACGCAAACCCATTTATCCTATAGGCGAGTTAACAGTCAATAAAGTCCGATACATGATATACTCATAGGTCATCGACGCAAACCCATTTATCCTCTAGGCGAGTTAACAGTCAATAAAGTCCGATACATGATATACTCATAGGTCATCGACGCAAACCCATTTATCCTCTAGGCGAGTTAACAGTCAATAAAGTCCCATACATGATATACGCATAGGTCATCGACGCAAACCCATTTATCCTCTAGGCGAGTTAACAGTCAATAAAGTCCGATACATGATATACTCATAGGTCATCGACGCAAACCCATTTATCCTCTAGGCGAAGTAAAAGTCAATAAAGTCCCATACATGATATACGCATAGGTCATCGACGCAAACCCATTTATCCTCTAGGCGAGTTAACAGTCAATAAAGTCCCATACATGATATACGCATAGGTCATCGACGCAAACCCATTTATCCTCTAGGCGAAGTAAAAGTCAATAAAGTCCCATACATGATATACGCATAGGTCATCGACGCAAACCCATTTATCCTCTAGGCGAGTTAACAGTCAATAAAGTCCCATACATGATATACGCATAGGTCATCGACGCAAACCCATTTATCCTCTAGGCGAGTTAACAGTCAATAAAGTCCGATACATGATATACTCATAGGTCATCGACGCAAACCCATTTATCCTCTAGGCGAGTTAACAGTCAATAAAGTCCGATACATGATATAATCATAGGTCATCGACGCAAACCCATTTATCCTCTAGGCGAGTTAACAGTCAATAAAGTCCGATACATGATATACTCATAGGTCATCGACGCAAACCCATTTATCCTCTAGGCGAGTTAACAGTCAATAAAGTCCGATACATGATATACTCATAGGTCATCGACGCAAACCCATTTATCCTCTAGGCGAGTTAACAGTCAATAAAGTCCGATACATGATATACTCATAGGTCATCGACGCAAACCCATTTGTCCTCTAGGCGAGTTAACAGTCAATAAAGTCCCATACATGATATACTCATAGGTCATCGACGCAAACCCATTTATCCTCTAGGCGAGTTAACAGTCAATAAAGTCCGATACATGATATACTCATAGGTCATCGACGCAAACCCATTTATCCTCTAGGCGAGTTAACAGTCAATAAAGTCCCATACATGATATACTCATAGGTCATCGACGCAAACCCATTTATCCTCTAGGCGAATTAACAGTCAATAAAGTCCCATACATGATATACGCATAGGTCATCGACGCAATCCCATTTATCCTCTAGGCGAGTTAACAGTCAATAAAGTCCGATACACGATATACGCATAGGTCATCGACGCAAACCCATTTATCCTCTAGGCGAGTTAACAGTCAATAAAGTCCCATACATGATATACTCATAGGTTATCGACGCAAACCCATTTATCCTCTAGGCGAGTTAACAGTCAATAAAGTCCCATACATGATATACTCATAGGTCATCGACGCAAACCCATTTATCATCTAGGCGAGTCAACAGTCAATAAAGTCCGATACATGATATACTCATAGGTCATCGACGCAAACCCATTTATCCTCTAGGCGAGTTAACAGTCAATAAAGTCCCATACATGATATACTCATAGGTCATCGACGCAAACCCATTTATCCTCTAGGCGAGTTAACAGTCAATAAAGTCCCATACATGATATACTCATAGGTCATCGACGCAAACCCATTTATCCTCTAGGCGAGTTAACAGTCAATAAAGTCCCATACATGATATACTTATAGGTCATCGACGCAAACCCATTTATCCTCTAGGCGAGTTAACAGTCAATAAAGTCCGATACATGATATACTCATAGGTGATCGACGCAAAACCATTTATCCTCTAGGCGAGTTAACAGTCAATAAAGTCCCATACATGATATACTCATAGGTCATCGATGCAAACCCATTTATCCTCTAGGCGAGTTAACAGTCAATAAAGTCCCATACATGATATACTCATAGGTCATCGACGCAAACCCATTTATCCTCTAGGCGAGTTAACAGTCAATAAAGTCCCATACATGATATACGCATAGGTCATCGACGCAAACCCATTTATCCTATAGGCGAGTTAACAGTCAATAAAGTCCCATACATGATATACTCATAGGTCATCGACGCAAACCCATTTATCCTCTAGGCGTGTTAACAGTCAATAAAGTCCGATACATGATATACTCATAGGTCATCGACGCAAACCCATTTATCCTCTAGGCGAGTTAACAGTCAATAAAGTCCCATACATGATATACTCATAGGTCATCGACGCAAACCCATTTATCCTCTAGGCGAGTTAACAGTCAATAAAGTCCGATACATGATATACTCATAGGTCATCGACGCAAACCCATTTATCCTCTAGGCGAGTTAACAGTCAATAAAGTCCGATACATGATATACTCATAGGTCATCGACGCAAACCCATTTATCCTCTAGGCGAGTTAACAGTCAATAAAGTCCCATACATGATATACTCATAGGTCATCGACGCAAACCCATTTATCCTCTAGGCGAGTTAACAGTCAATAAAGTCCCATACATGATATACTCATAGGTCATCGACGCAAACCCATTTATCCTCTAGGCGAGTAAACAGTCAATAAAGTCCCATACATGATATACGCATAGGTCATCGACGCAAACCCATTTATCCTCTAGGCGAGTTAACAGTCAATAAAGTCCCATACATGATATACTCATAGTTCATCGACGCAAACCCATTTATCGTCTAGGCGAGTTAACAGTCAATAAAGTCCCATACATGATATACGCATAGGTCATCGACGCAAACCCATTTATCCTATAGGCGAGTTAACAGTCAATAAAGTCCGATACATGATATACTCATAGGTCATCGACGCAAACCCATTTATCCTCTAGGCGAGTTAACAGTCAATAAAGTCCGATACATGATATACTCATAGGTCATCGACGCAAACCCATTTATCCTCTAGGCGAGTTAACAGTCAATAAAGTCCGATACATGATATTTTCATAGGTCATCGACGCAAACCCATTTATCCTCTACGCGAGTTAACAGTCAATAAAGTCCCATACATGATATACTCATAGGTCATCGACGCAAACCCATTTATCCTCTAGGCGAGTTAACAGTCAATAAAGTCCGATACATGATATACTCATAGGTCATCGACGCAAACCCATTTATCCTCTAGGCGAGTTAACAGTCAATAAAGTCCCATACATGATATACGCATAGGTCATCGACGCAAACCCATTTATCCTCTAGGCGAGTTAACAGTCAATAAAGTCCCATACATGATATACTCATAGGTCATCGACGCAAACCCATTTATCCTCTAGGCGAGTTAACAGTCAATAATGTCCCATACATGATATACGCATAGTTCATCGACGCAAACACATTTATCCTCTAGGCGAGTTAACAGTCAATAAAGTCCGATACATGATATACGCATAGGTCATCGACGCAAACCCATTTATCCTCTAGGGGAGTTAACAGTCAATAAAGTCCCATACATGATATACGCATAGGTCATCGACGCAAACCCATTTATCCTCTAGGCGAGTTAACAGTCAATAAAGTCCCATACATGATATACTCATAGATCATCGACGCAAACCCATTTATCCTCTAGGCGAGTTAACAGTCAATAAAGTCCCATACATGATATACTCATAGGACATCGACGCAAACCCATTTATCCTCTAGGCGAGTTAACAGTCAATAAAGTCCGATACATGATATACTATAGGTCATCGACGCAAACCCATTTATCCTCTAGGCGAGTTAACAGTCAATAAAGTCCCATACATGATATACGCATAGGTCATCGACGCAAACCCATTTATCCTCTAGGCGAGTTAACAGTCAATAAATTCCGATACATGATATACGCATAGGTCATCGACGCAAACCCATTTATCCTCTAGGCGAGTTAACAGTCAATAAAGTCCCATATATTATATATGCATAGGTCATCGACGCAAACCCATTTATCCTCTAGGCGAGTTAACAGTCAATAAAGTCCCATACATGATATACTCATAGGTCATCGACGCAAACCCATTTATCCTCTAGGCGAGTTAACAGTCAATAAAGTCCCATACATGATATACTCATAGGTCATCGACGCAAACCCATTTATCCTCTAGGCGAGTTAACAGTCAATAAAGTCCGATACATGATATACTCATAGGTCATCGACGCAAACCCATTTATCCTCTAGGCGAGTTAACAGTCAATAAAGTCCGATACATGATATACTCATAGGTCATCGACGCAAACCCATTTATCCTCTAGGCGTGTTAACAGTCAATAAAGTCCGATACATGATATACTCATAGTTCATCGACGCAAACCCATTTATCCTCTAGGCGAGTTAACAGTCAATAAAGTCCGATACATGATATACTCATAGGTCATCGACGCAAACCCATTTATCCTCTAGGCGAGTTAACAGTCAATAAAGTCCGATACATGTTATACTCATAGGTCATCGACGCAAACCCATTTATCCTCTAGGCGAGTTAACAGTCAATAAAGTCCGATACATGATATACTCATAGGTCATCGACGCAAACCCATTTATCCTCTAGGCGAGTTAACAGTCAATAAAGTCCGATACATGATATACTCATAGGTCATCGACGCAAACCCATTTATCCTCTATGCGAGTTAACAGTCAATAAAGTCCGATATATGATATACTCATAGGTCATCGACGCAAACCCATTTATCCTCTAGGCGAGTTAACAGTCAATAAAGTCCGATACATGATATACTCATAGGTCATCGACGCAAACCCATTTATCCTCTAGGCGAGTTAACAGTCAATAAAGTCCGATACATGATATACTCATAGGTCATCGACGCAAACCCATTTATCCTCTAGGCGTGTTAACAGTCAATAAAGTCCGATACATGATATACTCATAGTTCATCGACGCAAACCCATTTATCCTCTAGGCGAGTTAACAGTCAATAAAGTCCGATACATGATATACTCATAGGTCATCGACGCAAACCCATTTATCCTCTAGGCGAGTTAACAGTCAATAAAGTCCGATACATGTTATACTCATAGGTCATCGACGCAAACCCATTTATCCTCTAGGCGAGTTAACAGTCAATAAAGTCCGATACATGATATACTCATAGGTCATCGACGCAAACCCATTTATCCTCTAGGCGAGTTAACAGTCAATAAAGTCCGATACATGATATACTCATAGGTCATCGACGCAAACCCATTTATCCTCTAGGCGAGTTAACAGTCAATAAAGTCCGATATATGATATACTCATAGGTCATCGACGCAAACCCATTTATCCTCTAGGCGAGTTAACAGTCAATAAAGTCCGATACATGATATACTCATAGGTCATCGACGCAAACCCATTTATCCTCTAGGCGAGTTAACAGTCAATAAAGTCCCATACATGATATACGCATAGGTCATCGACGCAAACCCATTTATCCTCTAGGCGAGTTAACAGTCAATAAAGTCCGATACATGATATACTCATAGGTCATCGACGCAAACCCATTTATCCTCTAGGCGAGTTAACAGTCAATAAAGTCCGATACATGATATACTCATAGGTCATCGACGCAAACCCATTTATCCTCTAGGCGAGTTAACAGTCAATAAAGTCCGATACATGATATACTCATATGTCATCGACGCAAACCCATTTATCCTCTAGGCGAGTTAACAGTCAATAAATCCGATACATGACATACTCATAGGTCATCGACGCAAACCCATTTATACTCTAGGCGTGTTAACAATCAATAAAGTCCCATACATGATATACTCATAGGTCATCGACGCAAACCCATTTATCCTCTAGGCGAGTTAACAGTCAATAAAGTCCCATACATGATATACTCATAGGTCATCGACGCAAACCCATTTATCCTCTAGGCGAGTTAACAGTCAATAAAGTCCGATACATGATATACTCATAGGTCATCGACGCAAACCCATTTATCCTCTAGGCGAGTTAACAGTCAATAAAGTCCCATACATGATATAGGCATAGGTCATCGACGCAAACCCATTTATCCTCTAGGCGAGTTAACAGTCAATAAAGTCCCATACATGATATACTCATAGGTCATCGACGCAAACCCATTTATCCTCTAGGCGAGTTAACAGTCAATAAAGTCCCATACATGATATACGCATAGGTCATCGACGCAAACCCATTTATCCTCTAGGCGAGTTAACAGTCAATAAAGTCCCATACATGATATACGCATAGGTCATCGACGCAAAACCATTTATCCTCTAGGCGAAGCAAAAGTCAATAAAGTCCCATACATGATATACGCATAGGTCATCGACGCAAACCCATTTATCCTCTAGGCGAGTTAACAGTCAATAAAGTCCCATACATGATATACGCATAGGTCATCGACGCAAACCCATTTATCCTCTAGGCGAGTTAACAGTCAATAAAGTCCGATACATGATATACTCATAGGTCATCGACGCAAACCCATTTATCCTCTAGGCGAGTTAACAGTCAATAAAGTCCGATACATGATATACACATAGGTCATCGACGCAAACCCATTTATCCTCTAGGCGAGTTAACAGTCAATAAAGTCCGATACATGATATACTCATAGGTCATCGACGCAAACCCATTTATCCTCTAGGCGAGTTAACAGTCAATAAAGTCCGATACATGATATACTCATAGGTCATCGACGCAAACCCATTTGTCCTCTAGGCGAGTTAACAGTCAATAAAGTCCCATACATGATATACTCATAGGTCATCGACGCAAACCCATTTATCCTCTAGGCGAGTTAACAGTCAATAAAGTCCGATACATGATATACACATAGGTCATCGACGCAAACCCATTTATCCTCTAGGCGAGTTAACAGTCAATAAAGTCCGATACATGATATACTCATAGGTCATCGACGCAAACCCATTTATCCTCTAGGCGAGTTAACAGTCAATAAATTCCGATACATGATATACTCATAGGTCATCGACGCAAACCCATTTATCCTCTAGGCGAGTTAACAGTCAATAAAGTCCGATACATGATATACTCATAGGTCATCGACGCAACCCCATTTATCCTCTAGGCGAGTTAACAGTCAATAAAGTCCCATACATGATATACTCATAGGTCATCGACGCAAACCCATTTATCCTCTAGGCGAGTTAACAGTCAATAAAGTCCCATACATGATATACTCATAGGTCATCGACGCAAACCCATTTATCCTCTAGGCGAGTTAACAGTCAATAAAGTCCGATACATGATATACTCATAGGTCATCGACGCAAACCCATTTATCCTCTAGGCGAGTTAACAGTCAATAAAGTCCGATACATGATATACTCATAGGTCATCGACGCAAACCCATTTATCCTCTAGGCGAGTTAACAGTCAATAAAGTCCGATACATGATATACTCATAGGTCATCGACGCAAACCCATTTATCCTCTAGGCGAGTTAACAGTCAATAAAGTCCCATATATGATATACGCATAGGTCATCGACGCAAACCCATTTATCCTATAGGCGAGTTAACAGTCAATAAAGTCCCATACATGATATACTCATAGGTCATCGACGCAAACCCATTTATCCTCTAGGCGAGTTAACAGTCAATAAAGTCCCATACATGATATACTCATAGGTCATCGACGCAAACCCATTTATCCTCTAGGCGAGTTAACAGTCAATAAAGTCCCATACATGATATACTCATAGGTCATCGACGCAAACCCATTTATCCTCTAGGCGAGTTAACAGTCAATAAAGTCCGATACATGATATACTCATAGGTCATCGACGCAAACCCATTTATCCTCTAGGCGAGTTAACAGTCAATAAAGTCCCATACATGATATACGCATAGGTCATCGACGCAAACCCATTTATCCTCTAGGCGAGTTAACAGTCAATAAAGTCCCATACATGATATACTCATAGGTCATCGACGCAAACCCATTTATCCTCTAGGCGAGTTAACAGTCAATAAAGTCCCATACATGATATACGCATAGGTCATCGACGCAAACCCATTTATCCTCTAGGCGAGTTAACAGTCAATAAAGTCCGATACATGATATACTCATAGGTCATCGACGCAAACCCATTTATCCTCTAGGCGAAGTAAAAGTCAATAAAGTCCCATATATGATATACGCATAGGTCATCGACGCAAACCCATTTATCCTCTAGGCGAGTTAACAGTCAATAAAGTCCCATACATGATATACGCATAGGTCATCGACGCAAACCCATTTATCCTCTAGGCGAAGTAAAAGTCAATAAAGTCCCATACATGATATACGCATAGGTCATCGACGCAAACCCATTTATCCTCTAGGCGAGTTAACAGTCAATAAAGTCCCATACATGATATACGCATAGGTCATCGACGCAAACCCATTTATCCTCTAGGCGAGTTAACAGTCAATAAAGTCCGATACATGATATACTCATAGGTCATCGACGCAAACCCATTTATCCTCTAGGCGAGTTAACAGTCAATAAAGTCCGATACATGATATACACATAGGTCATCGACGCAAACCCATTTATCCTCTAGGCGAGTTAACAGTCAATAAAGTCCGATATATGATATACTCATAGGTCATCGACGCAAACCCATTTATCCTCTAGGCGAGTTAACTGTCAATAAAGTCCGATACATGATATACTCATAGGTCATCGACGCAAACCCATTTATCCTCTAGGCGAGTTAACAGTCAATAAAGTCCGATACATGATATACTCATAGGTCATCGACGCAAACCCATTTGTCCTCTAGGCGAGTTAACAGTCAATAAAGTCCCATACATGATATACTCATAGGTCATCGACGCAAACCCATTTATCCTCTAGGCGAGTTAACAGTCAATAAAGTCCGATACATGATATACTCATAGGTCATCGACGCAAAACCATTTATCCTCTAGGCGAGTTAACAGTCAATAAAGTCCGATACATGATATACTCATAGGTCATCGACGCAAACCCATTTATCCTCTAGGCGAGTTAACAGTCAATAAATTCCGATACATGATATACTCATAGGTCATCGACGCAAACCCATTTATCCTCTAGGCGAGTTAACAGTCAATAAAGTCCGATACATGATATACTCATAGGTCATCGACGCAAACCCATTTATCCTCTAGGTGAGTTAACAGTCAATAAAGTCCCATACATGATATACTCATAGGTCATCGACGCAAACCCATTTATCCTCTAGGCGAGTTAACAGTCAATAAAGTCCGATACATGATATACGCATAGGTCATCGACGCAAACCCATTTATCCTCTAGGCGAGTTAACAGTCAATAAAGTCCCATACATGATATACTCATAGGTCATCGACGCAAACCCATTTATCCTCTAGGCGAGTTAACAGTCAATAAAGTCCCATACATGATATACGCATAGGTCATCGACGCAAACCCATTTATCCTCTAGGCGAGTTAACAGTCAATAAAGTCCGATACATGATATACTCATAGGTCATCGACGCAAACCCATTTATCCTCTAGGCGAAGTAAAAGTCAATAAATTCCCATACATGATATACGCATAGGTCATCGACGCAAACCCATTTATCCTCTAGGCGAGTTAACAGTCAATAAAGTCCCATACATGATATACGCATAGGTCATCGACGCAAACCCATTCATCCTCTAGGCGAAGTAAAATTCAATAAAGTCCCATACATGATATACGCATAGGTCATCGACGCAAACCCATTTATCCTCTAGGCGAGTTAACAGTCAATAAAGTCCCATACATGATATACGAATAGGTCATCGACGCAAACCCATTTATCCTCTAGGCGAGTTAACAATCAATAAAGTCCCATACATGATATACTCATAGGTCATCGACGCAAACCCATTTATCCTCTAGGCGAGTTAACAGTCAATAAAGTCCGATACATGATATACTCATAGGTCATCGACGCAAACCCATTTATCCTCTAGGCGAGTTAACAGTCAATAAAGTCCGATACATGATATACTCATAGGTCATCGACGCAAACCCATTTATCCTCTAGGCGAGTTAACAGTCAATAAAGTCCGATACATGATATACTCATAGGTCATCGACGCAAACCCATTTATCCTCTAGGCGAGTTAACAGTCAATAAAGTCCCATACATGATATACGCATAGGTCATCGACGCAAACCCATTTATCCTCTAGGCGAGTTAACAGTCAATAAAGTCCCATACATGATATACTCATAGGTCATCGACGCAAACCCATTTATCCTCTAGGCGAGTTAACAGTCAATAAAGTCCCATACATGATATATGCATAGGTCATCGACGCAAACCCATTTATCCTCTAGGCGAGTTAACAGTCAATAAAGTCCCATACATGATATACTCATAGGTCATCGACGCAAACCCATTTATCCTCTAGGCGAGTTAACAGTCAATAAAGTCCGATACATGATATACTCATAGGTCATCGACGCAAACCCATTTATCCTCTAGGCGAGTTAACAGTCAATAAAGTCCGATACATGATATTTTCATAGGTCATCGACGCAAACCCATTGGCGAGGTTAACATTCAATAAAGTCCCATACATGATATACTCATAGGTCATCGACGCAAACCCATTTATCCTCTAGGCGAGTTAACAGTCAATAAAGTCCGATACATGATATACTCATAGGTCATCGACGCAAACCCATTTATCCATCCTAGGCGAGTTAACAGTCAATAAAGTCCCATACATGATATACGCGCCAGGTCATCGACGCAAGCCATTTATCCTCTAGGCGAGTTAACAGTCAATAAAGTCCCACGCCCGCTGATATACTCATAGGTCATCGACGCAAACCCATTTATCCTCTAGGCGAGTTAACAGTCAATAATGTCCCATACATGATATACGCATAGGTCATCGACGCAAACCCATTTATCTAAGCGAGTTAACAGTCAATAAAGTCCGATACATGATATACGCATAGGTCATCGACGCAAACCCATTTATCCTCTAGGCGAGTTAACAGTCAATAAAGTCCCATACATGATATACGCATAGGTCATCGCTATATTATTTATCCTCTAGGCGAGTTAACAGTCAATAAAGTCCCATACATGATATACTCATAGGTCATCGACGCAAACCCATTTATCCTATAGGCGAGTTAACAGTCAATAAAGTCCCATACATGATATACTCATAGGTCATCGACGCAAACCCATTTATCCTCTAGGCGAGTTAACAGTCAATAAAGTCCGATACATGATATACTCATAGGTCATCGACGCAAACCCATTTATCCTCTAGGCGAGTTAACAGTCAATAAAGTCCGATACATGATATACTCATAGGTCATCGACGCAAACCCATTTATCCTCTAGGCGAGTTAACGTCAATAAAGTCCGATACATGATATACTCATAGGTCATCGGCCGCAAACCATTTATCCTCTAGGCGAGTTAACAGTCAATAAAGTCCGATACATGATATACTCATAGGTCATCGACGCAAACCCATTTATCCTCTAGGCGAGTTAACAGTCAACTGAATCCGATATATGATATATCCAGGTCATCGACGCAAACCCATTTATCTCTAGGCGAAGTAAAAGTCAATAAATTCCCATACATGATATACGCATAGGTCATCGACGCAAACCCATTTATCCTCTAGGCGAGTTAACAGTCAATAAAGTCCACATGATATACGCATAGGTCATCGACGCAAACCCATTTATCCTCTAGGCGAAGTAAAATTCAATAAAGTCCCATACATGATATACGCATAGGTCATCGACGCAAACCCATTTATCCTCTAGGCGAGTTAACAGTCAATAAAGTCCCATACATGATATACGAATGAGTCATCGACATAAACCCATTTATCCTAGGCGAGTTAACAATCAATAAAGTCCCATACATGATATACTCATAGGTCATCGACGCAAACCCATTTATCCTCTAGGCGAGTTAACAGTCAATAAAGTCCGATACATGATATACTCATAGGTCATCGACGCAAACCCATTTATCCTCTAGGCGAGTTAACAGTCAATAAAGTCAAGTACATGATATACTCATAGGTCATCGACGCAAACCCATTTATCCTCTAGGCGAGTTAACAGTCAATAAAGTCCGATACATGATATACTCATAGGTCATCGACGCAAACCCATTTATCCTCTAGGCGAGTTAACAGTCAATAAAGTCCGATACATGATATACTCATAGGTCATCGACGCAAACCCATTTATCCTCTAGGCGAGTTAACAGTCAATAAAGTCCCATACATGATATACTCATAGGTCATCGACGCAAACCCATTTATCCTCTAGGCGAGTTAACAGTCAACTAGTCCATACGCATGATATCCTCATAGGTCATCGACGCAAAACGATTTATCCTCTAGGCGAGTTAACAGTCAATAAAGTCCGATACATGATATACTCATAGGTCATCGACGCAAACCCATTTATCCTCTAGGCGAGTTAACAGTCAATAAAGTCCCATACATGATATACGCATAGGTCATCGACGCAAACCCATTTATCCTTTAGGCGAGTTAACAGTCAATAAAGTCCCATACATGATATACTCATAGGTCATCGACGCAAACCCATTTATCCTCTAGGCGAGTTAACAGTCAATAAAGTCCCATACATGATATACGCATAGGTCATCGACGCAAACCCATTTATCCTCTAGGCGAGTTAACAGTCAATAAAGTCCGATACATGATATACTCATAGATCATCGACGCAAACCCATTTATCCTCTAGGCGAAGTAAAAGTCAATAAATTCCCATACATGATATACGCATAGGTCATCGACGCAAACCCATTTATCCTCTAGGCGAGTTAACAGTCAATAAAGTCCCATACATGATATACGCATAGGTCATCGACGCAAACCCATTTATCCTCTAAGCGAAGTAAAATTCAATAAAGTCCCATACATGATATACGCATAGGTCATCGACGCAAACCCATTTATCCTCTAGGCGAGTTAACAGTCAATAAAGTCCCATACATGATATACGAATAGGTCATCGACGCAAACCCATTTATCCTCTAGGCGAGTTAACAATCATTAAAGTCCCATACATGATATACTCATAGGTCATCGACGCAAACCCATTTATCCTCTAGGCGAGTTAACAGTCAATAAAGTCCGATACATGATATACTCATAGGTCATCGACGCAAACCCATTTATCCTCTAGGCGAGTTAACAGTCAATAAAGTCCGATACATGATATACTCATAGGTCATCGACGCAAACCCATTTATCCTCTAGGCGAGTTAACAGTCAATAAAGTCCGATATATGATATACTCATAGGTCATCGACGCAAACCCATTTATCCTCTAGGCGAGTTAACAGTCAATAAAGTCCGATACATGATATACTCATAGGTCATCGACGCAAACCCATTTATCCTCTAGGCGAGTTAACAGTCAATAAAGTCCCATACATGATATACTCATAGGTCATCGACGCAAACCCATTTATCCTCTAGGCGAGTTAACAGTCAATAAAGTCCCATACATGATATACTCATAGGTCATCGACGCAAACCCATTTATCCTCTAGGCGAGTTAACAGTCAATAAAGTCCGATACATGATATTTTCATAGGTCATCGACGCAAACCCATTTATCCTCTAGGCGAGTTAACAGTCAATAAAGTCCCATACATGATATACTCATAGGTCATCGACGCAAACCCATTTATCCTCTAGGCGAGTTAACAGTCAATAAAGTCCGATACATGATATACTCATAGGTCATCGACGCAAACCCATTTATCCTCTAGGCGAGTTAACAGTCAATAAAGTCCCATACATGATATACGCATAGGTCATCGACGCAAACCCATTTATCCTCTAGGCGAGTTAACAGTCAATAAAGTCCCATACATGATATACTCATAGGTCATCGACGCAAACCCATTTATCCTCTAGGCGAGTTAACAGTCAATAATGTCCCATACATGATATACGCATAGGTCATCGACGCAAACCCATTTATCCTCTAGGCGAGTTAACAGTCAATAAAGTCCGATACATGATATACGCATAGGTCATCGACGCAAACCCATTTATCCTCTAGGGGAGTTAACAGTCAATAAAGTCCCATACATGATATACGCATAGGTCATCGACGCAAACCCATTTATCCTCTAGGCGAGTTAACAGTCAATAAAGTCCCATACATGATATACTCATAGGTCATCGACGCAAACCCATTTATCCTATAGGCGAGTTAACAGTCAATAAAGTCCCATACATGATATACTCATAGATCATCTGACGCAAACCCATTTATCCTCTAGGCAGAATAACAGTCAATAAAGTCCCATACGTGTACTCATAGGTCATCGACGCAAACCATTTATCTATGAGCGAGTTAACAGTCAATAAAGTCCGATACATGATATACTCATAGGTCATCGACGCAAACCATTATCCTCTAGGCGAGTTAACGGAAGAGTCAATAAGTCCATACATGATATGCGCGGTCATCGACGCAAACCCGGCATTTATCCTCTAGGCAGGTTAACAGTCAATAAAAGTCCGATACATGATATGCACGCCGAACCATCGACGCAAACCCATTTATCTCCTAGGCGAGTTAACAGTCAATAAAGTCCCATACATTATACTTGCATGATGCCTTCGGCGCAAACCATTGTCCTCTAGGCGAGTTAACAGTCAATAAAGTCCCATACATGATATACTCCATAGGTCATCGACATAAACCCATTTATCCTCTAGGCGAGTTAACGTTAATAAGTCCGATACGCAGTATACTCATAGATGTCGACATAAACCATTTATCCTCTGGCGAGTTAACAGTCAATAAAGTCCGATACATGATATACTCATAGGTCATCGACATAGTATCATTTATCCTCTAGGCGAGTTAACAATTAATGAGTCAGAATACGTGATATACTCATAGGTCATCGACATAAACCATTTACTCTAGGCGAGTTAACAGTCAATAAGTCCGTCCACATGATGATACTGCTCATAGGTCATCGACGCAAACCACAACTATCCTCCGACACGAGTTAACAGTCAATAAGTCCGATACATGATATATACTCATAGGTCATCGACGCAAACCCATTTATCCTCTAGGCGAGTTAACAGTCAATAAGTCGATACATGATATACTCATAGGTCATCGACATAAACCCATTTATCCTCTAGGCGAGTTAACAGTCAGCTAAAGTCCATTACATGGCGTGATATACTCGCGAGTCTGTGTTTTTAAAACCATTTATCCTCTGGGCAATTCAACTTAGTCAATAAAGTCAAATAAAAGAGTAACACTCATAAGTCTGTATCGACATAGGCCATTTATCCTCTAGGCGAGTTAACAGTCAATAAAGTCCGATACATGATATACTCATAGGTCATCGACGCAAACCCATTTATCCTCTAGGCGAGTTAACAGTCAATAAAGTCCCATACATGATATATACATAGGTCATCGACGCAAACCCATTTATCCTCTGAGCAAATTAACAGTCAATAAAGTGCGATGAAATATACTCATGGTCATCGACTGAAACCCATTTATCCTCCTAGGCGAGTTAACAGTCAATAAAGTCCGATACATGATATACTCATAGGTCATCGACGCAAACCCATTTATCCTCCTAGGCGAGTTAACAGTCAATAAAGTCCCATACATGATATACTCATAGGTCATCGACGCAAACCCATTTATTCTATAGGCGAGTTAACAGTCAATAAAGTCCCATACATGATATACACATAGGTCATCGACGCAAACCCATTTATCCTCTAGGCGAGTTAACAGTCAATAAAGTCCCGCCATGATATTACTCATGGTCATCGACGCAAACCCATTTATCCTCTAGGCGAGTTAACAGTCAATAAAGTCCCACTTGTGATATACTCATAGGTCAACTGAGCATGGTAATTTATCCTCTAGGCGAGTTAACAGTCAATAAAGTCCCATACATGATATACGCATAGGTCATCGACGCAAACCCATTTATCCTCTAGGCGAGTTAACAGTCAATAAAGTCCCATACATGATATACTCATAGGTCATCGACGCAAACCCATTTATCCTCTAGGCGAGTTAACAGTCAATAAAGTCCCATACATGATATACGCATAGGTCATCGACGCAAACCCATTTATCCTCTAGGCGAGTTAACAGTCAATAAAGTCCGATACATGATATACTCCATGGGTCATCGACGCAAACCCATTTATCCTCTAGGCGAAGTAAAAGTCAATAAATTCCCATACATGATATACGCATAGGTCATCGACGCAAACCCATTTATCCTCTAGGCGAGTTAACAGTCAATAAAGTCCCATACATGATATACGCATAGGTCATCGACGCAAACCCATTTATCCTCTAGGCGAAGTAAAATTCAATAAAGTCCCATACATTATATACGCATAGGTCATCGACGCAAACCCATTTATCCTCTAGGCGAGTTAACAGTCAATAAAGTCCCATACATGATATACGAATAGGTCATCGACGCAAACCCATTTATCCTCTAGGCGAGTTAACAATCAATAAAGTCCCATACATGATATACTCATAGGTCATCGACGCAAACCCATTTATCCTCTAGGCGAGTTAACAGTCAATAAAGTCCGATACATGATATACTCATAGGTCATCGACGCAAACCCATTTATCCTCTAGGCGAGTTAACAGTCAATAAAGTCCGATACATGATATACTCATAGGTCATCGACGCAAACCCATTTATCCTCTAGGCGAGTTAACAGTCAATAAAGTCCGATACATGATATACTCATAGGTCATCGACGCAAACCCATTTATCCTCTAGGCGAGTTAACAGTCAATAAAGTCCCATACATGATATACTCATAGGTCATCGACGCAAACCCATTTATCCTCTAGGCGAGTTAACAGTCAATAAAGTCCCATACATGATATACTCATAGGTCATCGACGCAAACCCATTTATCCTCTAGGCGAGTTAACAGTCAATAAAGTCCCATACATGATATACTCATAGGTCATCGACGCAAACCCATTTATCCTCTAGGCGAGTTAACAGTCAATAAAGTCCGATACATGATATACTCATAGGTCATCGACGCAAACCCATTTATCCTCTAGGCGAGTTAACAGTCAATAAAGTCCGATACATGATATACTCATAGGTCATCGACGCAAACCCATTTATCCTCTAGGCGAGTTAACAGTCAATAAAGTCCGATACATGATATACTCATAGGTCATCGACGCAAACCCATTTATCCTCTAGGCGAGTTAACAGTCAATAAAGTCCCATACATGATATAAGCATAGGTCATCGACGCAAACCCATTTATCCTCTAGGCGAGTTAACAGTCAATAAAGTCCGATACATGATATACTCCTAGGTCATCGACGCAAACCCATTTATCCTCTAGGCGAGTTAACAGTCAATAATGTCCGATACATGATATACTCATAGGTCATCGACGCAAACCCATTTATCCTCTAGGCGAGTTAACAGTCAATAAAGTCCGATACATGATATACTCATAGGTCATCGACGCAAACCCATTTATCCTCTAGGCGAGTTAACAGTCAATAAAGTCCGATACATGATATACTCATAGGTCATCGACGCAAACCCATTTATCCTCTAGGCGAGTTAACAGTCAATAAAGTCCGATACATGATATACTCATAGGTCATCGACGCAAACCCATTTATCCTCTAGGCGAGTTAACAGTCAATAAAGTCCGATATATGATATACTCATAGGTCATCGACGCAAACCCATTTATCCTCTAGGCGAGTTAACAGTCAATAAAATCCGATACATGATATACTCATAGGTCATCGACGCAAACCCATTTATCCTCTAGGCGAGTTAACGTCAATAAAGTCCCATACATGATATACTCATAGGTCATCGACGCAAACCCATTTATCCTCTAGGCGAGTTAACAGTCAATAAAGTCCCATACATGATATACTCATAGGTCATCGACGCAAACCCATTTATCCTCTAAACGAGTTAACAGTCAATAAATTCCGATACATGATATACTCATAGGTCATCGACGCAAACCCATTTATCCTCTAGGCGAGTTAACAGTCAATAAAGTCCGATACATGATATACTCATAGGTCATCGACGCAAACCCATTTATCCTCTAGGCGAGTTAACAGTCAATAAAGTCCGATACATGATATACTCATAGGTCATCGACGCAAACCCATTTATCCTCTAGGCGAGTTAACAGTCAATAAAGTCCGATACATGATATACTCATAGGTCATCGACGCAAACCCATTTATCCTCTAGGCGAGTTAACAGTCAATAAAGTCCCATACATGATATACTCATAGGTCATCGACGCAAACCCATTTATCCTCTAGGCGAGTTAACAGTCAATAAAGTCCCATACATGATATACGCATAGGTCATCGACGCAAACCCATTTATCCTCTAGGCGAGTTAACAGTCAATAAAGTCCCATACATGATATACTCATAGGTTATCGACGGAAACCCATTTATCCTCTAGGCGAGTTAACAGTCAATAAAGTCCCATACATGATATACTCATAGGTCATCGACGCAAACCCATTTATCCTCTAGGCGAGTTAACAGTCAATAAAGTCCCATACATGATATACGCATAGGTCATCGACGCAAACCCATTTATCCTCTAGGCGAGTTAACAGTCAATAAAGTCCCATACATGATATACTCATAGGTTATCGACGCAAACCCATTTATCCTCTAGGCGAGTTAACAGTCAATAAAGTCCCATACATGATATACTCATAGGTCATCGACGCAAACCCATTTATCCTCTAGGCGAGTTAACAGTCAATAAAGTCCCATACATGATATACTCATAGGTCATCGACGCAAACCCATTTATCCTCTAGGCGAGTTAACAGTCAATAAAGTCCCATACATGATATACGCATAGTTCATCGACGCAAAACCATTTATCCTCTAGGCGAGTTAACAGTCAATAAATTCCGATACATGATATACTCATAGGTGATCGACGCAAAACCATTTATCCTCTAGGCGAGTTAACAGTCAATAAAGTCCCATACATGATATACGCATAGGTCATCGACGCAAACCCATTTATCCTCTAGGCGAGTTAACAGTCAATAAAGTCCCATACATGATATACGCATAGGTCATCGACGCAAACCCATTTATCCTCTAGGCGTGTTAACAGTCAATAAAATCCCATACATGATATACGCATAGGTCATCGACGCAAACCCATTTATCCTCTAGGCGAGTTAACAGTCAATAAAGTCCCATACATGATATACGCATAGGTCATCGACGCAATCCCGTTTATCCTCTAGGCGAGTTAACAGTCAATAAAGTCCGATACATGATATACGCATAGGTCATCGACGCAAACCCATTTATCCTCTAGGCGAGTTAACAGTCAATAAAATCCGATACATGATATACTCATAGGTCATCGACGCAAACCCATTTATCCTCTAGGCGAGTTAACGTCAATAAAGTCCCATACATGATATACTCATAGGTCATCGACGCAAACCCATTTATCCTCTAGGCGAGTTAACAGTCAATAAAGTCCGATACATGATATACTCATAGGTCATCGACGCAAACCCATTTATCCTCTAAACGAGTTAACAGTCAATAAATTCCGATACATGATATACTCATAGGTCATCGACGCAAACCCATTTATCCTCTAGGCGAGTTAACAGTCAATAAAGTCCGATACATGATATACTCATAGGTCATCGACGCAAACCCATTTATCCTCTAGGCGAGTTAACAGTCAATAAAGTCCGATACATGATATACTCATAGGTCATCGACGCAAACCCATTTATCCTCTAGGCGAGTTAACAGTCAATAAAGTCCGATACATGATATACTCATAGGTCATCGACGCAAACCCATTTATCCTCTAGGCGAGTTAACAGTCAATAAAGTCCCATACATGATATACTCATAGGTCATCGACGCAAACCCATTTATCCTCTAGGCGAGTTAACAGTCAATAAAGTCCCATACATGATATACTCATAGGTCATCGACGCAAACCCATTTATCCTCTAGGCGAGTTAACAGTCAATAAAGTCCCATACATGATATACGCATAGGTCATCGACGCAAACCCATTTATCCTATAGGCGAGTTAACAGTCAATAAAGTCCGATACATGATATACTCATAGGTCATCGACGCAAACCCATTTATCCTCTAGGCGAGTTAACAGTCAATAAAGTCCCATACATGATATACGCATAGGTCATCGACGCAAACCCATTTATCCTCTAGGCGAGTTAACCGTCAATAAAGTCCCATACATGATATACTCATAGGTTATCGACGGAAACCCATTTATCCTCTAGGCGAGTTAACAGTCAATAAAGTCCCATACATGATATACTCATAGGTCATCGACGCAAACCCATTTATCCTCTAGGCGAGTTAACAGTCAATAAAGTCCCATACATGATATACGCATAGGTCATCGACGCAAACCCATTTATCCTCTAGGCGAGTTAACAGTCAATAAAGTCCCATACATGATATACTCATAGGTTATCGACGCAAACCCATTTATCCTCTAGGCGAGTTAACAGTCAATAAAGTCCCATACATGATATACTCATAGGTCATCGACGCAAACCCATTTATCCTCTAGGCGAGTTAACAGTCAATAAAGTCCCATACATGATATACTCATAGGTCATCGACGCAAACCCATTTATCCTCTAGGCGAGTTAACAGTCAATAAAGTCCCATACATGATATACGCATAGTTCATCGACGCAAACCCATTTATCCTCTAGGCGAGTTAACAGTCAATAAATTCCGATACATGATATACTCATAGGTGATCGACGCAAAACCATTTATCCTCTAGGCGAGTTAACAGTCAATAAAGTCCCATACATGATATACGTATAGGTCATCGACGCAAACCCATTTATCCTCTAGGCGAGTTAACAGTCAATAAAGTCCCATACATGATATACGCATAGGTCATCGACGCAAACCCATTTATCCTCTAGGCGAGTTAACAGTCAATAAAATCCCATACATGATATACGCATAGGTCATCGACGCAAACCCATTTATCCTCTAGGCGAGTTAACAGTCAATAAAGTCCCATACATGATATACGCATAGGTCATCGACGCAATCCCGTTTATCCTCTAGGCGAGTTAACAGTCAATAAAGTCCGATACATGATATACGCATAGGTCATCGACGCAAACCCATTTATCCTCTAGGCGAGTTAACAGTCAATAAAGTCCCATACATGATATACTCATAGGTCATCGACGCAAACCCATTTATCCTCTAGGCGAGTTAACAGTCAATAAAGTCCGATACATGATATACGCATAGGTCATCGACGCAAACCCATTTATCCTCTAGGCGAGTTAACAGTCAATAAAGTCCCATACATGATACACGCGTAGGTCATCGACGTAATCCCGTTTATCGTCTAGGCGAGGTAACAGTCAGTTAAGCACCTATGTGTGATACACATGATACACGTTCGTGCGATCATTTCTCTTGATCCATGTCTGAATAAGCAGAATATTTTTCCGCAGTCGGTTGTCATTTCTTTCTGCGGTTTCCAACTTAGGGTATAGAATCCAATCTCCCATGTTATTTACTCATATCTTGAAAAGAAAAGATGGTTTAATACTTTTAACAAGGGTATTTGCGCGTAAGTAAATGCATCAAATTCAAGTGGACTTCGAACTCGGCTTTAAGATTTCTTGTCTAGAGCCGACATACACTGCACCACAGCGCACAACCCCTAAAGCATGCTGCCAACAAAACAGCAAACTTCATCAGGTAAAAAAAGTGGATATTTAAAATGGCCAAATCAATCACCTGGCCTTAACCCAATAGTTCATGTATTTGATCTCCTGAAAAAGAGATTTCAGAATGATTTTCCCTAACAAACCAGAAACTAAAAGCAGCTGCATTAGAAATTTGGAAAATCATTGCAAATGAAGAATGCAACAGTGTTGGGATGTCAATGAGTCGTATGTTTAATGCAGTTATTGCCAACAAAAATTACTCAAATAAATATTACATGTTATTTACATTCTGCTCCTTTACTTTTACTCACCTAAAAATTAAGTGATTCAAAATGTGATATGCCCTACACTATTTAACATATATAAATGTAACTACTACTAAATAAAAGATTATATTCTAAAATCTTCTCTCATATTTATCATGAAGTTTTTATCCTGAGCAAGAAAACTTGGAATTGGCCTTGCCGTTCTAATATTTTAGAAATAAGAGTTCAATAGCCTAATCTCATAGGATATTCCCAAATTCAGTCAAAATCTGAATGATCTAATGATTTTTAAGGAAAAAAGTTATGACTTATACAAGAAACCGTGTGTATTGTAAAGAAAACTTGATTTATTTAGTAAAGATATTAGAATAATCCAGAATGTATGATTGTCAGCAAGATTAATAATGCAAAATCTGAACTAATAAGTGAAGCTTTCAAAATCAAGCAAGTACGAAAATCTGCATAACTTGAAGTTCTTTTAACAACTGACAGAAAAATTTGAAATCTGAAAGCCTAGTTGAATACCGAAATATGACAAAATATGATACCTAGTAAACTATCAAGAAAAAGTAAAAATTCTCATATAAAAATAAAAGGCTAGTGAAATTTAATGTAAAATCGCTTTCTACACGAATGTAAATTCTAAATAATCTACTCACAGATGAAGAAAATACTTGAGATAACAGATTTGTGTTTCTACAGAAGGTTATTGAAAATACTTTTGACTGAACATGTAAAATTGTTGTGAACATGGAATCAAGAAGGATAGTTATATTTAGAATCAGGAAAATATGTTTTTAATTACTGAGACACATAATGGGAGAAAGACCTTAAATCTAAATATGAGAGAGGGATAAGCTAGGAAAATGACAAACTTCTCTGTAATTATCCTATGACCGCTCAGTCTCGATCCCAATATCGAGTCATTTATAATATAAAAAACTGCTTGCCAGAACCACTTTTTATCAGTAAACTACTGAAAATACAGCAATCTTGGCTCTAAATATTTTCATCTCTCTCTCTCTCTATATATATATATATATATATATATATATATACATATATATATATATGATATCTGAAACATTTACTCACCCTTTAATAAAGACAGTGATCATCGATTAGCAAAAAGATTAATGGATTTTGGAAACTCACTATCTCTCTTTCTTTATACTCTTTCTCTCTCTGTCTCTCTTACTCTAGCAGATATACACACACATGCATGCACATACACATACATATATGTATATATATATATGTGTGTATGTGTGTTTTTTGTGTGTGAGTGTGTGTGTGCGTTTACTCGCGTGTGTGTGAATTTATTTACATTTTTCGATGGTCTGTCAAAATAATATAAATGAAGTCACTTTTCGGTGAGATCGATGAGAGATGAATTGTGAAGGCGTCACTTTGCCAAAAAATTGAACCATTGAAGTCCAACATGGAAGTTTCGTGGTTAAGTTCAAGAGACTTTATCTTGTCAGATAATTATTTCACCTCATAAAACTTGTAATGAACATTGTGACTAGTGCAACGATAATGACGTGTTTGAAGATGAGCCAAGACAGAGAATCTTCCTCAGTATGTCTCTTCTGTAAAACAGCAGCTATGAATTTTTTTTATGGAAGCGAACAAGAAAAAATAGCGAGTATTTATACTCTAACAATGACACTACAATATATGTAGATTTGGCAGATTTCAAGATAGAATGTTTAATAGAACTTTATTGAAACATATATTGTAAGTATGCTTTTCTACGTTTGTTAAACTCTATAATCTATAAGGAATCATCCTAACCTTTGATCAGGAACCGGGACACGAAATCGGCTTTCTGTATAAGATATCAATTCGCTAAATCTTTGGTTAATTTGAAAAACATGTGAATTATGTAAAAACTTATATAAATATAGAAAGTAAAAAAGATTATATATATATATATATATATATATATATATATATATATATATATATAGGTAATGAGCACCCAAGTTTTTACAATTCTGAGTTCCCTGGCATTTAATTTTTCTATAAAATTTGCTCCATACAATAAATCGCTTAAGGAAAATATTGCCTGAGGAGATTTAAAATGAAATAAGTAAATTGGCATATAAATATTTTATAATAAATGTTAGAAAGATGGGATAATGATAGCAGGAAGGAAAGTAGAATAAAAAATAAAAAAGTTATTTATAAATTAAAGGTTTTGAAAAAATTCGAACTAAATACGTACTGATAAGAAGAGTAAATTTACTCAAAAGCCCCTTTAAGTTAGTATAAAAATATAAAACCTCTTCTTTCTTTCTTCATCTCTTTCCTGTTTTCTATGAGAAGAAGTCAAGATATGGAGGAAGCAGAATGGACATTTTTGGTATAAGAATAGATACGTCAAAGGTAATAGGATAGAGTGAGAAGCAATAAAATAAAAAGAAAAAGAAAAATAGGTTAAAAGTAGGTTTACACTTTCATTGTTAGGGATGAAAAAAATAAAAAAAAGAAGAAATTATGAATTCCTCAGAAATAGAAACTACTGGCCAAATTTCAAAGTAAATCTTTATTCTGATTAGTTAAAAGGAACACACATGATTTTATATATTTTCACAAACATAAACAGAAAACTAACTGTTTTTTGTATTTAAATGTAAATCATTTTCACAACCAACATCCAACATTGCCTGATGGCGAGATTCCATCTCGAAATATAGAATTTTTCATGTCGCAATGTACTTTTATTCATAATCATATATATACTCTATTTTTCTAATTTTTAAACATCAAGTAACTTTTAAAATTAGGGAGGAATTACATAAACTCTTTTATCCAGATGTGTATGATCCTAAGGTCTTTCATTAAGTATTTTATTTTATTTTTTTCTGGAAATAATATTGTAGCCAACTTTTTATCCTGCCACAATCTGCAAGAATCATCAACGTTGTACAGTTTGGGATTTTTAATTATACTCCGTGCTATATCAGGGTCCGTTCCATTTTTGTTTTAATTTCCAGACGTAGTTAGCTAGTTTGGTACAATTTTAAAGATTTTCCAGCTTGAATATAGACTTGTGGTTGTTATATTTGTGTTTGAAAATACTTTCTGTAGATCCAAAATATGTTTTTCATTGGCTATCTGTATCATGTACCTCCGCTTTGTGAATAATCCCTTCTGTTATTCAAAGTCCGTCAAGTGGGCATTTTTTGTCCTTACAGTTAAATTCTTTAGTAATGATGTTTTGTTGCACGTTATATTTTGAGTTTCTGTCATTTTATCTTTTTATAAAAGTTTCTAAATTAACATTACAGCTATAAATTACTTTAATTAAAATTCTATTGAACATTTTATTTAATTCCGAGTTTTTTTGGAAGTGTCTATTGATTAATTTTAAAATATTTGCTCTATTTTCGATTTTGCTTAAAAGTTAAACGGTGGGTTGAACAAATGATATTTCGATTTCTAGTATTATTTTTCACTTATTTGTTTAACTGTTGTTTTTAATCAAATTTGTCTTTATAGGCACCTTCATTTAATGCTCTTTTGTAATCTATTTTTCCTTTTATCGAATATTGTTTTGTCATAGAATTTTTTTACTAGTCTGTATTCTATTCCCTTAAGGATGTGTTTCATCATGCTAGTAGGATGGTTAGGTTTAGTGTTTGCATATTTTAAAGTTGTATTTGTTTTCATATATGGAGAGGCATTGTCAGTTTGTAGAATAAATTCCACATCTTAATATTAGATGACATTTTCCTTATTTCGACTTCTATCTAAAAATGTAGGTTTTTGAAGAGGTTGAAAAGCATTTTTCCTGTTTTGTCTTTTCATCTTCGGCGCTATCATTAATCCGTCATCTCTGTGTAATTCGTGGTTGTCTATGTAGACTATCTCCTTAATTTTATTCAGAATGTCTACTCGTATTATATATAGGTGGGTTGGTATCATTTTGGGTTTTCCTTTTTTGTTTTCGTCTTTGCATTCACTAATCTTTAAAAAAATTAAAATATATGAAATTAAAAATTAAATTTGTTTTCTATAATAAAATTCTCCCCTTTCTGTGTTTGGTGTCGTCTTTCTTGGTCACGTGGGTTGATTAAATTTCTTTTATACATGACATTTGTTTCTTTCCTCGTTATATAGTGACGTAAATTAATAAATATAACATGAAGGTCTACATATGTATAATAATCTATACCTTTTAGAAAAATGTGTCTTCTTAAACCATATGACGAATTCAAATTTGCTTAATAAAAGAAGTGATTTAATGACTACATGCTGTCATAGAAAAATACTTACTTAAATTCTTAAAACCAGATTGATATATAAAACCATATGGATTTGCCTATTTCTTTCTTTCTTTCTTTCTTTCTTTCTCCTGAAATAATACTTTTAAAAATTATTAGTTAAACCCCTTTTATTTTTGCTCCTTTCTATTTTAATTCTTAATTCTAAAGTTTACTTTGCAATTTTAATTTTCATTATTCTTTACTTTTGTTTTATTTTGTTTTATCTAATTTTTATTTAAATTCTAAAATTTTAATTTTTCCTATATTTTTATGTCCATGTAGTATTTGAATATTTAAATTTTTGAGACACATGATTTACGTCCCTTTGATTTCTTCTCAATGTCTCTTATTATTTTTAATTTTTATTTTTATTTTAAATTCTAAATTTTATGTTAAACTTTTTTATCCAATCGTAACCGTAAGATATTTAAAGTTTTAATCTTGCTATTAAAAACAGTAGCATAATCTTATAAGATTTATTACCCATGAATATCGAGTAAACTTAAATTAAAATCTATTAAACTGTCGGTTTGAAATATGCATCTTATGTTTGTATAACGCAGGAAACTCCGAGTCTCGCCCCATAGACGTAGGATAATATATATATTTATCAATATATATATATATATATATATATATATATATATATATACTACCGGTCATGAGTATTAGGCCACCCCAGTGTTTAAAAAAATTATATATTTCATACTATTTTTAGTATTTATTGCCAAGTGAATAATTGTAAATGGAAATAAAAACTTCTTTTGTTAATATTGTGCAATATTATATGCATCAAATAAATTTATAAATATTTAATAATAACCTATATTGCAGTTTCATAATTGAAAGAATGAAGAAAATATAAGGTGAATTAGGGTGATTCGGACGAGCTCATCTTTGCTTCCTTGCCTTGTAAAATTTTGCAAAGTAATATTAACCAAAGAATCATTCTCTTTTCATTTGGCAATAAATGCTAAAAATAGTATGAAACACATCATTTCTTTAAAAAAAAATGGGGTAGCCTAAAAATTATGGCCGGTAGTATATATATATATATATATATATATATATATATATATATATATATATATCTTACGAAAGCAAGAAGATGGAAGGGTGTTCTACGAGCAAGAATAAAATATGAACTTATGGCTATATTTAGCGATTTTAATAGGGAAATAACGAGAAATAGATGCCGTTGTTTGACCTGCACTGAAATTGGTGATGTTAGCATAATGAAATCGAAATTTCATCACAACAATTTCAGGAAATATATTCATAGAAAATGCAAGGGGTTACTACGGGAAAGCTACCGAAACCAAAATGTCATATCAAGACCGAACATATTACATATTCTCATTTGAATTCTATTATTAATTTCTAGTTATATGCCTCAGGCACTATACCATATGTAACAATAATATTTGACGCATGGACGAATGGTAGTTTTATAAATGTACAAGATGGTTTCTGGAAGAAGAAATGTCTAGCCTGAGATAATGACCGACAATTCTTAGCAACACACTTAGCAATTGATACAGTAAATCCTTCCACTTTATGTCAGAGAAAAACCTGAAATCAAGAAATCGAAGAATTGCGGTTCCAATTGTTAGCATCAACCATAATAACAGCAGGCAAAAATGTTTTCCATTATGTTTAAAAGAGAGTATGTTTCGTTTATAGGCGTCAAGAATAACTGGTCATTTAGTGGTTCCAGTAACAAACGGATTTAATGACTACATCAAGATAACCTGATAATTTGATTTTATTGATCCATCAGGCGTGTCGTTAAGAAATAAATAAATAGTTGCATAATTAACAAATCGGTAACTGATGACATCGAGAATTTCACTGATAAAAACGAGGAACAAAATATGTCGACGGAACGCCTCTGTATTAATGCAAAAACCTCTAGGAGTGTGTAGAGACAAGATGGATTTCATTATATGAAGTGATAAGAAAGATTGAAACAAATATAATAAGATGGCCAAGGGCGATGTGGTGCAAGGAATATCGACTCGGAAATACGATTCGGGGAGCCGTGTTCGAATTCCAGTTGAATTCCTTGCATTCACATGCGCGCAAATATCCTTTAATAAGGTATGATTCCCTTCAGTTATGGGTTAAACAATAAGACAGATTGAGTTCTCTCGCTTTGGCTGGCAACCAGTCTACCGCAGAAAGCAATGGCAATCCACTGCGGGATAAACTTCTGCCTTGTTATCCTTCTCTCTTTCGAGACATGATCGCCCAAAGCGTGTATCACGTATGACCTTAACTGACTGATACATAACACTTTATCTGTGAGGAAAATCACCATGTTAATCTCTGGTTGTGGCGTTCAAACCATATAATCGTTTTAAATTGTGTTTGTTTCCCAATTTTCTTTCGCAAGATGGATGCTCGAAAGCCAAGTCCAGAGAAATGCTTGTAAATCCTACTTTGCCTGCAGCACCTTCCTTGGGATTACTTATTCTTCATTTAGTAAATGCACGATAAAGGAGACAATGATTGTTGGAAAGTGTATTGCTCTTCAATTAAATGTTTTCTCTCAAAATCAGGAAGAAGATCGAAGTTATATCACAGACAACATCACTTGCAAAAGTCTCATTATATTCACTCACTAATATTACTACTGAGTAAGTGATCACTTAACACTTTATAATTATTCAATAATTATTTCGAAAGAACGTTCGGATCTTAAGAGAAAACCTAATTCGTTACATTATGAGTTCTTCCCAAAAGAGACAGAAATATTTTTCTCTTTATCTAAACTTATTTATAAATGGAACTTTGTCTGTGTGTGTGTGTGTCTGTGAATGTCTGCATTCGTTACCTATAGATTCCGAAACGGCTGAACCAATTTTCTTGAAAATTTCCACAGTTGTACGATAAGCGTCTGCGAGTGTTCTTAACTAGGTTTTGTGTCGAGGTACCACCGATAAATATCGAAAATCGATAATCGAAAAAGTCGGGTTATAGAAGGAGTGGTCCGATTTTAATCAAATTTGATACACTCATAGACAAAGACATAAGAAACGATATTCAGAAATTTCAAAGTTGCAGTTCTTACAATAGTACAGAAAATTTGATATTGATACCAGGAAACCAAAATTTCATTTATATCCATTCATTTTTCTTTCAGTCTACGGTTTCGCTTTAACTGGAAACAACTATTGCTTTTTAGTCTTTCGTGCCAAAGTCCAAAGAGTCTGAGCTCCAGGACCATGGATTAGTTTTAAACCTTTCATTACACCCGAGCAACGCCGGGCTATACTGCTAGTTAAATATAAAAGAATACCTTTTGATTACTTTTCGTGTTATAATCTAGTCTATATATCCAGTATTTGCTGTTAGAGACCAAGTAAAAATCGGGATTTTGGATGCTAGTTATCCAGGGAGGTAAAGACATTATTATATTCCTTCAATATAATTATATCGGCGAACGTGAACTATAATCTAATTATTTATGTATATTTCGGCACTTCTTCCTAAGACAAAGAGTATATATGTTCTCTATGAACAATTCTTCTATCTGACGTCTCACTTCAGGACGTAGACGATCATGGCCTTCCACATCTCACTATCCATTGCGCTCTTAATAACCTTTCTCATGTTATCTAGCCTAATCCCCACTCGACCATTCATCGTCTCAAGTCCCTCAAGTATGTCATGCATTGCTTTCCCTTATCTCGTCACTCTATCCATTAAAAGAGAATCAGGTTCTCCAAGCTTTTTTACCCCTATTATATGTCCCCAAAACTTCAGCTGTCTTTTCCAGATGTCAACCGTCTGTTTCTTTCTCATGTTCATATTCTCAAAAACCTCATAATTGCTCACTTGTTCTGTTGAGGGTATCCCAAGCTTCCTTCTATAGAACCACATTTCCGTAGTTTCAAGTATTTCTCTTCAGCTTTGATAAGATTGTTCAGCATCTAATGGCATAATGAAGGGCAGTCATTACATAACGATCCGGTGGTATTTTCCTCTCTTTTAATACTCCACACTGCTATTTAAATGCAACTTTGGTCACGTCAATACGCCTTTAAATCTCCGTATCGTAATATTTGTCTTCCGTTAGAACACTTCCCAGGTACTTAAATTTCTGCACCTGTTTCATTTTAGTATTCCGAATTTTTATTTGTCATTTTGGGCTTCTCTTTTTACTGACGATCTTGCCTTCATTTTTCTTTTCGTTTATACATATTCTGTTCTTTCCGCTTTCTTTAACTACTTCCTGTACAAGGTCTTGTAGTTTCTTTTCTGTATCTGCTATCAGCACTCTATCATCTGCCTATATTGTTCTGATTGTTGATGAAAAAAGTTTTTTCCCGAATATATCAAGGTTTCCGGGCGTCTCTGTCAGGACTTTGTGGCGTACTTTATCGAATGCCTTAGCGTAGTCGACTAAACACAAGTATATATCTGTCTCAATTTTTATTGCCCTTTTTGATAACATTATAAGCATAAATATCGCGTTTCTTCTCCAAGTGTCTATGACCAAACCGCACTGTTCTTGTCCTATTTCCGGTCTGATTCTGCTACAAGATCTATTCATTCAATTAGACACCCAAATAGATATTACTTGACTTAAAGCCCTGTTCAGATCAAAATTTAACATTTATAAGCTAATTAACAAACATCATTTTGATGGGAGTACTTCGTAGTTGGTCCAAGATTATTCTCGCCATTTATAGTTGCACACTGACAGACCTACATTCACTCTCTCTCTCTATCTCTCTCACACACACAGACACACCTATATTCACTCTCTCTCTCTCACACACACAGACACACACAGAGACACAGACACACATATATATATATATATATAAAAGACATACTTGTAACTATTAATATATATATATATATATATATATATATATAAATTCATAGTTACAAGTATGTCTTATATATATATATATATATATATAAGACATACTTGTAACTATGAATTTCATGCCAAGGAGCAAGTCACGCAAATACAGTTAGCCTAAATATGGAAGAGACCAAATAATCAAAGAAAAATGTACGCATACATGAGTGTTTGATAAGTTTATGGCTTTAAATTGTCGACAGTTTATCTTGTGTTTTCAATTTACATTTCTGTACTTGAATGAAAATCCTGTTAAAAACATCGGACCGTGCTCGATGGTCAGAGTTAAGCAAATTCGATTAGTCATTACATGTTACATATCGCTAGAATATATTGCCTACTATAAGCAACATCTTACAACTGGAAAAAATATTTCCGCTTTAAATACGCCATAAGCTGGTTTTGGATTGAAGATATACATATTTTATTTGTTTTCTTCTAGATTTTGTAACTTTTTTTGGCCTCCAGTGGAAGTTTCAAAATAAATTGTCGTATGTCTAAACCACAAAGAAAGAAAGAAAGAAAGAAAGAAAGAAAGAAAGAAAGAAAGAAAGGAAAACCAGACACCAAGCGTTAGGATTCGATTGTTGCATAACTGCCATAGCAGAGAAAACAAATTCGTTTTCTTAATAGCTTATGACGTTAACCAGAGATTTCATAATATACATTTAAACCTACAACGGAAACTCGGAAAGTCGTCTGAAATATAGACCAATTATTAAAGAGAAAAAAAAACTACAACTTCCGTTATTTATTATTAAATCTTGTAGTTATGTGTGTGCGTATGTGTGTGTGTGTGCGTTTGTGTGTGTGTGTGTGTGCGTTTGTGTGTGTGCGTGTGTGTGTGTGTGTGTGTGTGTGTGTGTTTGTGTGTGTGTGTGTGTGTGTGTGTGCGCGCGTTTGTGTGTGTGTGTGTGTGAGATAGAAAGAGAAACAATAGACAATAATAGATTTAAGGCATGCTATATTTATTGGTAAATATGTTCACTATCAGAAATAAAGAGTGTGTAAATGTTTGCTGTTAGAGCCTCGGTACAAATTGTAATTTTGGATGCTTGTTTTCCAGGCAAGTAAAGACGTTATTATGTTCTTTCAGTACAATAATGCATAATTATATCTGCGAATGTGAATTATAATCTAATTATTTATGTATATATCGGCACTTCTTCTTAAGACAAAGAATATATGTGTTCTTTATGATTTATTCTTCTCTGTGAAGAATTATTCTAGGCGACGCTGAGGTCAAATCGAATGGTAAGAGTTTTTTTTAAGCTTAAACTCAATCTTTAGGACATTTGAGTTTTGTGTTGACCTGAAGTTTGCTCTAAACATGAAACAACACTCTGTGTTGATTTAAACATACGGTTTATATATATATATATATATATATATATATATATATATATATATATATATATATATGCAGGCAAGCCTGTTTCGATGTATCAGTGCTCCTCAGTGCAACTAGATAATCAGCGTAGCTTCAAGCTGGGATCGAAATACGACTAGTTTGTCATTAGATGAACATCTTACCACTGGACTATGCGTACAAGGCAGATATAGGCAGCTTTTCACAGTATGTTATTCACAGGATGTAAACAATCTCCTATGATTTAGAGCGTTCAGTCTGATAGCCGAACCTTAACACAACATCGTTTAATCCAATATTCAAAGAATGTAATGTGCAAGCGGCAACACTTTGGCAAATATGCCACAACACTGCAAGCAAGTTATTTGTGTGGATGAAAGAAGAATTTCTCTCTATTGTTATGAATATTGAAGATCCTTATCGCCAATAGGAATCATCCGGTTAGAAATCCTCCTGGGTCTTTGGAATGTGGAGAGGTTTAAACCTTGCGTGCTCTTTAGGACTGGATTACAGATGCCTTCTAAAGACTTCTCATCATTTTTTCCTAGTAGCCCACTCCTGCTGCGTTTTACTGGCATTATTGCCATGTTTTAGAAAAAGTGAAAAAAAAAACAAAAAAAACTAATGAAACTTGTTCAATATTAATTGTCCTTAAAAAATCCTCACCGTTCACAGTGAACGTTACTCATTAAGCGCCAAACTGGATGCTCTTTTGTGTAACATAAAAAATGAGCGCGAAGTAAAAACGCGTTGTGGTGCATTGGATATCGGCTCGAAACGAGAAACCGGGGAGCCGAGTTCGAATTCCAGTTGAATCCATTTTATTTACTTACGCGCAAATATCCTTGGGAAAGGTATTAATCCGTCTCTTCCTTCCATCTATGGGTTAAATAGCAGGACAGATTGGGTTCTATAGCCTTGTTCAACGACCAGTCTACCGCAGAAAGCAATGGCAACCTGCTGTGGGATAATCTTCTGCCCAATCAGACATGTCTCTTTCGACACATGATCGCCCAAGCGTGTATCACGTAAGGCACTTAACTGACTGATGGTTGTTAAAATCACGTATCGGAAGGAGTCAGAATAAGTCGCTCCCGATCCGTATGAACTTGTTTTTATTTAATATGCATGCCATGAAAAATGAGTCAGAGAGAAATGAAAAAAGGAAAAGAACTGATTTAACATGTAATTGTACAGAAGCATAAACACGTATATAATAAATTTAGAAGCTGTCGTAATATAAATATCTGCAGGAGAAGCACAAATCTTGACGCCTATTAATAAGCAATAATAAACCACTGAATAGCTATTACTGAGACTCAGGCAGACGTGCATTTTCAAAACCACATTGTCAAAATTAGTATATACGATCCAACCTATCAAAATGAAAATATGGTATATTTATATCAAATGTAAACAAATAAAAATGCCAAAATAACATATTTATGTAAAGCAGTTCAATCCCCACTGAGGAATAAATAATTATGGACAGAGGATATAATCATTTTAGCGATTGCTTTTGTAGTTCATGTCCTTTCAAGTGTGGGAGATCATGTCATTCCTCGCAACATTTTGTAGCATTATATAAATTTCGGATATATATAAGATGTAGGATGTGCGTTGTGGTGCAGTGAGATATTGGCTCGGAACGAGAACTCGAGGAGCCGAGTTCAAAATCCAGTTGAATTCATTGCATTCACTTACGCGCAAATATCCTTGGGAAAGGTATTAATCCCTATCTTTTCTTCCAGTTATGGGTTAAATAACAGGACAGATTGGGTTCTATAGCCTTGGCTGGCAACCAGTCTACCGCAGAAAGCAATGGCAACCTACTGCGGGATGAGCTTCTGCCCAGTCAGTCGTGTCTCTTTCGAGACATGAATTCCCAAGCATGTATCACGTATGGCACTTAACTGACTGACTGATATAGATTTCAGTTATCTCTCTCTGGTTTTATGTAAGTCCAAATTTATTAGCTTAACCGAAAAAAATGTCAACAAAAATAAAAATAATAATCTTATAAAGGAAGTAAGAAACCAGAGAATTTAGATTAAATATTTAATTTCTCGCTATAAAATGTTTTAAATTAAGTTTCTGTTTCAGCATAGAGCGCAGTACTATTGCATAGCCACAAAACGAAGTGGTTCCACACATTCCAATGCAATACTTTTTGACATCTTCCTTGAACATCTCATAAAAATAAAAAAAAGGTTCTCTTATTAAGGCAAGATAAGACTTTATGATAAAACTAATGATAAATGGGAAAAACATTACAACTCAGGAAAGGACAAGAGTTTGTTTAAATGACAAAACGACAGTCAAAAACAAAGGTGCAAACACCTTTGAGAAAATATGAATAGTCCAAATGCAAATTACACAACGACTGTCTCAGGGACACAATAATAAAAAAATAACTTTTTAAATAGTTCGATCATGAGAGAAATTCTCAGAATTTCTTTCATTTAAGGCTGTCCAACCTCAGGAAAACTTTAACTAGAACTTCAAATTTCTCATGTTTTTTGGTGGCTGGCTTGATATGTTCTTTATGTCAATGCTTTCTTTTCTGTTGTTCTGTCTTTTCCGCTTACTCTGAACACGTTTTCGCCTCGTTTTTACTGACATCAGCGTGATTTATTCAAAGAATTCAGTTCAATTCTACTCCACTATTTGGATTGTTATCAGCGTTTAAGACCACGTCTCTCATTTGTGAATATATGGGAAAATAATTTCATAAACTGGAAATGGATCATCAACAAATTTTGAAGGGTTATAACCACTGAGCCGAGGAAGGCATGAATTTGTAACAAATTTTTAACAAACGCCCGGTCAACATAAAAATTCACTTCACTCAAAAAACAGCATCTATCTATCTCTCTCTCTCTCTATATATATATATATATATATATATATATATATATATATATATATAAAAGCATTAGGTGTAGATATAGAAGAATCCAAAGAGTATCCTGTACAGAAACTGTTAGGATAACTTTGTAACAGAGCTCTAAATATATATGTATATAAATACATATAGAGCAAGTATACGAAAAAATGAAGGCATACACGTTATTTCATGATAAATCGAACCATCAATAGGCCTATACTTCCGATTTAACATGAAATAACGTGTATGCCTTAATTTGTTCTTATATATATATATATATATATATATATATATATATTAATCGTTTCACCCCGAGCAAGGCGGAAACGCCACTGATGTGCAGGGGGCTACATAAGTGTAAAAAGATTAATTAGAAAAGAGTGAGGTGTACAAACTAGTAAGAAGAAAACAATAGAAAGCTGAGAAAGCAGGTGCGATGACAGATACATAGGTGGAGAGAAAGGGAAGGTTATACGGGGGTGGGAAGAGAGCTAGTGTCCATGAGTAGTTAGTAGATGAGTATTGACTTTGCATTTAAATTTCTGGTCGTTGTAGCCGTCAGGAAAGCAAGAATACGGGAGCGAGTTCCACAGGCGGGAAGTGCGAGAGAAGAAGCTGCAGAAGTAGAATTGTCGTCTGCATTTGGCTAACCTGACTGTGAATGGGTGAGACCCAGTAGCCAGTCTGGTTGCGCGAGTAAACACCTGTTGAGGAGGCACCAGTGACTTAAGTTCGTCTGAGCAGAAGCCATGAAAGTATTTATAGATCAGACAAAAGGAGGCCACATTTCGACGATGGGGAAGCGGCTGCAGTCGAGCCGCCAGATCAGTGCCTATCACATTACAGACTCTCCTTTGGAGCCTGTCAAGAATACTGAGGAGAACGGCATGGGCACCTGACCATAAATGGCAGCAGTACTCCATGCACGGATGGATGGTTGACTTGTATATATGCAGGATGGATTCAGGTGGAAAAAACATCCTGGATCGACATAGTGACCCAATCACTAGCAGTAGGTTTTGCTATGGATTCAATATAGTGGTTCCATTTGAGGTCTGAGGACAGGGTAAGTCCGAGGAGGCGTAGTGTATTACTCTCCGGGAGAATCGCTAGGTCCATGCTTATGGGAGGCAGGAGAGGTTGCCTGTAATGGTTGACAGACAACAGCTTGGTCTTAGATGAATTGAAGTTGACAAGCCACTTCTTGCCACAGTTCACCACAGAGTGTAGATCCCGTTCAAGGTCAGCAGCGAGATTATGTCTGTCCGCCACGACAGGTTTCTTACTGGTGCGGGAGTATATTGTAGTGTCATCTGCGTAGATGCCTACTTGGGACTTGATCTCATCTGGGAGGTCGTTGATGAAAATAAGGACGAGCGTCGCACCCAGGATAGAGCCCTGTGGGACACCAGCATTCGTGTTGTAGGACGAAGAGGCACGCCCATTCAGAACGACCTTCATTTGGCGGTTATTTAAGAAAGATTGGATTAGGTCAAGCAGGCGACCAGTAATACCATAACCGCGTAGTTTACATAGAAGGCCAGAGTGCCAAACCCTGTCGAAAGCCTTGGAGATATCCAGAGCAACCGCGTGAGACTCGTCAGACTCATCAAGGGCTTGTAGCATGTACTCCGTTACGGTTGTTAGCAGGGCGGCCGTGGACCTGGCAAAGCGGAATCCATATTGCCTGTCGGAAAACAGTTTGTGGGCGGTGAGATGATGAACTATTTCAGCATTGATTATAGCCTCGAATACTTTCCCGAATATCGGTAGAAGATTGATAGGGCGATAGTTGGATGGGTCCGAGCGTTCACCACAATTCTTAAATACAGGAACGACTGAAAAGAACTTCCAGCATGCAGGAAAGTAGGAAGCAGAAAGGCAGTAGTTAAACCGTTTAGAGAGGACAGGGGAAAGTTCAGGGGCACACCTCTTAAGGACTATCACCGGGATTCCATCGTCTCCACACGCCTTATGGGGGTCGAGTTTTGAAATTACTCTGGATACTACTGTCGGGGTAATATATACTCGTGCAGTTTGGCCTCAGTTCTATGCGAAGTTATCCTGGCCAAGGTATCAGCAGCCACTTGTTACCCCTCCCCGCTATGGTCTGTTCTTTGAATTTAAATTTACCAAGCAGCTTAATTCGATGTTGATTTTTGTGAAAAGCAAGAATTGAAGAGTGAAAATTTCTTAATTCAAATTTCCTGTGTTAAACTGTGAGGTATGTTACGAATTGATTCTTAAATCTGTATTTTTTCGTTTTTTTTCCTCACGTTTTGGCGTTCATGCTTCATTTGGACTTTTGGAAGTTTGTGTTTTGTGTTTTTTTTTCTTTTCTTCTTTTTTAATAGGAGTACATAGGTCACACTATCGCCCGGTCCATACTCCTCCCACGTCTATTGAACTGGAGTAGAGGCTTGCCCCTTGTTTCCTGTTTAGGATGTAGTTCCGGCTTTCTCTTCTCTCTCTTCAGACCTTGGTATTGGTGCTTCCGTGAGTTTCCTGCGATCTGGCCGGTTGGTGGCAACGGCTCATCACTGTGAGGGTACCGGGCTGGCAGTTTCCTGGTTGCTGCTTCCGACTGGTAGTTAGGAGCCCTAACTCTTACGTAGCGTCAAGGGCGGCTGCTCTGATCAACAGTTGTATAATATCGGGGTTCTTGTAGTGCCATGTCGCGCATGGATAGGTGTCCCTGCAAGCGCTTTCGGTGGGCAACCCCGAGGCCACACCTTGTTGCAGCCCTAGCCAGTTTCCCTCCCAGCACAGATCGTGGATAATGACCGCCTGTATCCTCTACCCTAGGTCCCTTTCTACAAATAGAATCATGACTAAACAAATCAGAAATGACCCTAAACCAGTTACATCCAAACCACCTAAACCCATTAACCTTTCCTTCACTAATATCCGGGGCATTCGTACTAACTTTCCTAGTGTAGAAGCGTTCCTGTATGAAAAGTCTCCTGACATCCTTGCGCTCTGCGAAACTAACCTCAACTCAGCTATTCCCTCCTCTGACCTCTTCATCCATGGGTATCTTCCCCTTTTAAGGAAGGATTCCACTGTCCACATGCATGGGCTGAGTGTCTATGTCAGTGAACACCTCCCCACAGCTAGGGTGACTTCACTCGAATCTACTGACCACCAATACATATGTCTCCGCCTGTCTCTCCTCAGTTCGGTTAGTTACCTATTCTTTCTTTACCGTTCTCCCTCCTCTCCTGACTGCTCCCTACTAGATAGCATTGCTGATGACATAGTTAAGGCTATTTCCTATCAACCATTCGCCCACATATTTGTATTTGGAAACCTCAATGCCCATCACTCTGAGTGGCTTGAAAACGCCGTTACTGATCCAGCGGGCATTCACGCCATGAACTTTGCTATTTCCCAATCCCTTACGCAAGTGGTGGACTTCCCCACTCGCTTCCCAAGCACTCCCTCGGGTCATTCCTCACTACTAGATATATGTTTCACCTCTGCGCCTGACGCTTGTCAAGTCTCGCAGCTTTGCCCTCTCGGCAACTCCAACCACGCTGTAGTCTCTCTCAGTATTTATTTCCAATCCCACTCCCCCCAGGAGCCCCCTACCTGTAGGACCTCCTACCTCTACCAAAAAGCTGACTGTGATGCCGTTCGCGATTTCCTCTGCGACGTCCCTTGGGGAAAAGTGTTCGACCTATCAGTTGATGACTGTGCCTCTGACGTCTCGTCATGGGTGAAAGCTGGCATTGATGCCTTCATACCCACCAGGAAGTATTGCTTAAAACCTCATTCATCTCCGTGATTCTCTCCGGCCTGCTCAGCCGCCATTGCCCACAGGAACCATTACTTCCGTCTATTCCGGAGACACTCAACTGATCACAATAAGCGCCTGTTCATATCTGATCGCAATGAGTGCAAGAGAACCCTAAATGACGCCAAACAGTTGTTTGCTGAGAGAATGCGACAGCACACAGTTGACCGCAAGTTCGGCATCAAGGACTACTGGAGGATTTGTAAACGTGTGCTCAACAATAGGAAATCCTCAATACCTCCTTTAATCCATGGATTTGAGGTTCTCACGTCATCCGCGGACAAAGCTGAGTGCTTTGCCCACAGATTCTCATCCAACACCACATTCGACTCGTCCGAAGTACACCCAATATATATAACAGACAATGTAAGTTTGTTATATTTAATCATGAGCCGTTCTAAACGTAGTATTTTGGCTTTAATTTCAGGTAAATTTAAGACAAAAATTATCCAACATTTGGATATTTTTTTAATTTACTGGGTCTAAACTTTCGGCTCACATGAACCATCTTTAGAGATGTTACAGGAGCATTGACATAAAGACATCTACCATCAAAAATGATATTATCTTGTGTTTGTAGATGGTTTTAGATAATTACCTGCTGCCTCGACACTCTATATATTAATAAATATTCATATTATCCTACATCTATGGCACGACTTGCATGAAACTCCGAGTCGTGTCATAGACGCCGGATAATATGTATATTTTTTAATATATATATATATATATATATATGTATATATATAATAAAGTTATGTTTTTACATTAAGCACTGTTTTCTAACAATTAAATAATAATACTATACATATGTACAGACCTCTCATATGTATATTTGTTAATTTACGTCACTTTTAGTTTTACCTTTCTAACATTTCCTTTTTTTATATTTAATTATAATTTTTATTTTTTGGTAATTTTAATTATTTTAACTGAATTTTTAAATTAATATGAATTTTTAGATAATAGTTATAGTTGGTATTTTTTTAAACTGTATTAAAATTATGATGTACAATTTATTTTTGTACTGTAAATATACTTCATTATATTTAAAACTACCTTCCAATGTTAAATTTTACACGTCATGTTTTTCTAAAAAAGCAGATGCGTCGTTATAGACGCTATGTTGTCGATACATGAAGTTAACATTTTAATTATCTGGATACTGTTTATCTTCTTATTTTATTTCTTTGTCCTTTCTTTTTTTTCTTTTTCTCTTCTTTTTCTCTTCTTTTTTCTCTTCTTTCTATTTATCAATCCTTTACTTTTTCTTTATCCTTGCTTTTTTCTATTTTTTGGGGTTCTTTTTAAATGAGCGAGAAAATTTTTGTAAATTACCGTTACAAATGTCTATTCTAAATATGCTCATCTAAAAAAACGTCTGTGTAAAATAAAAAAAAATGTTTGTGGGGGTGGTGGATATTTTGAGGATCAACTGTTGTACCATTTGTGTCTGACGAACCGCAATTTTAACATAATTATGCGGTGAAATATGTATTACCCATTAAAATCGTGGTAAATCAAAACTTTTTCTGAATTATATTACTCTGTTAAATTAAATGTAAATGAATTTAACATTTAGTTCTTTTGAGTTTGTCTCTATCGGAATTTACCTGGATAGTATACCAAGTGTACTACATTCTCTCTCTCTCTCTCTCTATATATATATATATATATATATATATATATATATATATATATATATATATCCGAGTATGCATTTAAACAACGTTAACATTTTAGATATAATAACACTTTAATAACCCATCTATTAATAATAATAATTCTAAGTAGACTACCCCTCTCTCTATCTCTCTCTATCTCTCTAATGTTGTGTCTATTTAAGTTAGTAAATGGTTATAATGGAATAAACAGATCTAAATTTCAAGAAGAATGTTTAATTATTTTCAAGGAATAGATTATCATTTTAAAACTTTCAGTTTTATAGAGTTGCAAAACTGTCTATAAAAAAATTCATTATTTTGCGCGTCCATACACGGAACAAGCCTAAAATATCAGAATCTACGAGAGTTCAATGAGCATTTCTTTTAATTTAGATCTGTAGGCATGCGTTTATACATGTATATAAAAATCGACTATTTTTTTCTGTCCTTCTAATTCCATTAGAAAACACATTTAAGCGAACGCATCGGAACATGATAAACTACCGTCAAATTATATGATTAAACACTCATGTGAAATGGAATAAAACCTAATTTACACTACGAAAATGTATTAATAATCTTATTCCTGTCTTGTTGGTTTGATGTTATTATTTACGAATAATTATTTCTCCTGTTACGTTCTTTGTTTTAAAAAATCGTTTCTTATTTGAAAAATGTCATACGAGCTTCGGCATGAGAAAAACTGATCAAAAGGCACGTAAACCAGCAGGACAGAAAATAATAAGAACAAATATTATACTTCTTAATATTTTGTTTTTATAAAATTCCTTGCTTCATTGAGAACTTTAAGGAAGTATGCGTTGTTTCAATTTTAGGAAAGTAACTTTTTTTTCGGCCGTGTTATTGAAAGGAGTATATACAATTTTTAATATGAATTAAAGTGCATGGGGTTTTGTTTTTATTTTAAAAAATTTGAAGATTTTCACCAAACGAAGAATATACATATCCGTGGTCAATAACTCAAACTCAGTGAGAAAATAAAAGATTATTAGAGTTTTGTATTATAAAAAAGATATAGAAAATATGTGCCACTAATAAAAATATAGATATATATATAAATATATAACAGAACTAAATCATATGAAAATGTAACAAAGTGTTCGGCATATTAAGGTAGATTTTGTCTTTTCCGTCTATTTTTGTTTCCCGCTTCGTTATATTTAACAGACAGAAGTAAACGCACCCACACGCGGGCGCACACACACACACACACACACACACACACACATGTATATATATACATATTTAAAATGTTAATGAGAGCAAGCTAAAATTGTTTCTAAATAAACAGTTAGCCAGAGCATATAAAGTGAGTCAAAACTGACCTACAATAATATAGATGGATACTTTGTTCATATATATATATATATATATATATATATATATATATATATATATAATAGAAAAAATCGGTTTCCAAAATGTGATTTAATTAAAAATTATAAATTTAATAGGAAAAATCTATTTTCTAAATTCCAAATTAAGATTAAATATACAAATTTACCTTAATTATATAGACTTTGCTTAAACACAAAATAAGCATCCCACCTCTTACCGGCTCTTCTAAGAAATACAAAGAATATATCTGAGGTTTAACTGTACAGATGAGCTGTTATACAGCGAAACAGGACTTTCTACGGATGACTTTTTACGCTCTTGCCCGTCGATTGAGCACTCTGGAGAAATGTTCGTAGACTTTAGAAAACAGAAGCTACTCGCCGTTATTTACGTATCGTTCTTCGTAAAGAATTTAACACCCTCGGCTACTGGTGTGTGTGTGTGTGTTTTCATTCTGTATATAACACGCTAAAATCTGCCTTTTTCTACCGTGCACCGATAGCTTATACGTAGAATCTCCGATTGATGTCTCGGTCGAATTTCAAACTTTCCTGGAAGCAATCGGATGAGTAATCATACAGAGGTGTTGTCATACAGCCAAACAGGAGTCTCTCTCTCTCTCTCTCTCTCTCTATATATATATATATATATATATATATCCGGTCAATAAGGAACGAAGAAAAATTTACAACTTCTAAAACATTAATTTAAAACAGTGCTCGATATATAATATAGAGCTGTGAATATTCTACCTATTACAAACCACAAACTGTGATTTAATTTAGAGTTTATAGAAAAAAGTGATTTCCTAAATTCAAAATTAAGGTTAAATATACAATAGTGGATTAATTATAAGAACTCTGTTTAAATACTAAAATATTCTATAGTTGTACAAATAAACGTTAAAGATGGGTCCAATCTCATCCCTCCCCACCTTTACACGTTCTTTTTCTCCCTCTCTAACAACCCCCCACCAAAATAAAGCCTAACCATGAGGCCATAAACCTATACCCAACCCTCTAATGTTAAATCTGTCTACAAAATTCCCGACACTTTTATTAGGCAACTATATTACCTACCACCCCTCTTCTTTTAAGGTTCTAACGGACAATTTACAAAACTTATTCTATTATCACTACCCACACCAACATCCCACACTCAACTCGCCAAATACAAGAAAAGTGGCTTTCCATTCCTTTTCACACCACATGAGACATTGTAATTTCAATGTTGAAATAAAATGTATACTTTGTAGTGGATATAAAAAGAAATTGTACATCTTCTAAATATAATTTATAATATATATATATATATATATATATAGTATAAATTAATGTGTTAGCAGGCTACCGCTTTTAATGATTTTTTTTTTTTGAGAGTGTTCCATATTTAGTTGAGCATTATATATGGCCGTATTTTTATTTTAAATCTATAATAAAAACAAAGTTTGCTGCTATACAGGAGCCATTGTTTTCCGATACTATCTTAGAAGCACCTCGACAGTCTGTGAAATATTCTTTGTATTAGCAATCCTTATATACAGAAATTTAAAAACAACACAATTTTTACCATATCCAGACAATTAGGTGGGGATACTTGGAGGGATTCTCAATGAACCAATAGAAATATTGATAGATAAGAGAAATTTGATTATAAGGTATGGAGCTAGAAAATTGGAGTGACTTGAAACCCAGTCCTTTTCAATGTCAGTAATGAAACAATTGAATGTATCGTTTGGCATGTCTGAAAAGTTATCGCATGTCCTTATAAAACGATTACAGGATTTTCTTTAAGTTATTTTTCACTAAAAGTAGTGAAAATGTGACAAAAACTAGAAAGCTTTAAAAAATACAATACACATCAATCATATGTAGTTGACTTAGTGAGTGTTCTTTCCGTTAACCGAAAGAAAATAATTATCAGAAGTTGGGAGAATCAATAAATTTATATTAGGGAATAGATGATAGATTATTTAGTTATGTTATATTAGAAAATATTAACTATACACTAATGCATATTTTAGAAAATAATGACAGATGTAAGTTACTTCACTACGTTTGTTTTTAGATTCATTTTTGTGAATTTAATAATTTGCAAGGAAACATTGCAAATTTATAACTATAACCCTTTAAAGAGAGAGAAAGAAGGGGATTTTTAATTTATTAATCGTACATATCTTTTTTTACAAATTAAACGTTATATTTAGTTGTCACCCATATTTGATCAGACGTTCTGTTAAATTATTATTTTTTCTTGTATCGTCCTAACAATTTAAATGTATTATAGAAACTTCGTTAATAGACGTCACCTTTTGTGACTGAGTTGGTTAAAAGCACGTCTTATTTAATGATAGTTTCTCCTTCAAAGAAGGACTCAGGTTCGTATCTTACCGGAGGATATTGTATATTTGAGCAACAGTTAATCTTTTATTCATTTAGTTAAAAGTAAATATAAATTCATACTTGATAATTGCTAACAGTACCGCCGAAAGGGTTCAGAAATTCAGAACATTCTGAAAATTTTTAATTTATTTTTGACCAGAAAAGAAGAAAACTATAAGAACACAAGAAAAATTGAATAAAATATTAATTTGCACTACATTACCAGTCGATTCTCTCTCTTTCTCTCTTGCTCTCTCTCTCTTTATATATATATATATAGAGAGAGAGATAGAGAGAAAGAAAAATAAGTAAAGGAAGAGAGAGAGAGAGAGAGAGAGAGAGAGGGGGGGTGAGAGTCGAAGAGATTTATTATTAAGCGGAAGTTGCTTTTCTAAACAAGTTTTATTAAACAGGATATACATTATAACCAGCGTCTTTTCCAAACTGCCACTCAACTTTCGCAAACCTGGCGACTGCAGATGCCAAAAAATAGACGTAATCAAGATTATATTCAAGATTCCAACTCACATAAGTCATCTTGAATGGCATGAAAACGTAAAACGAAAGAAAGAAAATAAATAAAAATTGTAGGTAGCTCATTTTTGTTTTGAAAGTGCCATTATAATAAATGTTTGAAACAGAATCCGATAAATGAAAACGCAGAAATTCATAACAGCAACGTCCAATGACAAAGAATATCAGGTGCATGCAATGACGATCATTATTTTCATATCTGTTGAGAAAAAAATGGGGTGGAAGGTATTTGTTTTTTTTATTAATGTATAATTGCTTTGTTGTGTGTAAATAGCTTTACTAATCGTTAGTCTTTTTATACGATTGGATTCATGGAGTATTTTAGTATTGTTAATGAGAAGATGTTAAATTTCATTATAATTCCTGTGAAGATTGTTAATGTATTGTCCAGTAGCACTTTGGTCTGATATATGGAATAAAAAGTGATTATTTTGTAACCTATATAAGACATTTTATTTATTATGTATGTATGTTTGTATGCCTACAGATATACCAAGGCTGCACAGATACTACCTTATAGTTTGTTAATCTTGTCACCTTCTCTATTTAATATAAAGAAACAACCTCAGCTCATTAGGAGTTGGTGCTGTGGATGAGTAACCATTAGGATTTTATGAAGTAGAGCTTCTAGTTACATAACCAATCCATTTTGAACTTTTTACTCGTTCGCTTTTCGGACTGAATGTTAACCAAATCTAGAAAGCACAGCCTGACCTGCAATTAACCAGTGGGTGGAAGTACATACATTCGTATAACTCCATCTCTATTCGAGCGAAATCTGAACAAAATCTAAGGAAACCGTAGGAATTTAGATTCGATGTACCAATATAGAAGGATGCTGCAGATATCGTAGACTGAGCATGCAAGCAATGATGAGGTGTTGGAAAGAATGGAAACAAGAGTGAAATTAATAATGAGCATCAGGAAGAGACAACTGAAGTTCCTGGGACACGCAATGAGGAAGGAGAGCTTGGAGAACCTGATACTGACTGGCCAGATAGAAGAAAAGAGAGACAGAGGAAGGCAGCGGATAACATATTTGCAGGGCCTGATCAGGTGGATGACGGGACGGAGGTTGCAAGGAGTAACAGAAGCAAACATACTAAGAGCCACAAGGGAAAGGGCGGACGTGGAGAACCATGATCGTCTACGTCCTGAAGAGACAGGGCACATAGAAGAAGAAGAAGAAGAAGAAGAAGAAGAAGAAGAAGAACCAACATTCTTTTCTGCGACGACAGACGATTCATCAAATCGATGTGTACTATTGTATTATAGTACATAAACAACGACAACGAAGTATTGCAAAAATTCGTGCATAATACGTCTTTTAAGGCTGAAATCGTAAAGTAACATTTTATGAGAATTGAAATTGGTGAAATATACAAGGAACTGAAATGTTTCAGATATGGAGATAGCAATGATCTTCGTTTGGTTTTGGCAAAATATATTTCCACCAGATATCAAAAGGTTCGCATTTTTTCTGAATAAAAATGCAGAATATATTTGCAAAACCATTAAGCAAAGATGCAAAAAACACATTGCCAAGTAGTTGTAGGCATTGGTTAATTCCAGTGACTTGACCCAAAGAGATGTGAGTTCAATATCAGGCAACAGCAGTGGTGCAGAAATAAATTAGATAGTTAAGTTAAAGGACTACATGGGTACCTGAAGTGGCACCGCATATGAAATGAGAATGATATATCACAGTGATCAAAATAAACGGTTCAGTTCACAATTGCTAGCATCTGAAGAATACCGGGGCGCACAATGGCCGAAACGTCCTAAAATGGATTAAAACTGAAGACAATAGACCGAAAAATATAAATCGTGTAAATACTATGGCATCTTAGAAGTATACAGAAATCCGCATTTTTCTATAAAGTATTGTTATAATTATAGAAAATATTTTACTATTTTTACGTGATACTACATACTGATCACGCCCAGATTTATAAAGTTTCAAGAACTCTTTCCTGAGACTAAACTAATATTTGTTTTTGTATGCTATAAAATATTTTAAAATGTAATTTTTTCCACTACACTAATTAATTCAAATACAAAACAAACAGTATTTCATGACAAATATTCACTCAAAAATCAAATACAATTATTTTATTCATAGATGAGAATTTCCTTTGAATTTTCAGCTAAATTAATAGCCATTATTTTATGAATATTAAATTATTGACAAACGATTTATGGGTGCTTTTTCTTACTTGAAACCTGTAGATAAATATGTGCGTACAGACGCATCTCTTTTCGGAAACTATGCGTCACATAATTGTTATCAGGTTTCACTCAACTCGACAATAAAAATGGGTTCATTTAGAAGCACTACTTTTGATGCTGTTGTTAAATTAGAAGAAACCAAATTTCCACTTTTCTTTATTACCACAGACTTCAAACTACAAAACGTAACTGTACAAAAAATATTATTGCATCAATTAGAACAATTCACAGATCTTAATATCAAACGTTCGTCTTGCGCATTAAGATTACTTGATCGGAGTTTTGGGAGAGTCAAAAATGAACTATAAAAATAACAGTACAAAAATGCTCGGAAAAATTATCTGCTTTGAAATGTCAAAGAAGGCCTATAAAAGAAGCAACTGAAATGCGATTAAAATAACATAAAAACAGTTGTCTAAAAAAACTTAAATTAATGACGATATGTCGTCACAACCTCTCATAGAAGAACGTTGAACTCTCAAAGAGAAGCATGAAGATCAAGACAACAAAGATGGCGGTCAAAGTATAAATTCTTCGTGTATAAAGATTATTCCTTGTTTGAGAAATTCATCACGCTTTTTCTTGCATAAATCTCAGTACGATGCTGAATATAATGAAATCTCTTCTTTTCGTGTTAATAGGAAAATAAATTAAATTAATTCTGGTGTTTTTTTATTTTTAAACGCTTCTTCTATGGTCTCGGCATATTTGGTATAAATCCACCTCAGTTTGACTGCAGAATGTTAAAGACCAGATCTGTCTCGGTATACGAATAAAACATTAAATGCATCAACATAGATTTAAGAAAAAAGTAAATTTCTCAAGTAAAGTAAACTTATAACATCAGATTTTGAATGTTTGGAAAAGAAAACTTCAGCAATAATTAACATTAATGTGAGCAAAAAACGGCATGTCACAAGGGCAGTTATTTCATTGACATCGCTATTGCTGTATACACTTAAAACTCCCTCAGTATTAATTATATATTTATTAGTACAACTAAATATATAAAAATGGTTTATACATTTTATCTATTCTTGACAGCTGACAAAAACTTTTATTGTTATTTTTATAATATCACGAATAGAAAAACTAATATTTTTTTTAAAATTAACTATAAAATGAATACATTTTTAATATTGCACTATAGTTGGTTTACGTACTTTAATTTTTTCAAATTTTTCAGTAATAATAATTTATTCAATTGAAGTTTTTTTATAAAATGACAAAGAAGAAATCTTTATAACAGGTAAATACTAAATGTCGCATTGTAATTGCTTCAAATAATATATATATATATATATATATATATATATATATATATAGGCAGAAATTTATCACTTAACCATGTCAGATTAAATATATTGCCAACATCATGTCTGCTTATTTCTAATAAAATCCGTTCAGACTCATGGATAATATTTTGCATATTATAATTGAAAGATGTAAGAAATGAGCTGTAACTTTTTTGTTACCACAAGTCACACTCCTGAAGATGATTTCAGAAGAAGATTGAAAGTACTTGGGATCATTGAGAAATGCATAATAAAATCATCTGTTAAAGTTACTAGTAGCCTAAACACACAGACACACACACAGACACACACATTATGCATATATATATATATATATATATATATATATATATATGGGCTATATTTGTGAATGAAGAAACCTCAATAAATACACACGGGGTAAAAATGCCGGGTGCATTTTCTCACCTCAGTCTCAGTTCGATTATTGCTTGGGCCGTGGAATTGATTGTCACCATACAGTATTGATTTCAACGTCCACACTATACGTATGTCTGTGTATATTATGGCATCAAAAGTTAATATTAAAGTTAATATTAGAAGTTAACATTCGGCCTTAATGCCACAGAAATATATATATAAGCTTCATAAATATATATATATATATATATATATATATGTGTGTGTGTGTGTGTGTGTGTGTGTGTGTGTATTGTTATGATTTTCAAGCTTATTTTGGTAGATGACTTACGGCTGAATAGACAGTTCGATATTCAGTGTATTCCCCCTAAATTCTGCCTTATTACACAACTAAACTATGTAGAGTAAACTATAATACATACATACATATATATATATATATATATATATATATATATATATTGGAGTTGGAGAGAATGGTCATGGGTTAGTGTGTTAGGAGGTGTCTATTGACCTTACATTTAAACTCCTGGAGGTTATAGCCGTTGGGGAAGCAAGCATGCGGAAGGGAATTCCACAGGCGGGAAGTGCGAGAAAAGAAGCTATTGGAGTAGACATTGCGATTATATTTCATTGGTTTCACTGTAAAAGGGTGGGACCTAGTAGCCAATCTCGTGCAAACTCACACCTAGGGAGCACCAGTGATTTCAATTCATCACAGCAGAAGCCATGAAAGTATTTATAGAAGAGGCACAGGGAAGCCACGTCACGCCGGTGAGCGAGTGACTGCAGGCGGTCAGCTAAGTCGGTATCAATCACATTACAGATTCTTATATATATATATATATATAGATATATATATATATATATCAGATTAAAGAAATTACAACATTGTGTCTTCTTATCTTTAATAAAATCCGATCATACTCACGGACAATCTTTCGCGTATAGATATATATATATATATATATATATATATATATAATTGCATCATGTATCATGCGTTAGATTTAATGAAACAAACATAATTTTAAAAAAAAACAGTAACTTATCTTATATAAGTTGAGAGAAATAAAAAGTGAAATATTTGACGTTTATAAGCAATAAATAAATTTACATTCATAGCCAAGACGCCTGGGCGTCACGACGGCTACACCTGATATCGAGGTACATACCCGGTAAAGTAAGTTCAGTTATGAGTAAAAACAAAAATAATATATTTTTCAGAACTAAAACATAATCACACATTCCATAGTGATTAAAGTGCACTTTTTACGTTGGTTTCTTTCTATTACGTCTATTTTATGACATGATATATCGAGTGCAGATGTATCTATAACACAACACATTCGCGAACCTTTTTGCTATGCGTTTCCGAAGCTAATGTCAGCAACCAGTGTTGATTATGGTGTCTAGTGCTATGAGAATCATACAGAATTACACCTATTTACAAAAAAACTTTTTGCGCGGAGACAGATTTATAAACGTAAGAAAATGAGCTAAATAAAAAAAACAGAAAGTCATATAAAAAGCAATTTAAAATATCTGCCTGAAAATGATCCAGCCATTTAATATTAATTAAAACCTAGCCTGTGTGGCGCAATAATATTTTGCCCCATCCACTTCAATGTATTCTTTTAGATTTGCAGAAGATGTCATGTTCTCATTAATATCATTCACAGTCTGAACTCTCCTCCTTCCCGACAGCGGTTTTGTCTTACGTACTCAAATCTGAACTAAAGGCTTCGTGACAGACATAGGCCCAGAGATGATTTGCCAAATTATAAAATTAGGAAACAAAACAGAAAATCGTTGTATTTAAAATAATTACCCACTTTCTGGACACACCTCTTAGTTTAAAATAAAAATAAAAGTTTCTTTTTATACATCCTTGAGTCTATAACTTAACCAATTAAATTATCTGAATAGGTCAAAACAGATTTATTGAATAAGACACTTTGAAGCCATTATTCTTGCTTCAATTCTTTGTAATCATCACAATTTTAACATAATTGATTCTATTATTTACATTAATGATATCGTTCGGACTGTTGCCGCATTCGCGACATTTAGGCCAGTGTACTCTGCGGCCTTATTTTTTTAATTAGAGTTTCGAACTGAACACTTTATTTTGTTAACTGGTTATGTAATATATCAGTTCGATATATGTTCCAATTCGATGTATATTTTATACCAAGACGACGAATACCAAAGCGACGTATTTTGTTTAAATTTAAACCAAAGTTGATAATCGGCTTCAAATATAACGACGAACAACTTGTGTACAATATATATATATATATATATATATATATATATATATATATTGATTGTTTAATACTTAGTTTTTCGTCATAATAGAGTTAGATCAGTGCATATTTCTGTGAAAAAATATTCAATACAATTATATTGTAGATCTTTTGAATATTTTCTATTTTTAAAGGAGTTATAACGTGACCTAGGTTTCTACCATGAGTGGTATCTTCGGGTGATTTTTAATAACTGATTTTACCTTTACAGTTTTTCGTTTTAAGAACGCTCTTGTAACGGTGTTTGTTTTTAAACGCTCACGTGGCAGGACATTTTTGAACGCACAGTTTTTAAATTAAAATATGTATAAATTGTATTTAAATATATTTAAATTTATATATATATATATATATATATATATATATATATATATATATATATATTCACTTATTGTGACGATTTTGTGTAGAGGTGTAGTCAGAGAAACACGTACATACGAAGGAGTGATGGCGGGAGTTGTCTTTACTTGAGTTCTCTTCCCGTCGCGAGCTTGTCCGCTCTGTTCTCTGCTTGTCTTGACCAGGTAAACACGGTCTTCATAGCCAAAACGAATGAATGTAATTTGTTCACGCTCTGTCGTGCTTCACACGGTACTAAATGTTGTTCCCGGCACTAAATGTTGTTCTTGCCAGTTGCATTTTGTCGTAATCACATTATCGTTTATTTGATAGTTCAAATTTTTCCCAACATTCACACGCTTATGCAAATACCTGTTTATTTCAGTGTTCAACTTTTTTTCAACTGACGACCGAAACATATTTTTCTATGCAATGTTTTATAACCTGAAATAATAATGTAAATTATGTTCGTTGCTGACCGAATATTTTCATTAAATATTTCTATTATTATATTTTGTGACCTTGAAAACCGGCGTTGTTTCAACAATTCACTGTTTACTGTTGGAATTCCAGCACCGACTGAAATCATCGCGTGTTCTGTTTCGCCTTCAACAGGAATCTATTCTTATCAAGTTCAATTGTATCCTGTTAGTCCCCAGAATTTATAACAGGTAGATTGTTCTCGTTCTATGAACCATACAACTTCCGAATGTTTTAGTTATCTCCATTACTCTAAAGTCTTTTATATTTTGTTCACCGCTCTTTTCGCCAGGCACTGAACTCACAAATGTTTTAGCCATGTCTTTTATCTATAGTGAGTTTTTCGTTATAGTGAAATGTGTGTCCGTTGAAACAGATTTGTTTCATTTGGCCTTGTTAATTAGACTGTAGCGCATTATAAGAGAAGTATAAAGAAGAAAATCAAATTGTAAATAGAAACAACAAATTTATATACATATAAAACTTTCACTAGAAACAAATAAAAGAGTACTGGATTGCTATGTGATGTCAGTTCTTCAATATGGCAGTGAATGCTGCACAATATCTTCGAAGATGAAAGAAAAACTTGAAGCAGCTGAAATGTGGTTCTACAGAAGGATAATGCGAATATAATAGACCGAGCATGTGAGCAATGACGAGGTGTTGGAAAGGATGGAGACGAAAAAGAAATTAATACTGAGGATCAGGAAGAAACAACTAGGGTTCCTGGGACACGCAATGAGGAAGGAAGGCTTGGAGAACCGGTTACTAACCGGCCAGATAGAAGGAAAAAGAGACAGGGGAAATCAGCAGATAACATATTTGAAGGGCCTGATCAGGTGGTGGATGGAACGTGGGTTGTATGGTGCACAAGAGAAAGTTTGTTAAGAGCCCCCAGGGATAAGGAGATGTGGAAAGTCATGATCGCCTACGTCCTGAAAGCACATGGTAAATAAAAGAAGAAGTATCCAGATCATTTTAGATATATTCTAACATGAACAAGACCATAGCTATTTGATTGCAATAATCTGCAAGCCAACAGAGTTTAAAATTAGTGATATAGCAACATGGACTCTAATTATATGCTCCCCATGGTATATGATTAAATTTGGACTTCATCAACTAGGAAATCTTCGTTTACAGGTCAATATGACGTTATCAGTGCCAAACGGGATTTGAAATAAATAGTAAGGGAGTTAATATCTTGGCGGGTAGTTCGATCTTTCTGATTCCTGCCACTTAATTATCGGTCATCGAATGCAAAATGATCTAAGAGTCGTTCAAAATAATCAAAATTTTGGATAAAAGAAAAAGAAAATTATAATGACTTTTTGTTGTAGAAAAAGGGAAGAAGCATTCTATTTTAATCAGTTTGTATGGCAATGCCAATTTAAAACTTTATAATAAATAATAATTAATCTTACACTTACATTCAATATATTAAAAAAGACAACCCGAGAAAGAGGCTGAGTGCAGCTTATTTATGTTATGTTCAAAGATGCAAGAGCTTGCAGAGTGTTAGGAAATATGAAAAAAAAAAACAATTTCAAAGTCAAAGATCTAGCAAAGAACAATAACTAAAGGGGTAACGATTGACACTACTTTAAAATTTTTGAAGATCAAATTTGATTCGGAATCAAGAATCTGGAAGAGATTTCCACAAGCAAGAAGTCCGATTAAAAGAAACTGTTAGCATAGAACTTACGGTTGCATCTAGACATTTCAACTGTAATTTGATGAGATTTTGCCGTCTTTGTAGCAGTGCGCTTAAATTCATAAAGTTCTATTTCCACTTGATGCTTTATAGTATGACTAATGCCAGACTTTGCAATACTGACTACATAATTTGTCGGCTTTTCGAATAGTAAATTAAATAGTTGAAATAGTTAATAAGACAATGTTTCCTTTGTAGTAAGTTTCTAGCCAAGGAAGTGAAACTTAGTAAATACATCTATCGCACGAGCTTTGCTAGACCTTATAGTTAAAGCATCTGAAACACGTTAATAATAATTAAAATACACTCACACAGTGAAGTGGTAACGTTTAACGTTTAGTTCTGTAAAGTTCTTCACATAACATTGTAGTTCTTCACATATCATTGTAGTTATAAACATCATAGCTATTTTTACTTTTGTTCTTCACGTTCTAATCTCAGTTGTCATCATGCTCATGATACACAACATCTTATTAGCTGTTTTTTTTCTGCTACTTTATTCGCTGTTTCTACATGCAATCATTGAGAGGAGGAATAATGCCGACAGCATTGATTCATTCGAGTTATATTCGTTTGCATATATAAACATTCAGTGATTGGAAAATATTTATGTTTAAAAAAAATGTTTATGAAACATAAATAATGATGTTAAAATAAAAGTTAAAATTTAGGCCATGCTTGAAATTATTCATTAATTTCAGCGCAAGCTCTTGTATTAACAGATATACACGAATATTCATGTCTGTATGTATATTTACATTTCATATCTTAAAATGAGAAAAGTTTACATGCTGCTGCATACTTAAATGCATGAACAAAAATTATGTTTGTGTAAAGTATATTACGATTGTCAGAAAATAATACAAATACCTATCTAAAGCAAGTAGAATGGCAAATTATAAAACATTTTAGTATAAATACACTTTGTGAATAATATGTCGTCTATAATATGTCAACAATCTTCGCATAACCAAAATATCCAGGCAATACAATCCATATTTGGTACATGACATGCTTAAAAAATCATGGAATCACATGACCGTAAGAACTGTCATCAGATTGTTATATGGATCGCACATACTTGCCCCGCAATTTGCCTTTGAAATGTATCAATTTTATCTTGTTGTTTCTGTGTGTAAAATAGAGGAGAATATATTAATTTAACGGTTAAGAAGGCAAAAAAGATGTTTCAACTAAAAGCAGCCAAAAAGTTAAAAATGTATCGTATTTAGGAAATATTAATGCTGAAAAAATTAAACATACTGTTGAAAATAAGGTTTTTGTACGAAACTCTTAGCGCCTGAAGAAGGCTGGAGCGTACAACGACCGAAACGTCGTAAACATGGCAATAAAGATGAAGACAGTCTGAACAATATAAATTAATATAAGGTGGATTATAATAGAGGCATTGTGACGTTTGTGTATTGATCTATAGACAGGCACAGTGATTAAAGTGGTGATTCGATTCGTTCAGTCTGCTAGGCTAAGGGCACCAGTTTCAGCCACCATCTTAACTATATATAATGTAGTATTCCGTCACACTTCGAGATTTCATTCTCTTTCCACTCAATGACTGAAGAAAAAGAATAATGCATTTATATCTATGATTAAATGTTTTTCAATGTGTCTCAAGCAGTAGTCATTATCATCAGTTTCCTTGACTGGGTATTGTTGTAGGTTTCCTGCTCAGTTTAGCATCCGACCAACTGCTTCCACTTTTCCTGTTCGCATGAGAATTTCAGCATCTCTGTAAAGAAGATTCTTGTAAAAATTCCAAGTGATGAATGGTATCAGAATTGGAAAGGTTATTTTGTCAGCATGTCAGACCATAACCCGTATTCTCTAACTAAAAGGATCGACCGTGTTAGGAACAGGCTGTCATTGTTTCAATCTCGTTCAACGACTGTCTTGCTCAGTGATTTATAAATTCTTTTAAGTTTGTTATAGAGTTACTGACACTCCTGCATCACTCTCAATGATGGAATGACCCGGGGTCATAACTTTTTAACTATTACTTAACTATTTAAGTAAAGAATATTAGCATTGAAGACGTAATAATCGAGCGTCATTCGAGTAATATTCGGATTGATTACTTCGGCGGCTATTGTGGTCTAAAGCCCTCCTCTCTGTGTTGTACGTTCTGTCTTGTCTCTCATTCTAACTATTGTACTGTGTATATCAGTTTAGCACCGGATATTGTGCTGAAAAATACCGCAGGGCACTTTCTCTGTGTATCGTATAAACCTTGGAGATACTACAAAGTTCATATTTGGTAAAGTAAACATGTACAAGTTTAAGTGAATTCTAGATAACCTCCAAAAATCAACATTTGCATATTTCTTTGTTGATAATTTTTCTGGAAAATTAATAGTTGAGATAAATTGAGCAAATTTATTTTAATCAGAAGATTGGCATAATTTTTAAATTACTTGATGTTTATTGTTTTCTGTTTTTATAAATGTTTATTGAAATTTAATTCTTCCCGTTGAAAAAAAAATGTTCCGAAGTGGATATGAATATCTATACTGTAAGCAGTGTATAATGTTTTTACAGGCTGGCTTCAAGCGAATGAAACATCTAGTGCTCACGGGGAGAACACCTTCTTTGAATCAGGTGTAAGAGAATCGCAAATGAAGAATATTACCAAATAGCGAAACTACATCACTTCAGCACGTATAACTGGAAGAGTAAATCTAATCTAAACTTATTTATAAATGGAACTTTGTGTGTGTGTGTGTGTGTGTGTGTGTGTGTGTGTGTGTGTGTATCTGTTACCTATAGACTCTGAAACGGATTAACCAATTTTATTGAAAATTTACACAGTTGTACTATAAGCTTCTGCGAGTGTTCTTAGCTAGGTTTTGTGTCGAGATACCCCCGATAAATATCTAAAATCGATAATCGACAAAAATCGGGTTATAGAAGGAGTGGTTCGATTTTAATCAAATCTGATACACTGACAGACAAAGACATAAGAAACGAAGTTTCAAGAAGTTTCAAAGGTTGCAGTTCTTACACTAGTGCAGAAAATTGATGATATATATATATATATATATATATATATATATATATATATAAAAGGCAATACGTTTGTGTGTGTGTCTGTTTATCTGTCTGTATGGCCTTTATACAAATCCACAATTTTTATCCTATTCTCATCAAACCTCATAATTTGACTTGGGGAACACTTGGGAAAGGTATTAATCCGTCTATTCCTTCCAGTTACGGGTTAAATAACAGGGCAGATTGGGTTCTGTAGCCTTGGTCGGTAACCAGTCTACCGCAGAAAGCAATGGCAACCTACTGCAGGATAATCTTCTGCCCAGTCAGTCACATCTCTTTCGAGACATGATCGCCCAAGCGTGCATCACCTATGGCACTTAACTGACTGACTGACTGTTAAATATAAGGTTTTTGTTCATCCATTCATTTTTCTTTCAGTTTACGGTTTCGCTTTAATTGGAAACAACTGTTGCTTTTTATTCTTTCGTGCCAACGTTCAAAGAATCTGAGCGCCCAAGACCATGGATTAGCTTTAAAGCTTTCATTACGCCCGAGCAACGCCGGGCTGTACTGCTAGTAATGACATAAGAGTGATGTTTTTGCTCCAGATTACTTCAAACAAGAGATTATAAAGAAAGATTCTACAAATACTGGAAGAAGCGAGTCACTTCGACTTGGAAAAGATATTGTTTTACTAGAAAAAAAATATCAACTTTAATTGATCGGAACACTGGGTGCTCTGTAAATAAATGCCGATTGTTTCGTTATAAGGATACAGGTAATATTATTATTATAGATGAGAGGAAATTATACTAAACTTTGATTCCAACAAGGTAGATACGGAGTGAAGAAAAGCGTAACATGAGGAGCACTAGACTCTTGATTAATTAATGCCTTATGCCACTGTAATGGTAATAATATCAATCATTTCATTACTATTAACATTTCCATGCAATGCAACGAAGTAATCATTATTTGAAAAGAATGTATATATGGCATGAGGTAATTATTTCTAATTTTTAGTGTTTTAATTGTCATATATAAGTCAACTCGTGAGTCAACATAAAAGTACTGCTCAGAAAAGATAGTTCAAAATTTCGTAATCTTTTCTAAGAGCGCTTTTCAAATTCCACGGATTTTTTGGCAATTCATCAAACACGTATAGACAAGTATGGACGCATGTTTACATACACATGTACCGACAAACAAATTCACACACACACACACACACACACACTTTGTGACCAATGAACATACCTGCAAATTCATAAATATATACTCCCACATACTTCAAAGCAATTACCAATCTGAAAGTTGCTACAAGACAATCTTCCGCTATGCAGTGTATGTATATGAAACGCTGAAAAGGCTAAATTTATTTTTTAACCAAACGTGTGCATTTACGTTTCGCTTACTCTGGAATCCCCACGTATAATTATGTCAGTTATTTTTTTTTTTACTATTTTAGGTTTTAATTTTCTTTTCTTTTATCTTTTTTTTTTCAAAAGCAGAAGTGAAATTACATAAAAAATACTCGTTGTACGCAGTAGGGTGTCTGCATTTCCAACAATTACATAACTTCAAACGATTCGTCAAAGAAGGAGAACTAATTCGTATTTAGGTTTCCACGTGCTTGAGTTCGTTACTTTACAAATATTCATTCAGAGATTTGCGGCTTAAGTTTGATTGAATGTAGCTTTAAACAAATTTGATGAGGGTTTTTTTTTTCATTTCAAGATTTTGACAGAACAGCGTATTTGAAATCAACCGCCTTCTTGCCTTTCGTCGAACACTCGCGTCGGTTCCATAAAAGCCGCGAAATTATGCAACGATCTTACTCTGAAAGCAGACATTGACACTGAGGGCGTGGCTATGTTGCTTATCTTACGGTTGTAGACAAAGGTAATAAAATCGACGATACCTGATGTTTGCCTATCTTACGTTACTATCTTCGTTTCTGTTGTGGATTCCGTGAATGGGACCGGCACAAATAAATGAACAACGACCAGTAATTGAGATACAAAATAAGTGTATTAACATAAGGATACAGATATGAATAAAGATTAGTAGTCCATGAATCCGGGTTGGTAAAAAGTATATGTACAAGTCTCTGGAAGTGAAGCCGTAGTATATGTCCGCGTCGGAAGCTGACTAGTACTGCGCAATAATCTTCTCGATGAGTGGAGTACAGAGCTACTATGAACTACTATGTACTGACTGCTAATCTCTCTCCGTTTAACTCTCTGTAAAACGCTGTATTCAGTATTCATTTACCCCCCAGTAGGGAAAAATATGGCACTAGGTGGTTCTAACGTGGGTTTTCCGGGCCTTATAGCCCAACCAAAAAGTCTGTTTAATTTTGCCCGGTGGTGAATCTACCCTTCGGCGGAACCACGACTGGGTTAATACTCTCCGCCCGGAGGCAGAGAGATTGACAGTGTAAAAAAAGATACCGCGAGAATACACGGTCTTCGGTATTTATTTACCCCCCACTAGGGTAAAATGTGACACAAGGTTTTTTTAACGAGATTTCACAGGATATTTCGCAAGAATCAACAAGATAATACATATCAGCCAATCTATGGACACCTGATGATGAACAGAGGTACTTGAAAGAAACTTTGTATCTAATACAACATCAATATCAACCAACATAAGAAAAAAACTTTGAAATAATTCCGAGATTTTTCTCTCTCACAAAAACTTCACAAACGGAAAATGTTTTTCTACTGCTGACTTTTATGATATTCGTATATAATATCATATATAATCGTAAATAATCCTAATGGTTTCTCCAGAAGAAAAATATTCAGCGAATGACTTAGATGCTTCAAGAATTAATGAATTCTTGCTTAGCTCGAAAAGCATTAGAAACAGGGATATTGCTCGATGTAAATAAAGAATCCTTTTCTAACTAATATAAAAGAGTGGAACATAGTTGTTAGTCTATTAGCTCGAGATAAACTGTTTAGTGAGGCCAGCAGGGAGATAAGTCCGTCAGAGCAGAAGTCATGAATGTATTTGTAAAAGAGACAGAGGAAAGCCATATTACATCAGTGAGAAATTGATTGGAGGCGGGTTGCCAGGGCCGGATCAATTACATTGCAGATTCTACTTTAAATTTTCTCGAGAACGCTGAGATGAATAGCAAGAGCACCCGATCAAATTTGACAGCAATGTACGGGTAGATGTACAACATGGATTCAGATGAGAAAAACTGCCTACACCAACACAGTGACCTGATCTTCCTAGCAGTATATTTAGCTATTGATTCAATGTTCCACTTTATTTCGACTGAGAGAGGTAGGCTGACATATTAGTTTTAAATTTTTTATTTACCCAGAATTCTTATATCTGAACTGTATATTCAAAATGTCAGCGAGTAAAATAAAAAGTTTATAATACCATTTTTATTTAGCTGGAAAATGACACAGTTCTTTGTAATTTAAATGATACGATTGTCTGGAAAATATGTTTCTAAAGCAGGTTTTGTCATTAATGTATTTTTTTCTAGTTGATAATGCGAAATGTTACATTTACAAAAGCAAGTGTAACAATGTACGATGCGCGGATGACGCGGTGCTGAGAGCAGATACGGAAAAGAATACGCGGAGCCTCTTACAGAAGGTAGCAAAGAAAGCAAAAATAAAAAGGACTGAATATAAACTAAAAAAAATGAATGTATCGTCATCAGCAGGTTACTGATAGACAGGAAAATCTCATTAAAATCAAAGAAATGAGTGATGGACTGCTATGTGATATCTGTCCTTCGAAAGTGAATGTTAGACGATCAAATTAAAGAGAGGCTTGAGGCAGCAGAAATGTGGTTTTACAGAAGGATGCTGAGGATACCATGGACTGAGCACATGAGCAATGATGGGGTATTGGAGGGGATACAAACGAGAAGAAACCCACACTTACCATCAGAAAGAGATAGCCGAAGTTCCCTGGGACACTTAATGAGGAAGGAAAGCCTGGAGAATTTCAGACTCTCAGGATCGATAGAAGAAAAGAGAGACAGGGAAAAGCAGCACGAGACCTACTTGATAGGTCTGAGCAAATAGATGGCGAAGCGAGGTTCCGGGGAGATACCAAAGAGGAGAAATGTTGAAAACGATAACAGACAGAGCCAAGTGAAAGTTCATGATCGCCTACGTCCTGAAAGGACACGGTATATGAGGAAAAATTCAATAGAATAAGAAGGGTAGAGGAAGAAAATAAAAAAAAAGAAATAAAAAGAGAAAGAGAAGAAGAATGAAACACTTCTTTGACGAAAGAGATAAATATCAGTATTGATTGAGAAAAAGAAAATATAAAATGAAAATGTTTGATAGAGTGAGATAATTTAAAGAACTGTAAGAAATTGATAAGGCTAAATAGAGAATAAGATAGAATGTTGACCAAAGCAAAGACAGATTTGTTGACAATAATTTTTAGAAAGTGAAAGCGAAAAAAATCAATAGAGAAACAAACACAAAGTAAATAAAAGCAAAAAAAAAAACATTTGTGAAAAGAGAAAGAGTAAGAAAAACACAGGCTAAGAAAGAATGTGAGAAAGAGAAAGAATGATAGATAGATAGAGAGAGAGAGAGAGAGAGAGAGAGAGAGAGAGAGAGAGAAACGGAAAGTAAAAGTGGCAGAGAAAGGGAGAAAAAGTGAAAGATTACTTGGGGTTAGCATCCGATTATCTCTGCAACTCTGTCTTCCGGTACGCTTTACTGAACATATGAAATAAATATTTTCGACGACAGTAAAAAAGGGAACAGATGTTCAAAGATTGGAATAAATGAAAACTACTATCTATGTGCGCACGAGCATTTTAATGCATGAACAGTGATGCAAGCTAAAAATAAAAACGCAAGCATACGAAAATAACCCCGGAAAACAAAAGAAAAGGCCTATTTCACTTACTTCAGGAGAAATAAAACTATGCACGCATGTGTCTTACAGCTGGCTTCCAGCAGAAGAGCACAGGAGAAGATCCAAACATGAGTTTATCACGCACTGAGAAGCATTTTTCAAATGCCTCATTTTTACTCTCGGTGATAAAATGCATTTACACAAGGCATGTAATGCTCAAAACGTTGCCGAAAGTATCCCGACTCGACTAAGAATGTATTAAAAAGAAACCTAGTTATTTGGACATTTGATTACAATTATAGGATGTGGGTTATCCCGAAAAAAAATTTCCGCAATCCATTTTTGTATATGCGCGTTGTGGTGTCATGGATATCGGCTCGGCACGAGAAATCTGAGAATCGAATTCCATTTGAATTCATTGTATTCACTATTTGTAAATAACCTATCTTATCTCTCCAATCATGGGTTAAATAGCAGGACAGATTGTGTTCTAAAGCATTGGCTAGCACACATTTTAATGCAGAAAGTAATATAATCTACCGAGAGAAAACCTTTTCCACAGTTTATTGCGAGGTATGATCGCCCATGCCTGTATCATGTATCGTACTGATATTTTCTTTTTTTTATACTTTTTTCACCCCAAGCCAAGGTATACTGCCACTGGTGCGCAGAGGGTTACATAAGAGGAAAGTGAAGATAAAGAACAGGTCACAACGTGTGCTGGAGAATGGATAAGAGAAGGATTGTAACACTGGTGTGACGAAAGCTGCTTGAGAGTAGAGAAGAATGGAAAAAGAACAAGATGCAGGGTATAGCAGAAAGGATGGTAGTCAAGGAGATAAGAGATGGCAATTGACGTTACATTTAAACTCTTGGAGATTGTAGCTATCAGAGAAGCAAGTATACATAAAGGAGTTCCACAGGCGGGAAGTGTAAGAAAAGAAGATGATAGAAAAGTTGTGGTTACATATTATTGCTTTCACTGTAAAATAGTGGTATCTAGTTGCCAGCCAAGTAGCTGGAAGAAAATTGTGCAATGGTAATAATAAACCAAATACCTTGGGCACCGTCTCTTTAGGAATTCTCAAATATGTTCTAACAAACTCAGAGCTTTTTCTATTTTTCTTTTTCTGTTAATTAATCTCTTTTCTTTAATTGAACGGATACATGAAAAATCAATTACTCCGCTTGTGCTAGGTACTTAGTTATCAATTGGCGTGTGATTATAAAAGTGTTGTTGGGTTCTCCCTCTTCATAAAGAGGGGACTCGTCCGGAGTATACTTATATTACTGCTATAGAAGCGAGACTACACACACACACACACAGAGAGAGAGAGAGAGAGAGAGAGAGAGAGAGATTATTATTATCATTATTAATATTATTATTATTATTATTAGTAGTAGTAGTAGTACACAGTAGCTCATAGCAGCTCTGTGCTACACTCATCGGGAAGATTATTACGCCGTAACGCGACATACTCAAAATACTACAGCTTTACGTCTAAAGACTTGTACCACTAACCACTTGTTTTCCTTTTTACAAACCCGTATTCCTGGACTACTAATCTTCATTCAAGTCTGTATCCTTACGTTAATACGTTTATTTTTTTTTATCTCAATTACTGGTCGTTGTTCATTTATTTTTGCGGACCACATTCCCGGGATCCACAACAAAAACAAATACAAGTTCCGATTTTGAAAGCAAACCAAATACTCGATGGGCTCATAAGTAAATTCCAAAAAGATTACACTTGAATTTACTTCTGAACGCTTGCGTTGATTTCTTTCCATGTCGTGGTTACAATTACATTTTTCTATTTTTTTTTTTTTTTTTTTAATCATATCACCCCGAGCAAGGCAGTAACGCCACTGATGCGCAGGGGGCTACGTAAGGGTAAAAAGAATGGAAAAGAGAAAGCCGAAAACCGCATCCTAAACAGGAAACAAGGGATGAGCCTCTTCACCTGTTCAATAGATGTGGGTGGAGTGTGAACCGGGCGATAGTTTAGTCTATCTACTCCAATTGAAAAAAAAAATAAAATAATAAAGGAAAAGAGTGAAAAGATTGGAAAAGAGAAAACCGGAAACCGCATCCTAAACAGGAAACAAGGGATGAGCCTCTTCACCTGTTCAATAGATGTGGGTGGAGTGTGAACCGGGCGATAGTTTAGTCTATCTACTCCAATTGAAAAAAAAAATAAAATAATAAAGGAAAAGAGTGAAAAGATTGGAAAAGAGAAAACCGGAAACCGCATCCTAAACAGGAAACAAGGGATGAGCCTCTTCACCTGTTCAATAGATGTGGGTGGAGTGTGAACCGGGCGATAGTTTAGTCTATCTACTCCAATTGAAAAAAAAAATAAAATAATAAAGGAAAAGAGTGAAAAGATTGGAAAAGAGAAAACCGGAAACCGCATCCTAAACAGTAAACAAGGGATGAGCCTCTTCACCTGTTCAATAGATGTGGGTGGAGTGTGAACCGGGCGATAGTTTAGTCTATCTACTCCAATTGAAAAAAAAAAAATAAAATAATAAAGGAAAAGAGTGAAAAGATTGGAAAAGAGAAAACCGGAAACCGCATCCTAAACAGGAAACAAGGGATGAGCCTCTTCACCTGTTCAATAGATGTGGGTGGAGTGTGAACCGGGCGATAGTTTAGTCTATCTACTCCAATTGAGAAAAAAAAAATAAAATAATAAAGGAAAAGAGTGAAAAGATTGGAAAAGAGAAAACCGGAAACCGCATCCTAAACAGGAAACAAGGGATGAGCCTCTTCACCTGTTCAATAGATGTGGGTGGAGTGTGAACCGGGCGATAGTTTAGTCTATCTACTCCAATTGAGAAAAAAAAAAATAAAATAATAAAGGAAAAGAGTGAAAAGATTGGAAAAGAGAAAACCGGAAACCGCATCCTAAACAGGAAACAAGGGATGAGCCTCTTCACCTGTTCAATAGATGTGGGTGGAGTGTGAACCGGGCGATAGTTTAATCTATCTACTCCAATTAGTTTAATCTATCTACTCGGGAACCCCTTCCTAAACTAGAAACAAGGCGATCAACTCTACTCCTGTCCAAAAGAAGGGGGTGGAGTGTGAGACCTGGCGATAGAAGGTACTATCTACTCCAATTAAAAAAAATAAATATGTGACTGAAGTTAATGAAGTTTTAACTTAGTATAAGTCTAACCTAAATTTCATAATTAAGAACAATTTACACAAAAATTAGGCAGAAAAGATAAGAACCGAAAAAGAATAAAATAAAATAAAAAATACAAGTAAAAATAAGTAAATAAATAATTCAAAAAATAATAAAAAATAAGATCACACTGGCTAAACTCACCAAGTTGCAGGCTTGCTGACAGAAAAAAGTTAAGAAAATTTCAAAAATTATCTTCATTCTGTTTCTTCTATACAGTTCTGGAGAGTTCTGGAGAGATTAAGTTACCTTAAGCAAGCAGTAACAGACAGTAGTGTGATGGAGGGGGGGAATCACCTCCAAGCCATGTGTCCAGTTAGCAAGGGAATGACAGAGAACAATAAAAAAAAAAAACAAAAAAAAAACATGGCCGGTCTTAGAATTCCTACATATAACCAAAACCCTAATATACCAAACCTAAATTTCATAATTAAGAACAATTTACACAAAAATTAGGCAGAAAAGATAAGAACCGAAAAAGAATAAAATAAAATAAAAAATACAAGTAAAAATAAGTAAATAAATAATTCAAAAAATAATAAAAAATAAGATCACACTGGCTAAACTCACCAAGTTGCAGGCTTGCTGACAGAAAAAAGTTAAGAAAATTTCAAAAATTATCTTCATTCTGTTTCTTCTATACAGTTCTGGAGAGATTAAGTTACCTTAAGCAAGCAGTAACAGACAGTAGTGTGATGGAGGGGGGAATCACCTCCAAGCCATGTGTCCAGTTAGCAAGGGAATGACAGAGAACAATAAAAAAAAACAAAAAAAAAAACATGGCCGGTCTTAGAATTCCTACATATAACCAAAACCCTAATATACCAAACCTAAATTTCATAATTAAGAACAATTTACACAAAAATTAGGCAGAAAAGATAAGAACCGAAAAAGAATAAAATAAAATAAAAAATACAAGTAAAAATAAGTAAATAAATAATTCAAAAAATAATAAAAAATAAGATCACACTGGCTAAACTCACCAAGTTGCAGGCTTGCTGACAGAAAAAAGTTGCGACTGAATGGCACCTCATCTATGATTTGATATAATCATCTGATTTAATCAAGTTGTCAACTTATACTGCAAAAAGCAGAGGGAATTTGAATTAACAACAACAATAATAATAATAATAATAATTCGGGAAGGAAACTGCAAAAAACTGGTATGAATATCATCCAGACTCTGTTACAGGGGAAGACCTGTAACAATTTTATGGAACTTTACAATACACATAGAACAGAATAATCAAAACTAATTGCACATACATCCTAATCAAAGACCACAAAAACAGAATGTGCTTTCTAATTTACATAGTAGTCTATGCCGATTGTTATGTGTCTTTGAAGATTTTCAAACAGTTATCAAAACACGAGGATTTCGACGTTGAAATTTTAAAAAGATATATAACATAAGCATATGAAGTTTTACATAGATCCCTCGCACTGATTAAAAATGTTTCCGATAGACTTATTGAAATAAATCTAAATTTAGACCTCTAATTGGAACCCGGAATCTAATGTGTATACAATAGAAATCAAAGGAAATAATAATAGACTATCATACTTCTCACTAGGATAAAAATGTCTTTTCTTCTTCTATGTGCCTTGTCCCTTCAGGACGTAGGCGATCATAGCTCTCCACGTCTCCCTATCCCTTGTGGCCCTTAGTATGTCTGTTCCTGTTACTCCTGGAAACCGCCGTTCCGTCATCCACTCGACCAGGCTCTGCAAGTAGGTTATCCGCTGCTTTCCTCTGTCTCTCTTTCCTTCTATCTGGCCAATCAGTATCAGGTTCTCCAGGCTCTACTTCCTCATTGCGTGTCCCAGGAACTTCAGTTGTCTCTTCCTGATGCTCAGTATTAATTGCCTTTTTGTTAACATTCTTTCCAACACCTCATGGTTGCTTGCATGCTCAGTCCACGATATCCGCAGCATCCTTCTGTAGAACCACATTTCTGCTGCTCCCAGTTTTGTCCTCATTTTCGATGATATTGTCCAGCATTCACTGCCGTATTGAAGAACTGACATCACATAGCAATCCAGCACTTTTCTTTGTTTCTCGTGAAATTTTCCTGTGTGTTCGTACTTTGGTCAGCTTCTGGAACGCGTCCTTTGCCATTCCAATTTGCCTTCTGATCTCTGTGTCGCACTTTCCATCTCCTGTTAGAACACTTCCTAGGTATTTATTGTGCTTATAAATACAGCTCACATACACAGAATAACTCACTCAATCTAATATCCTTAATAGTTTTTTCTTTCATCAGGTAAAAGAGTAAGTAAAACGTTGCATCGAACAACAAATTAAAAAAACTAAAAAAATGTCGAAGCAACAACTAAAGATTGATTTAAATTTAACAGTAAAACCAGCGATTAGCGCATTAAAATATAGAATTGAAAAATACTAGAAAAAATTGTCTAGGCATTTCGTAATTGAATAGCAGAAAAGTTTCCCTGAAATTTACTATATATAGAGGGATGTAAATTTAGACCTGACTCGCACTTTATAGCAGCCCGAAATACTAACATGAAACCCAATTATATAAGGTCTAAGACGGATAAAACACTGGAAAATAATAAATGTAAACGGTGTAAAAATAAGTATGAGACAATCGCTACTATAGAAAATTAACCTAGGATTAAAAGAGTAATTATGAATGGGTGGGAAATGTGATGAACTAGGAACTATGCAATTAATTTAAATTTAACCAAACAGGTAAATGAACAGACAAGGTTTTATCCAAGAGAATATTATGTCTAAAATACAATGTTGGTAATTTGAGGTTTAAATGGGTCAATTAATCGTAGAAAAGAAAAACTCAGGGAAGATAAATTATTTGGTCATTTTGGCAGGTACCACCGCAGATGCGAAAGAAATTGAAATGTATTTCTGATTTATAGGAACCGAGTAAACTTTTGCAACATTAAAGTTATTGTCATTTCAATCTTTATCGGACTGAATAGGCGATTCCAATGAAACCAACAAAAATAGTGGGTGCATTGTAAATTAGAAAAAGACAAAAGTATTATAGAAAAATATGATGGATCAGAATATGAAAATAAGTAAAATAAGTTATATTTAATTGTCCATTTCTTTTTTTTTTAATCATTTCATGAAAAGCAAGGCGGTACCACCACTGATGCGCAGGGGGCTACATAAGAGTAAAATTTTAGACAGGAGGAAAGTGAGGAGAAAGAGGAACCAGTTACAGGGGGTGTCAGAGAAAGAACAAGAGAAGCATTGACATTGCATTTATATTCTTGGAGGTTGTAGACGTCAGAAAAGCAAGTATATGGAAGGAATTCCACAGACAGGAAGTGCAAGAATAAAGCTGATTGAGTAGAATTGTCGGCTGCATTTGGTTGATCTAACTGTAAATGGATGGGACCCTGTTGACAGTCTGGTTTCATGAGTAAATTCTTGTGTCGGAGGCACCAGCGATTTAAGTTCGTCGGAGCAGAAGCCATGAAGATATTTTTAGAATAGAGGGAACACACACCCCACCGGTGAGAAAGTAGCTAGCTTACAGATTCACTTTGGAGCCTGATATTGAGCGAAAGTGTAATGCGATTTCGGCCACCTTGACTAAATTAGCATCACCTCTTTAAGAGATAAACTTTACTCCTTGGGATTTCAGGAACTTTACATCTCCTAGCTACAGTTTCGTACCCAAAGCATAAACAATAGTAAAGGTTTGTTATTCGATACTAGCAGTATAGCTCGGAGTTGCGCTGGTGTAATAAAAGCTTTAAAACTAATCCATGATCCTGCAGCTACAGACTTAGCCTAAAGAATATTTGTGTGAAGTTTGGTGAGAATCGGATAAAAATTGTGGATTTGTATAAAGGGCATACAGGCAGATAAACAAACACACACACAAACATCTTGCCTTTCATATATATATATATATATATATATATATATATATATATATATGTATGATCGATTTTTTGCACTATTGTAAGAACTGCAACCTTGAAACTTCTGAATATCATTTCTTATGTCTTTGTCTATGAGTATATCTAATTTGATTAAAATCGGACCACTCCTTCTATAACCCGAGCTTTTCGATAATCGATTTTCGATATTTATCGGGGGTACCTCAACACAAACCCTAGCTAAGAACACTCGCAGACGCCTATAGTACAACTGTGTAAATTTTCAAGAAAATCGGTTCAGCCGTTTCGGAGTCTATAGGTAACGGATACACACACACACAGACACATACACACACACACACACACACACACACACACACACACACACACAAAGTTCCATTTATGAATAAGTTTAGATCATTTCTTATTAGTATCAACGTTACTTTTAATGGGTACATGTGTTTGAGTTGCTATCCCTGCAGATATTGATTCGCAGATGTTCTAACGAGATAAAAAACATTCTTTTAAATAGGGAATTGTATACTTGCCCTGAATGGCTTTTTTAGTAGCCAAATTGGTAAAGGCACACCTTAGCTCTAAAAAGTACTTTCACTGATGGAATCTAAAAAAATGTCATTTCTTTTGCTATCGGAGGCACGCATTTAATACCGAAGGTTATCCCCTCAGCTCTTGTTTTTGCGTAGTAACTTGATTACACCTCGGGTGAAACATTGAGGTATAGACCTCTACCTGAGGTGTTGTAAATAAGGTTCAGTAAAGTAACAAGGACAGGCGACAGCCTCAAGTACTGTTCATAAAAAATGCCATCTAATCCTAAACGTTCGGTCTGGTCAACCGGCTTCACTACTTTCCGTATCTATGACTATGTAATAAATATTAACAGCGAACCACGGAAAGCCTCGCATATGCACATGTTTGTAAGTCATATGACGCATGTGACATGCGTATTGGATGGATTTCTAATTGTCTCTACACGAGAATCAGCGGCTTTATTCCTTATGGCCGAAGACATTATTTTTAACCCTAACTACAAGCGTTGTTCGCCCAGGCTAATACCACGGGATTTAATCACTCACACTGCCTCGCATGTCGTTTGTGCTGCTAATCTATCTAGATTGAGTCGGTGGCTATAATAATCAGAAACCAGGTAATATTGTATTTTAATATATCTCACCACTTATATCCCAACCACAGCTCCGGTCAGTTACCAATGTACCATTAATTTCTGCTTTTTTCTGGAAATTTCGTCCGTCAAATAATAATACGTTCAATCTCTAGTAGTCAGCCATAGAATAACTTAGGCTTACCTAAGTTTACAAATCACTCACACTGCCTCGCATGCCGTTTATGCTGCTAATCTATCTAGATTGAGTCGGTGGCTATAATCATCAAAAACTACGTAATATTGTATTTTAATATATCTCACCACTTATATCCCAACCACAGCTCCGGTCAGTTACCAATGTACCATTAATTTCCGCTTTTTTCTGGAAATTTCGCCCGTCAAATAATAATACGTTCAATCTCTAGTAGTCAGCCATAGAATAACTTAGGCTTACCTAAGTTTACAAAATCCCAGACTCAAGTAAACTATAGCTTCGTAGCTTTGGCAACTTAAGAGCCCTACATCAGCTATCTTTACTAGTTTGTCGAGAGAGATAGAACGCACTATAAAAGCCGAGTTGCTCCTATCAGTCTGAGTCCGCACGACCTCATTACGATACTTATTGACAAGTCCAAAAATGTCCTGAAATGGCTTCACATCCGTGTTGTTAGTACCTGATCTTGCCCCAATACGATCTGCATCGGTGTATCAAGGGCAGTATTTCAATTCCCCGCTGAAACTGTCCGACAAGATGCCATCAAAAACGGCTCAAACCCCCGAAACATCTCAGAAGATACTCAATATTTATGCTAACATTTATTAGGCAAAGCGTGCCCACCAGATTTGTAAAGACAAGAATACACGCCGAATTAGAAGACTAGGTCACTAGCCAGAGAAAAAAAAAACAACTCTTGAGCGTCCATCAAAACATGCTGAGGAGAGCACAGGGCTCGTAAACAGAATGCATTTATAGATGCAATTTGAAAACTGGGTTCTCTGTACACACTATACCTCCACCCCGAGAGGTTGAAGATCGCGAGTGAGTATCGCCAAGCAAGATTCTGACCTCATTTCTCGAGCATTTAGTCTAGCTAACCAGAGTGCTCGTATCAATCTAATTAGGATTGGGGATCTGCATTAAATATAACCGCGGTGAGAACTATCTCACTCTTTATAGTATCATCTAGAAACAGGCTACTAATGTCTCAGGGAAATGTTAATTTTTGTGTTTTTTAAAGAGAGTGTTCAACGAAAAGTGTTGCTTTAAAAAAAAGAACCTTTTATTTGGGGGGGAAATTTTAGGGGTTTCAACTCGATTTCAGGGGATTTCTTTAAGGTTGAGCAGAATTGGCAAACCTTTAATTATTCTTCATTGCGTAATTGTTTTATCTGGCTGTACAAGTGTCATTTGGCGCACACCCTCCCTGGTGTTGTCTTTTTGTTCAGTGTTAACGATTCTTTTATTTGCTGATAAGTTGCGTTTTGTTTTTCAATTATTTATTTAAGTCCATGCGTATTGGTGAAAGACATGGATTAGGAGTGCATGTGGTTCTTTTTTCTGACGATTTGTTAATGGGAACAGTTTTTAGTGTAATCATCTTGGATGGAGTGGGATTTAACGTTTTGGTCATTTGGAGAGGAAGAAGTCCAATTATTTTAATCGTGTTTATTATGCTCTTTTATTCCTTATCGATTTCTTTAGCTGCTCCAGTTTTTCAAAATTCTTGAAAATGGACTTGTATCAGAGTCATTATTGTCCGATCTTTTCCATATATGTGACTCAGGTATCGACGTTCGAACTGTCAGTGTGAGTAGGGCTGTGTGCGTTTTTTGCCGGAATGACTCTGAAGAAAATAGTCTGCGAATCTGAAACTTTTCTTTATGTCTTACCAACGACTTGCGATTCTCCCTTTGTCTTCTCTTCAGCTGCAGAAGCGGAGAGCAAAGGCTTTTCGGGGAATTAGTTCCGTAAAATAGACACAACAGAGGTCGCTGGCATGTCTATTATAGGCAAGACAAAAATACAGTGTGGGTCAAAAGGGAATTTGCGTCGGCGAGTGTCATACATTCAAACTCATTCTCGACAGGGTATGGAGGGGAGTAGAGAGTGTTCTGTCACCCTGTCCAGCCGTTTTACGGACAATCACAATGACCGGCACTTTCTGGTTTTTTGTTATTTTTTGCATCCAGACTGTTAGGGATGGGAGTAAAAAATAAATCATAAGATTAATCTTAACTTTGAAACTCTGTCCCACGTTTACGTCGTCGGATGAAGCACTGAGTATCTACCCAAATTGAGCAGGATATGCAGCTAATGATCCGCTAAGATAATATTAGAAACCTCTTCTTCTTCCTGTGCCGTGTATTTTCGCGTCTAGGCTATCACGAACTTCTGTCTTCTATTGCTCTCAGATGTTTTCTCTTGGCATCTCTAAGCCCAACTCCGCCATCTATTTGCTCAAATCTAACATGTAGGTCTCGCGCTGCTTTCCCCTGTTTCTGCGTCTCTTTATCCAACCTGCGAGTATTAAGTTCTTTAGGCTCTTCTTACACATTACGTGTCTCAGGAAACTCATTTGTCTTTTCCTGATATTTAGTATTAGTTTTCTTCTTTTTCCAACACCTAATCGTTGCACACGTGCTCCGTCCATGGAAACGTCAGCATTCTTCTGCAAAACCACATTTCTACTGCCTCAAGCGTCCCCTTCATCCTTGCGATCGTCTAACATCCACTTCAAATGCAGAAGGACAGATGTCACATCGCAACACAGTACGCTTTCTTTCGTTTTTAATGAGAGTTTCCTGTCTGTCAGTACTGTTGTCAGCTTCTGAAATGGGTCTTTGGCCATGTCAATGTGTCTTTGGATTTCCATGTCACACTTTTAATTCTCTTTTAAAATATTTCCCAGATATTTGAATTTTTTTATTTGTTTTATTTTAGTGTTTCCAACATGTTATTGGCATCGTGGGCTCCTCCTTTTGCTGATGATCATAAGACAGTTATTTTACATTCATTCTCAGTCCTCTTTTTTCAATTCCTTTGGCTACCTTCTGTATGAAGTCATGCGTTTCCCTTTCTTTGTCTGCTATCAGTACCGTGTCATCCGCGTATCTGATATTGTTGAGACTGTGGCCGGCCATGGCGAATCCTGACAACGCTTTTGTTTCTCTCATAATTGCTTTGCTGTACACGTTGAAAAGTTCCGGTGAGAAAACACATCTTTGTCTTACGACATTTTCTATTTTTGCTTACCTGCTTCCTATCCGTACACAAGCGGTTTGCTGTCAGTATAGATTCTTTATCTTCCTAATATTTTTTCCGAAAATATCAAGGTTGTCGAGTATTTTTTTTTTGATAATCATTTAACCCAGGCAAGGCAGAAATGCTACTGGTGCACAGAGATTTACATTGAAAAATAAAAATGTACAGAGTATATTGAAGAAAAGATAAGTGATGGATGGGAACCAAGTAGATAAAAGATAACAGTTGACGTTGCCTTTGGAGATTGTAATTATCAGCAAAACAAGCAAATGGAACTAAGATCCACAAACGGGAAATGGCTTACGTTGAATACACTGGTTCTCGCTCGATCACCGAAGTTAAGCAACGTTGAGCTTGGTCAGTAATTAGATGGGTGAACACTTGGGAATACCAGGTGCAGTAAGCGTTTAGCGACGGATGTGCGTTGTGGTGCAGTGGATATCAGCTCGAAAAGAGAAATCGGTGAGCCGAGTTCGAATTCCAGTTAAATACCCTGCATTCACTTAAGCACTGGTAACCTTGGGAAAGATAATAATCTGTCCTTCCCTCCAGTTATGGGTTAAATATCAGGGTAGAACTTGGGGACCCTACCCTTAAAAACAAATCTCAATCAATCTTGATACTCAAAAAGAAAAAAAAGTATTACGAGACACACAATTTATATAAAAACAACAATAAATTGTTGAAAGAAAAAGGTATTACCAGCAATAAATAAATAAAAATTTCGTTGGCAATAAATGATCCGACGAGGTTGATTTGCCATAAAAACAAAACAACCAACCAACAACAAACGGGAAGTACGAGAAAAGAAACTGAAGGAGAAAAAGAGTTACATTTTATTATTTCTACTGTAAAAAAGTGGGACTTTGATACCAATCTAGTAGCATAAGTGAATACATGGTCGGAATACTAAAGGAAAAAGCATTTGCCATGAAAATATATGTAGAAAAGACAGAGGGAAGCCACATCCCGTCATTGAGAAAGTGACTGACGGTGGGTTACTACGTCCGGATCTATTATATTGCATATACTCATTTTGATTTTTTCGGGAACCTTCTGAACAGATATGGCAACAGTATTCAATGCATGGACGAATATTAGATTTATAAATGTGCAAAATGGATTCTGCCGAGAAACTTTTCCTGGCAGTGCATCAAACTTCCTAGGAATAGATGCAGCTATCGATTTAATGTAGTCATTCCATTTAAAATCATTTGAGAAAGTGAGGCCGAGGAGTCGCAGTGAGTTGCTCTCTAGGAGACTAGCCAATTCCATACTAGTGATAGGCAGAAATGATTCTCTATGGCTGTTAAAAGAAAGCATCTTTATTTTGGATGCATTCAAATTTACTAGCAATTTCCTATCTCATTCCATCATAGACTGGAGGTCGTTTTGAAGTCAAGTAGCCAGGTTTACTTTGACAACCTTGCCATATTCCTTACAGAGTTCGATAGACTCTATTTCGCACCGAAGAGATTGTTTTTAATTCATCAACGTTTATGAACTATTTTTGGTTACCTTAAATGGAGTTTTTATTAATGAAAACCATTGGAATGAAAAAATGACGGAAATTTTGAAACAGATACAGAAAAATGAAAAATGAATTAACGAAAACAATGAAACAAAAAGACACAGCAAATAGTTTTTGACATAAAACGGTTAACAATTAAAACAATGTCTTCTTGGAAAAGAAAAAAAAACAAATTTTTCATTCAAAAGAGAGAACAAAAATATGATGGACAAAGGGCGTTTGGCCTGAAAAAAAAATTATTAAAAAAACACAATTACCAAACATTTTTACCCTTTTTATGATTAAAACTAGCAAAATAATCACATTAAGAAACAAATACTACAAAAGAAAGAAAAAATATAAAAATAGACACATGTAAAAGATTTGTATCAATTAAACAAAATGTCTACCGTAACAAATTTAAAACTGATTAAAAAATAAAGTAACAGGTAGAAAATCAAAATCAAAATAATTAAACAAAAAGTAAGATATATAAAAAAGGAGTTTCAGGACGGAATGTAAAATGAAAGTAAGTGAATATAAAAATATAATATACACAAAAAATAAATCAATAGACTAGTGAAACTAGTTGTTACACTAACAAAAAATAAAAAAGAACAAGAAGAGTGAAAATGAAAATTCATTTCAATCTTTTCTAAAAAAAATTAAAATGAAAAATGAAAGATAAAATTAACTTAAAATATAACCATCCTTCCCACAAAAATATGAATAGTTTAACGAAAAAGATTAGTCGGGCGTGTAGCAAGGCTAGAATCGGTCAGAGTAAGTTTTAAAGAACAGATATTTACTTTACCTCAGATAGCGCGAATGACCAAGTCGGATGCGGCACAAGGCCAGTTAAAGTGGGAATCGGAGCTCTTAATCTCTGCCAAAAATATTCCGTAGACCCTATTTAAAGGGATCTTGACTATTTTCCCCAAACGAAATTTTACCCTTATGCGAAGCTTCATCTCGGTTTCACTCCGCCCGAAGGCAGAGAGTTGATTAAGAGAGTTTCAATGAAATGGTATTTAATACCTCGCAACTAGGGAGGATGCTCGAAGCGAATGCGGCACAAGGCCAATTAAATTGGGAATCCGAGCCCTTAATCTCATCCAAAAATATTCCGTAGACCCTGCTTGAAGGCAGCGTAGGGCTTTTGTCTGTTTACAGGTGAGACTCTACCCTTCGGTGGAGGCTCGTCTGGGTTCTTCTCCGCCCAGAAGTTCAGCCAAATATATCCTGCAGAACCCGCTTGGTTCTTGTCTGTTCTTGTCCTAGACGATACTATATCCTTCGGTGGAGACTATTCAGTGTTCCTCTCCGTCGAACGAGTAACAAGAGTGTCCCATCCTATACTTAGCTATTTCTTATTTTTGATTTTCTTGTCTTTTTCGCGTTAAATATGAATATAACTTATTTTTTTATCTGTAATTAATTTAAAGTGTCACAAGATAAAATAATGCCACAATTTTCTCAGCCTTTCGATAATAGCATAGGCTTTTTCCTCTATTGCAGAATGTCTACGTTCTGATTTAGACAGGGTTCTGGAGAAAAAAGGCCTCTTCGATTGTATTGAAGAAGCGATTTTTCTGTCATGAAAAATAACGAGAATTTGATACAGGTATTAGTGGGTTAGTTTTTCTGAAAACGAAGGTATCCATGAGCATTGTGCATGAATAATCCTAATACACAGTGCAGAATGGGTAAATCTTTAAGAACCGGTAAGCTGGTTCATGGATTCAGAGGATTTGGATCAGGTTTGATATTATTTTTATTGAATATGTATCCAAGTATTTTTTATATTTTTACGTCTAAAATAACATTTTAACAGCAGCCATGAATAATTATAAATTTTTGTCATGTACCACTCGATTTTCCCTCAGTTGGTCACATTATCGACGTAAGCATAGGTGCCTTGCAAGATCTCTTTCAATTTATCACCCGTTTAAATCTAGCTACCCGTGAGTTACGCCAAAAAAAATTTTGCAAATTTGACTGAGTTTTTCGCTAGCCTCTCAGACCATATGTGGTTTCTGGCTAAGCGTTACAGCTACCAGATGATAGGCACTTTTGAAGTTCAGAGTATTATCTATCAGAGCGTCTATTCCTGGAAGAAGGTAGGCATCCAACAAAGTAAACCGGTTTATTGTTTGAGAATATTCGATTACCCTTCGCTTTTTCCTGTTCTCAAGATAGATTACGAAATTTTGAACTCTCCACGGTGACGACGTTGTTCGACTATAACTTCTTTAAACAAGCGAGTAACTTCGGTTTGGATAAATAATTTATCTTCCTCTGTGTCCATTAGATTCAGCAGCTACCGGTCTACAATCGGGTGTTAGATTGCTGAACAGTTCTGGGTTCGTGATTCTCATGGCTGTTAGACTTTAAACACTGATTTAAAATCTCAGAAGAGAAATTCTGCTAATGAATGTTAGCCCTTATATTAGGACAAACAAATCTTTAATTAGTAGACATCTTAATTTATTACTTTTAGGTTAACCAGTGTGCAATAATTGTATGGAAAGAGGTGAGGTAGCTATCGGCACATTGTTTAGGTGTGGGCTAGTTCTTCGTAGATTTTCTTTCGCAATACTTACGTTAAGTGTCAGTAAATGCCGTTAGTGACTGCTTGTTAGATGTGATCTCTAACATTGTAGTTGATAGACAGCCATGTGTATCTTCTGATGCCAAACAAGATACCATTTTACTCCCATTTGTTCTACAAACTTTAGCCGAATGTCACTGCTTTCGGTACGTATAGCATTTGTCAGTTCTAATGAGACATAATACTATTGTCTCAAGCCTCTGCAAAAAATAAAATAAAATAAAACAATAACATGTGCTTTTAATTAAGTTTGTTTTTCTGGGAAGCATAGATTAACATACAATAGGGAGTCATGTGAAGAGTTCTCTAATATATACTTTTTTAGTATTGTGTGTTTTACTGCTTCCACTTAATTAAACTAAAATCAAATATTACAACAAAAAATAATAAATAAAATATTTTTTTTTTGCTGTATATGTTCTGTTCCTGTTACAACTATCTTTTGAGTTTTCTCTGGAGATAGTGTACCTTAAAATTTGGGGATTTTGATGATATGTACAGTACCGGCCATAATTATTAGCTCACCCCAGTTTTTTTAAAGAAATGATGTATTTCATACCATTTTAGTATTTATTGCCAAATGAAAATAGAATTGTTCTTTTGTTATTATTACTGTTTTAAAATATTACAAGACAATGAAACAAAGATGGACTCGTTAGAATCACCCTAGATTTTCTTCATGTCTTCATAGATAAAATTGCAGTATTATTAAATATTTATAAATTTATTTTATGCACATGTTATTGTGCAGTATTAACAAAAAACATTCTATTTTCATTTACAATGATTCACTTTGCAATGAATACTAAAAAATAGTACGAAATACATCATTTTTCAAAACACTGATGTGGCCTAATAATTATGGCCGGTAGTGTAAATTTCTTTATTTATCAAACCCAAAGCATCAACCACAACAAAATGAAATTACTTTTTAAGCGTCACTTATTTTATATTTGCATCGCCATGTTTTTGTATTTAATTGATTTTCAGAAAATCTGCCCAGATGTGTTTTTTGTGATTTAGTAGGCTTATGTCTATCTGTTTGGGAACTTCTTTCCTTTTCATAAAATTATCTCAACTATCTGCTTGCATCATTCGAGTATTATTATTATTATTATTATTATTATTATTATTATTATTATTATTATTATTATTATTATTATTATGCCAGAGTTTAGAGGTTTATACATTCCAATGCATTCATTTATTAACTATACACAGACAAATGCCACTTTCTAGTTTTCATCTGTAACTTAGCGGAAAAGTTGCTGATGTTGGTTCATAAAAAATACTAAAAATGTTGTGGATTATGATTGAAAGACAACACAAAATAATAAATAACAAAAAAAAGATGGAGATAGAAAATGTAAGTTATGTTGAAGAAAAACATACAAACTGGAACGCGGGTTAATCAATTCAGGAATACTAGAAATACTATTAGTAGAAATCAATATATATACAGTCTTGCTGTGAAATAGTATGTCCGGTTAATGAGTCTATATCCAGAACAACTCCATCTTACTATGCACCAACTTACTGACCAACTAATCGACTCTATAACTATACAATTCCTACTCAACAACTACTATTCTCTGTATAGGTAGGATAATGTGTACACATCAGGCGAGTCTATTATTGTATCCAAAAAGGGGTGACCCCCAACAGAAAAAATACTAAAAACGAATCAATACGCAGATAATGTGTTCTAATAGATTATTATAATCAGTCAGGCAAGTGCCACACGTGATACACGTTTGTATGCTTATGTCTCGAAAAAAGGAATATTCAGTGGTAGGTGGCCATTAATTCCTGCTGTAGATTGGTTGCTAACCAAAGCTATAGAACACGATCCGTTCTAATAGTTAACCCATAGCTGGAGATAGAAGCGACAGATTATTATCTTTCCAAAGGGCATCTGCGGGTAAGTGAATGCAACGAATGCAACTGGCAATTTCTCCTCGATTTCTCGTTCCGTGCTGATATCCACTGCACCCAAGCGCACATTGTTATAATCGCTGCACAATATTCCGCATTTCTTATAATTTTCTATATGTTAGTTTTCCATCAATCTCTTTCAGAGTTTGAGTTTAGTTTTAAACATTATATGCTCCTCACCATAAACATTTAAAAAGAAGAGATACGTTTACTTTATATTTGCATGAGGTTAAGCTTGGTCATAATGTTTATCAAACTACTATCATCTTCAATAAATCACAGGTTGAAAGACCTACTTATGTTTGCACGCTACGGCGCTGGTTTCTGAAGTTTCGCAGCAGCATCTTAAAGTTTAGTGTGGAAAAGGACGTCTCCCTGCAGATGGCAATATTTAAAAACGCTAGCTGAACAAAAAGCAGCTCAAAGTAACAGAGAATTGTGTAAGATAATGGGTCCTAGCATTTCAACAACATCAATGTCAAGAAAATTGGCAAGGTGAAGAAACTCGATGAATAGATTCTACACGAATCCGTTAAAATAAAAAACGTGGTGTGTTTGATGCTTCATCTGTGAAATGTGTATAATTTATTACTTGATTGAAAAATAATTTTTCAAGAGAAATGGGTCCTTCATGACAAGCGTTAACGATTGATTCAAAAGCTTTAACATGACGAAGGACACAAACATTTTCCAAAATCGAAATTACATCAACAGAGGATTATATTGAGAGTCTAGTGGGACGCACTGATGTTATTCATTAGTTTTCTGGGATTTAACCAGAACTTCATTGCGGAAGTTTATTGCATTCAATTAAAAGAATATGAGCGGTAAAAGTTGATTGACGAGGTTTAATTCTGCATGATGACACTGTTTGGGTACATGTTGCCTGACTGACACTTAAAAACCTCATCAAATTCGGATAGGAAACTTTTCCTCATCTACCATATTCCGCCTCCGGCCATTTAGACTTGGTGTAATGTTTATCAAGCTTGTATCACTAAAATCATTTGAATTGAGAAGTGGGTTCGATCCTCAGTGGGTGCTTAATACTTTCGACCTTGTGCGACATCTTAGCTGCACATAGAAAATCACCATGCACTTTGTTTTCTAGCCCGCTCAATATACTCGGACGAATTTAAGTCACTGGTGCCTCCTCATCAGGTGTTTACTCGTGCAACCAGACTGGCAACTGAGTTCCCCCATTCACAGTCAGATTAGCCAAATGCAGACGACAATTCCACTCCTGCAGCTTCTTCTCTCGCACTTCCCGCCTGTGGAACTCGCTCCCATATTCTTGCTTTCCTGACGGCTACAACCTCCAGAAATTTCAATGCAAAGTCAATACTCATCTATTAACCACTGGACTCTAGCTCTCTCCCCACCCCCGTCTATCCTTCCCTTTCTCTCCACCTATGTATCTGTCATCGCACCTGCATTCTCAGCTTTCTATTGCTCCTTTCTAACTAGTTTGTACTCCTCACTCTTTTCTAATTAATCTTTTTACAGTTATGTAGCCCCCAGCTCATCAGTAGCATTTCTGCCTTGCTCAGGGTGAAATGATTAAAAAAAATTGTTTTTAATAACATTGGTACTTTTTTTTAATACAAAAGTGTTTTCCGTTGCAAAGATAGATTTTTGGGCAAAAAATCCCTTAAAGTTTAAATTGTAACGATATTAATAACCTGGTAACCAGACAGAGAAATATTTATAGATATTCACTGTTTGACCGATCTAAATTTTATGTAAATACATTAATTCAGAAAAAAAATATTTATTCTAAAATGGGACCTTCAAAAGTTTTCCTAAGCATCTACTACATTTTAAAAACGACTGGGCCGATTACTTTTGTATAATATTGCACAATTCTTTGCCGAATATTTACGATAGAACTAAGGTTCGATGCTTGAATTTACTGCCACCGAATTTAAGTTTAAATGTTTTAAGTTTAGGCTCTAAATATCCTGACTTTGTTTCGAATCTTTACCACAGGCATGAACACAACTAAGCTTTTTCATTTCAGCTTCAGTTTATCATGATCTTTGTCAGACAAAAAATCAAAGCCATATATCATTTAAATCAATGAAGCAAACAGACACCATTTACAGACATACAAATTTGCGACCTCACATCCGCCTACAATGAAAGGAGGAGAGGCCTTTTCTTCTAACATATTTCCAAACATTAATGTAAAAATTTGTTACTTCATATCTATCGGCATTAATCTTCAAAAAGATTCATTGCTTATGCATTCTATAAAATTAACAGTGTGCCTGCCGATATTCATTTGCGACAACGTGTTGCTATTGCGAGACACATATCCCCTGACCTTTATATATAACTAGGCTTTGACTTAGTTTGATTTAATATATAACTTATAAGCTCTTTTTTCAATTATGCATAAAGCAGATGGAATAGCATGTCTTCGCAAAATTGAATGATATTACAATTCTTTCATGATTACCTTGACAGGAAAACGACTATGACAGAGTTAATAGTGAAAAGAAAATGTAATGTACCTCATAGAAATTATTATTTTAATATAGCAAAATGTATTTTGCACGGATGAATTCACCTTCAAGTCTTTGTTAATAAGAGAAGGCTAGAGAAAGACAGAAAAACAAAATATACTGAAATTTATCATTTATTTTTTTTTAATGTAAAAGATTAACCAATTTGAAAGTTTTTTTTTGTTTTTTTTTACAATATGCAGGGTTGCCTCAAACTGTTTGCTGGTAATATATATTATGAGCCTAAAAGGTTACAGCGCCAGTAATCCTCAAAACTGATATAAACAAGTACAAGACTCACACACCACGTGTAGAAGATACATTGATAGTGAAATGTTAGTCAGTATAATCAGTCGTTATTTATCTCATCCCACTAGGTCTTTTGCATTCTACCCTTCTAGAAGTCTAGATACTACCCTTCGGCAGAACCTTATCTGGGTTCATCCTGCTTACAGGCAGGGAGGAAATCAGAGAAAGATGACAGATGACTGTCAGTTTAATCACTCTCCTATACTCAAATCCTGTCCACGTATTTTAAGTGTAATTTTATTTCAGCGTCCCGACATCGTATTCTGGTCAGACTCAAAAAAGACTGTCTTCCTAATAGAGTTAACAGTCCCTTGGGAAGAGAACAGAGTAGAGGCGCACGAACTAAAGAAAAACCGATACGTGTCACTGCGTGCCGAATATGTAGACAATGGTTGGAAGTGTAACGTGATACCTATTGAGGTTGAGTGTCGTGGGTTTCTGGGACATCCAGTGATTACTTTCAATTCTAAAATAGGCATCACAGGCCGTGGTTTAAAAAGCGCTTCGCACTGCATTCGAACAACGATGCAGAACGCGTCAATTTGGATTTGGTCGAGATCAAAACAACAAGCGCACAAAATTTGCGCAACATCACGATCTAATATGCAAATGAGATATTTGTGTGGTCGTCTATAACGTTTTTTTCTTTTTCCTTCACGAGCGCGTTAATAACGGCAAACGCGTTCAAGAAATTTCATTGCCGATACAAACTGCAAAGAGGAACGATCGTTTTGTTTACTTCTTTATGAGAATATACAAGAGGGACAATCAACAAGTTTATCTTCATACCCTGCCTGGTGGCAAACGCTGCTGATGGCGCCAGGGGTGGCGGTCCCGCCATAGCCACCGAAACCGTGACATCACCCCTGGTCGGCTACTGATGAAGACAGGGTATTGCACGTGCTAACACACGTTGTATTTTACAAAAAAAAAAGAAATATATATATATATATGAAATGATTTGATTGAAGATTATGTTTGATCAATAAGTATGTAAGTAGATAATCTGTTTATGATCAAACAGTATTATATGTTTATTTCTACCGGCCTGTTTATTTACGATAAACTTTTTACGAAAATGTGTGTCATTCGGGAGGATTCGAACCTGCAACCCTTATCCACATAGGGGAAGCCACTAAGTGATCTGACGCGTCTTAGACCTCTTCACCACGAATAACGATCAGTCTAAACGAAGTCAAATTAAACAAATTTCGAATTCATCGTAACACACACACACACACACACACACACACACACACACACACACACACACACACACATATATATATATATATATAGCAATCACCGTCATCATCATCTTCATATGCCGTATCTTTTCAGCACGTAGGGGATTATGGACTTCTACTTAGCTCTCTTTCTTGTCGCACTCAATATATTTTCTCTATGTATCTCTCCTAAACTCCTCTCCCCCATCCATTTGCTCAGGCCTATCAAGCATGTCACGCACTGCTTTCTCCTGTCTCTCTTTTCCTCTACTCGTCTTGTGAGCATTAAATTCTGTACGCCTTCGTTTCTCATTACATGTCTCAGTAACCTCAGCTGCCTCTTCCTGATCTTAAGTATGAGTTTTCTTCTCGTTTGTATCGTCTCCAACACCTCACCGTTTCTCAAGTGCTTAGTCCATGGTATACTCAGCATCCTTCTGTAAAGCCACATTTCTACTACCTCAAGCGTCTGCTTCATCCTTGATGAGATCGTCAAATATTTACTTCTAATGCAGAAGGACAGATATCATATAGCAATCTGGTACTCTATTCTTAGTTTCCAATGAGATTGTTCGGTATTTCAGGACACTCGTTATCTTCTGAAATGCATCTTTGGCCATGACAATTCGTCTTTGGATCCTAATGTGACACTTTTCATCGTCTGCCAGCAAGCTTTCCAGGTATTTTTTTTTACTTGTTTTATTTTAGTTTTTCTGATTGTAGTCGGCATATTGAGCTTTTAATTTTGCTAATGACCATAGGTTCAGTTTTCTTGATATTTATGCTCAGTCCTTTCTTTTCGTTTCTTTTTGGCTACCTTCTGTTGAAGGTACTGCAATTTTCTTTCTGTGTCTACTATCAGCACCGTGTTATCTGCGTTTCTTATATTTTGTGGATTGTGGCCGCCAATGATGAATTCCGGCAAGGCTTTTTATCTCTACAGGTTGTATCCTTGTCTTACGCCCCTTGCTATGTTTGTATATATGTTGAGTTCAATCCCTATCCATACACAAGCGGTTTGCTTGCAGTATTGGTTTATGATTATGCTAACGTCTTTTCCGAAAATTTCAAGGTTGTCGAGCATCTGTATCAGATCTTTGTGGCGTACTTTGTAAAAGGATATTCGTGTAGTCTAAAAAGAACTGATAAAGGTTCTTCTCTATTTGTATTGCTCTTTCAGAAAGCATTCTGATCATGAATATCGTATTACTCGTTCCGCTATCTTTAACGAAGCAACATTGTTTGGCCGATTGGGTCGATTCTGCTGTCTGCATCAGAATCCGGATGGTGCGTTTGTTATGCGTCTGATTAACCTGATTGTTCTGCGGAATTCACATTCGTTTGCACCGGCCTTCATAGGTAGTGTTATGAAAGTTGATCTGCTTAGGTCATCCGGTATATTGTGGCTGTAGTAGATTTTGTTTAATATTTCTGTCAGCTTGTGTACGCCAAAGACTTCAAGTGACATCAACATTTCAATTATAATCCCGCCGGTTCCTGCTGCTTTGTTTTTCTACTACTTCGGTTTTTAATATTTCTGGCCCATCTGTATTTATTGCATTACTGGTTGTGCTCCCTTATCGCGGAAGAGATCTCTGATATACTCGTTCCAACTATGAAATAATTTTCTATTTCTAATATGAGTGTACCCTTGTTTTATTTTATACATGCATTTGCTGAGCAGGTTTTTCCCTTTGTTTTTTATGTGTATATTTATTATTTGTTGTGCTCAGTCTCTCTACTTCGGCGCATTTGTCGTTGAGCTATCTTTCTTTAACGTGTCAACATTTGCTCTTTATATCCTTGTGTAGTCTCACATAGTGCGTTCCATATATTGGCATTTTTTTCTGTCTATTTTGCATCATGTAAAGAATCTATTTAGTAAGCAACTGGTTTTTTGTCAGACGTGCAAATTCCTTTGGTATGATGTCGTATGCTGATGTTACTAGAGCTACACTTAGTGCGTCGCATTTCGAGCTTCCATTTTCAATTTGTCCTTTGTATTTCGTTTTCAAGCTCTCCGTATACATTCCTCTCATGTTCGGGTCATTTACGGGCCTATTGTATTGCAGTTTTAGGGCGCTGTTTGGTTTCTTTCATCTCATTAGTTTTATCCTTAGTTTGCATACGAATGGTAAGTGGTCGCTTTTTTAGTCAGTACTTGGTTAGGCTTTGCAGTGAAAGACTGTGTTTCTGAATCTCTTGTTTATAGTAATATAATCAATTTGATTCTTAATTTTTCTTCCTGGACTTCTCCAGGTTCATAGTCCTCTTGGGCATTCTTGGAACCAGGTGTTTGTTTTTATCTGGTAATTCGCTGTGGAACATTGGACCCATTTCTCACCACAGCTATTGCGGTGTCCTAGTCCGAAATCGCCGACCCTTTCACCTTCTCTTCCTTGGACAACTTTGACATTCAGATCCCTCATAATAATTCGGATTTCTTGTGATTTGCACTATGACTTGGCATATATATATATTATTAGAAAAATAAATAATTTAAATACAGAAAGAGAGATCATGGGCGCTTATTACGGCTTTTTAAGGCTTTTTGGTAAACTTGTAAATTCATAAAATGTCCCGGAGGTTATTCAAACTATATATAAAATAAAGTGATATATATATATATATATATATATATATATATATAACTTAAAAAATCCCCAGTAACCTCGTGAGCATGTGTACTGCTACCAACATAAATTTCGTCTAATGAAGTCCTGGAGCACGAAACGCATCACAATTATGTATAAAAAGTTTCAACTTTCAAACACACACACACACACACACACACACACACACACACACACACACACACACACACACATGCATACATACATATATATATATATATATATATATATATATATATATATATATATATATACATAATATAACTCTACTGCCTCTACTAAGGAAAATAATCCAAACTCAGCATAATATAATTCGGTCGGGTTTTAATGCTAGGTTAAAAGCAATCGGATGTGTAACCGTCCTGATGAGCTGTGATACAGCGAAACAGATCTATCTGCGGATGTCTATTTACGCTCTCACACCCTGATTGAACACTCTGGAAGAATGGCAGACTTTGTAAAAACAGTAGCTACTCTACCATCTACGCATCGCTCATTCAGTAAGGAATTAGAACACCCTGGCTACTGGTGTATGAAACATCATACGCTAAGAGTCTGCCTCCTTCTACCATAGCTCAGAGGTAGAATCGCTGACTGACGCCAATTCGGTCGGGTTATAATAGTGGATTAAAAGCAATCGGATGTCTAACCGTACTGATGAGCTGTGATACAGCCAAACAGATCTGTCTGCAGATGACTGTATATATATATATATATATATATATATATACTTAGGTGGAGCCATATATACATACACTCATATGATAATTCATATATGTATGAATACTGTATGCGGGTATGTGTGCACATCTGTGTGTATGGTTATATGAGCACAATGTTTTACGCACATGTATGTATGTATATATGTATCTATCTATCTATCTATCTATATATATATATATATATATATATATATATATACCTGCATATATAGATAATACAAACACGCACGCATAGACACATACCGACTCTCTTCAACTGTCAAGCCGAAACATACACATAACAATCCAGAGCAATTTCTGTGAATTACGACAACCAGCTTAACATCAGAGATACGAAAGACAACAATATCTTAGCACATGGTTTTGTCTTTGTTCTTTTAGTTGAAGTGATGACGCCAAAAGAGAAAATAAGTTCAGCTTTACTCCGGTGAAAAGCGTCTTTCTTTTTTTTTTTCAAATCATCTCACCCGAAGCAAGGCATTCTACTGCCACTGTTACCGTCGGAGAAACTAAAATAATACAAGTAAAGAAATTTAAATAGCTGGAAAGCGTGCTGACAGACAACGAAAAGTGTCACATTGGGATTCAAAGACGCATTGTCATGACCAAAGACGCATTTCAGGCGCTGACAAGAGTACTGAAATACGGAAAAGTCTGACTGGAAACAAAGAAAAGAGTGCTGGATTCTTATATGATATATGTCCTTCTGCATTAGAAGGGGATATTGGACGATCTCTTCAAAGATGAAAGTGATGAGAAAAAGGGGTTAGTTATGGGAAATGTCATGTGGAGGGTAATAGACGGATCGGTATATCGAGGATGCGGGTAGAGATGAAAAAAGAGCTTGAGAGAATGGATGCGAGTTAGTAAAATAGGTGATGTCTATTGACCTTACATTTAAATTCCTGGAGATGGTAGCTGTCGGGAAGCAAATATATGGAAAGGAATTTCACAAGCGGGATGTGTGATAAAAAAAAGCTGTTAGAGTAGAAATTGCGGTTACATTTTATCGGTTTCACGGTAAAAGGGCGGGACCTAGTTGCTAATCTATTAGCTTGTGTAAAATCATACCTAGGAGGCACCAGTAATCTAAGTTCATTGGGGCAGAAGCCGTGAAAGTGTTTGTAGAAGAGGCACAGGGAAGCCACGTCACATCGGTGATATAACGACTGCAACCGAGCTGCCAAGTCGGTATAAATAGTTTTTCTTTGTCTCACTGTGGTAACTGATAAATCGTCTTTAGAAATAAAATGCTGTAAAAGCTTTGAAGGTCCTCATGAAATCATAAAAGACAGATGAAAAAAAAGCAGAATAGCTACTAAAAAGGAGAGCGTTATTGAATATAGTGTTAAAAGGGAATGAAAGTTACTACTATTTGTATCAGTTAATGGATAACGGTTGTATTTATATGTTTCTCATTAACCTAACATATTAATAAAAGTTTGATCCAAAAATTTCACTATGTGATCTACAGAATAAATATTCGTCAATCAATTAAATCATGTTGAATATTATATATCTATAGTTTAAAATAAATGCTGATTGAAATAAGTGTGTATCGAAAGAGAAAAAACACCTCAAAAAAAGAGTTGGTGTTTTGTGCGTGGTCTGCCAAAGAGAAAGAAATTATCAAAAATTGTTAGCACAAAAAGAGCTGTTATGAGTCTCAGAAACTACGCAAATTTTCTTTCCTCTCTGTCTGGCGTGTGTAATGGGAAAAGTAGCTTGATGAATATAAGCCATTGCTTTTGCTTACTGGAAATTGTTTTTTCAACTTTGAGAGGGAAAGTACGTTTTTGAGCTTAGTGACCCAAAGTGCGATTTTTGCTGTTGCGAGGATAAGGCTGGATCTTGAAACCGTTTTTTCTTGATACTTAGCCTGCTAGACTGTTCACGCTAGATTTGTGATTGAACTTAGCGTTGGCACGCGGAATTTCTTTCTATTTCTACTACAAAATGTAGTTTTCACTATATTTCTTAATTGTAAGCAAATTATTTCTCATTATGTTTGTTTGGAAGGATAGAATTGTAAAAAAGAACCCTACACTGTATTTTCTGTGTTTTTTTTTTTAAATACGATTATTTTTAAGCAATTTCTTTTCGACATTGATTGCCTACGATGCACAGTAATGTAATCTTGTTTGCGGTTGGTAATAGATATCTTCCACAAATTTCATTTTAAATCTGTGTCAGTAATTGTCATTTTTTTCTCTTATTCTGTCTAAAGCCGATGCATTTCCATCATATCTGTTTACAGTTCAGTCACTTGGCCTGAGGTAAGGTTTCTTACTGTGCGTATAATAATCGATACAAAACACTCAAGTGTCGCTCGCTGCCCCACAGTCATTATTGTCACAAGTTTTTCTTCTCATTTCTTCTATTGTTCAACTCTTTTTTCTCTTTCGGATTTCCTTTTGTCCTTCCTGCTCTTATCATTGTTATACGTGTTTACCAATGTTTTCATTTCAATTTGATTTGTCTTTTGTTAAGCTTCATGTCGTTCGGAGCTTAAACAGAAAAGAACAAAACAACAAAAAAAAATGACATGTTTAGAAAAAATGTCGACTTTTGCTATGAACTTTCTATTTCTTTACATTTTTTTTATCAGAGCATTATTATTATTATTATTATTATTATTATTATTATTGTCATTAATAAAAATAATAATAATAGCAATTATTATTTCATTTTCTTTGATTTTTGTTGCATGCTCATTTTCTTCCGGGTTCCAACCCGAAACTAAATGTCAAAGGCATCATGACATTTTCGTAAAAAAACAAAACAAAACAACAACAAAACAAATAAAAAACAAAACAAACAAAACACTTAAAAAACAAACAAACAAACAAAAACAAGAAAAACAAAAATGGTAAGATCATACATATTTTACGTAGATTTTGGGCTATCGTGAGAGTAGAATTTTCTTATATCTTTCAGGATTGGGCTATCAGGAATCCCTTCAATGAGTCCACTGGAATAATTTTCCAATCAAACCGAGGACTCTAACTAAAGCTGAAGTTGTGATGTCCTCAGATGCCTCGTTACTTTAGATTTACACTTCAAGATTCTTGTATCTTGTGTAGATTTTTGAAGATCTTCAAAGATACATCACACTCTGTATGGACAGCAATGTCACTATAAAACCGCATTGATTATTTCTGGTTTTCGATCAAGTTGTCTCTGCTATTAGATTTGATTTTTCTATCTATGTGTATTGTAAAGTCTTATAAAAACGATACTGGTTTATCTCTGTGACAGGGTCTGCATAATGTCCACACCAGTTTATTGCAGTTTCCTTCCCGTAAAAGTTTCATATTTTCCAATGTATATATTGGCCAACATGAGAGACAAGACAATTGTTTCCATATATTCATCGATCGCATAAACGGCATTCCGGGTTAGTACAACTTTTCGGTATGTGTGTTTGGTAATTTCTAGATGATCATGGGAAAATTTTACCCCTTCAGAACGTAACCACAGATGAGTTTAGGTTTACCTTTCATCATCTTGTTTTGTAACGCCAGATTATTGACCATCATGAGCATTAAATTGTCATAGTTTCTGCATTTAGTACATTGAATTTGTTTTTTTGTTTTTTTTTTGCTTTTTTAGTTTGCTTTTTGTTGCAGGAATAATATTGGTTCATTTCCACTTCCTCTACTTGAAATTTCACTTTGGATTTATTGGATTCCTTTATTACTAAATAATAATAATAATATTGTTATTTTTCATCATGTTTCGATTTCTGCTACGGTCGTACTACCAACGAAGTCTGCGGGAAGACCTAAGGCTGGTCGTGGCGTGTTGTTATGGCTCCATTTAATGTTTTTTCTATCTTCCCCATCATTCTTAGCGTTACATAGGCAAAGTTCTCATTAGTGTGTGGGCTGTACTTAATGAGATAGCTTTTTTTTGTAAATCCCTTCAGCTGGGGTTTCTTTCAATGTGTTGTTTTGTTCCATTTTTTATCATTCCAAGTGCACCTACTATCACTGGCACAACTCTTGTTTTCAATTTCCTCATTTTTTAACAATAATATCCGGCCTATTTGCTTCCATCTTTTTGTCTGTGTCGATGGTATAATCCCATAGGATGGTGACATCTTCTATTTCTGTAACCGGTGCTGGGTGATGTTCATATTATTATTATTATTATTATTATTATTATTATTATTATTACGAATGGGCCCGTCCCGTCAAAAATAACGGTAACATATTTTATTGATATGCCGTCTAAAATGACAAGATACTTATTAATACTCCTACTATTAGGTATCTTATATCAAGTCATTAGAAAAAAAAAAACAATCAGCCAAACCCCCGATCGTGACAGGAGAGAAATATTATATATATATATATATATATATATATATATATATATATATGTGTGTGTGTGTGTGTGTGTGTGTAGAAAATTCAAACTATCCGCGATCCTAGACCATTTTGGCAATGATCTTACATATTATAGAAAATAGAACTATTTTTTTTGTGTGTGTGTAGTTGAAGACAATGGAAACACATAAAGCGAAAAAAAGTGGGGAACAAAAAAGCGTAAAAGAAAAGAAAGAATAAGGTATAAACTAGAGTAGCCATACTATCTCGAAAGTTTGAGTTTTTCATATGCAATATATATATATATATATATATATATATATATATATATAATATAAAAAGTTAAAACAATATATTTCTTAACTCTGTAAATTTAATCCTTTGTGAATTAAAGATTTTCCTTACCAACCTATCTGCCCGCAATAATCCCTGAAAAATTTTCCTTATCCTAGTCAAAATTCATTCGACCTAAATTTGGCGTCACCATGGGAGCACATGATTCAGCCCAAATTGCTGACTTAATATGTATCTATATTATAGGCACCTTAGTAAGGTTGCGGATACTAAGCATCTAGATCTATACTGAGATGTTTTAATTTAACACCCACTGATTTAACACCCACTAGTAATTCTGAATCACAAAAATGAAAAAGTGACTATAGAAAAAGGAAGATTATATGTTTTAAACCCTCCATTCTGTAGAATATCAATTATTAAGGTTCGTAAGATCTTTCTTAAATTGATTAAATTGATAAGTAAACATTTTCATCACGTCAATCTACTGAGTAAAATATTCAATAGGAAGACGATTAATATTAGTTATTCTTGGACTAATAATAAGTGCTTACGGCATATCACGTTGAATAGACCGGTTCTCGCTCGATCACCGAAGTTAAGCAACGTTGAGCCTGGTTAGTACTTAGATGGGTGACCGCTTCGGAATACCAGGTGCTGTAAGCGTATAGTGACGGATGTGCGTTGTGGTGCAGTGTATATCGGCTCGGAAAGAGAAATCGGTGAGCCGAGTTCGAATTCCAGTTGAATGCCCTGCAGTCACTTGCGCGCTGGTACCCTTGGGAAAGGTATTAATCCGTCCTTTCCCTCCAGTTATGGGTTAAATAACAGGGTAGGACTTGGGACCCTACCCTTAAACAAATCCCAATGAAACTTGCTCCGTCAGGGAGGAAGCCGGCTCAACCCGACTAGGGTGAATGCTACATAATGAATAATAATAAGTACTACATTATTCGCTTTCAGAATAACCAAATTTTGAAGAAGATCAGTGAATCCAATACAGAAAAAGGGTTTATACGCTTCTGTGATTGCAGATTCAGGGAAAACTGTCCGAGTTCAAGGTAAATGTAGATCTGCAAATGTAATATATAAACCTACCAACTATCTTATAGAAGAAAAATAATATTTTTAAATTTCAGTCTCAGAATGTACTTCTGAATAAACGTAAAGTAATCATTAGTATGTGTCGTCACCGTAATAAATTTAAATTTCAATAATTATCTCTTTCTTCCATTTATTCATAACAGAATTTGCCTTTTACATAAATTAAATTTTAAAATTTGGTGAATCCTTGATCTTTTCTCCTCTAACTATCACTACTAACCCAATGGTTAAAACACATGCTTCCCAAATCACTACCAAAATAGAATTTACCTCTACGATACCCTTCGGCTTAACTTTATAGTAACCAACATTCCTTCCCCTCACTTTACAAACCACTGCTTTCGGCATAAGAATTTCCCCCATTCTTTGATGGAACGGGGTTGACAATGCATGTTGCGAACTGGCATGTTGAAACAGCTATCCCCTAAATATGATCTGAATTTATATATATATATATATATATACTAATGTTTAGAGGGACGAAATTGGTATATTATTTTGAAAACAAGAAATTTATTGTTAGTCACTAAGGCGCTCTCGTCTAACATTTCATCAGGTATAAAATCGTTAGAAAATGAATCAAGTGGAAAGAACAGTAACGACAGAAGTGAAGAGCCAAGAAAGGAGAAAAACACAATAAAATATATATGAATATAAAATATATCTAAACGTATTTATAAATGGACCTATGTCAGTGTGTGTGTCTGTGTGTGTGTATCTGTTACCTATAGACTCCGAAAAGGCTGAACCGAAAAATCGGCTTATAGAAGGAGTGGTCCGATTTTAATCAAATTTGATACACTCATAGACAAAGACTTAAGAAACGATATTCAGAAGTTTCAAGGTTGCAGTTATTACAATAGTGCAGAAAATCGATAATATATATATATATATATATATATATATATATATATATATATATATATATAAAAGGCAAGATGTTTGTGTGTGTGTCTGTTTATCTGCCTGTATGTCTGTATTTTTTTGGCCCTTTTATTTTAGTTTTTGGTTTGGCTCTAAGTAGGTATAATTGTAGTTCTTAGTCTCAGCTATGATACCATTTACTCATAGGAATTATTTAGCCTTCAAAATTCAGTTGACGACGAAAAAATCTTATTTGATATCGATACAGGAAATCAAAATTTGACTTACAGCCATTCATTTTTCTCTCAGTCTACGATTTCGCTTTAACTGGAAACAACTATTGCCTTTTAGTCTTTCGTGCCAACGTCCAAAAAGTCTGAGATTCATGACCATGAATTAGTTTTAAAGCTTTTACTACACACGAGCAACGCCGGGATATACTGATAGTATACTTATAACGAGGGAAAGTGAATTCACGTGTAAATAATTTGCGAGAAACAATCAAAATAAATTACCCTCCATCAAATTCTGAGATTTTTTTGTAAAGTTCTTTTGTTGTTTTCGTTTAATTAATTTTCAAACAATTTTTCACCTGATGAGATGTTAGACGAAAGAGTCTTAGAGAATAACAATATATACCGTGTTTTGAAAATATATATATGCGAAAAGTGTATGTATATATATATATATATATATATATATATATATATATATATATATATATGCAATTTTTTATATATATTATATTATTTATATATTATATATGCGTGGTACTTATTTGAAAGTGCTCAATATCAGTGAGAGATCTGACATATTCATATAGATAGGTGTGAGTTTGTAACCCTGAGTCATGCACTTGCGTTCGTCAGACAAACTGATTTTTTTTTTAAATTCGATATATGTAGGGTTGCGTATATTTGTGTATTTTTGTGGAAGTGGGGGAAAATCTGTCGTCATGACAGACGCAGACATATATATATATATATATATATATATATATATATATATATATATATCTGTACACCCATTGACGCACGCAAAGACACAAGACACACACACACGTACGTTCGCCCACTGGGGCTTGCATAAACTTATATATGCGAATCGTGCCGGTCTCGGCATATATATGTATATGTGTGCCGTTGCGCACATACATACGCATTCGGTTGGTGTATTCAAATAGTGTAGCGATGCCAACGCGCGGACAGTTGTCTATTTCTCGTACGTACATATGTACGTATGATGGATTCTGTGTGAAACTATGATAGGTAAGAATTGCTATTATTTTATTTAAGGCTGTATTGTTATTTTTTATTTTAAAGTCGCTTATTAGCTTGATGTTTTTATTTTTTGTGGTTGAGTATATTTAAATGGCAGAAATTCTAATTTGTAATGCTTGTTAGTGTTTATGTGTGGTGTTTTAAATTTACTACAGCAGAGATGTGTATTTTTCGTTAATGATGATTGCGAACTGATACTGTGATAGTAATATTTGAGGATAATAACAGTTGTGGTAGTAAATAGTTATTGTGAAGCGTTAGTAGTGTGCCTCTATGTATGAGGACAGTTGGTTTACTGTTCTGCACAGTGTTCGATCGGGTCATCATCTACGCGTTTTGGAGGCTGTTTGCCTAAGACTCCAGCAGCCGAGCCTGTGCAGGCAGAAATAGTGATTCACTCGCTCCTTACAATTACTGGAGGGTTTGTAAATGTAACATTTTCCTTTTTTATTCACTCTTATGGAGTTGTATGTTTACACCCCCCTTACGTTTTAATGTTTACTGATTAAAGTTTATTTTTAAACGAATTCCATCTTTCCCCCCAGTTTTGTAAGTAATCTTTTGTTTTCATTTTTATTAACCATTTGTAATAAAACCAACGAAAGCCCTTGAAGAGTGTAGGCCGAAAGGTTCCTTGGGTTGGGATAATTATAATGACGTCTATTTTATTTAAAGTAATTAATTTGTTCTGTGGATACAAATCTTCGTATATACATATATATATATATATATATATATATATATATATAAAATATTTTTATTATAACTAAGTATTATAATTATTTACTCGTACCCATAAAGTCTGGGAAGATGATTAGCCATTGCTTATAATACTGAGTATCGTAAATATATGTGGAAGGACTTACTGCTCTACTTACAGGTATTTTTCAAACCCTTTAAAATAGAGAAATGATGCCTGTTACTGGGCAATCTGAAGAGCCTAGTTTATTTTCTAGAAGTCGAAATATATTACACGTTTTCTTACTCATCTTGAAAAGGAAAGCTACTAGACGTTAAAATGTTGTGTTTATTTTAACCCAGTAGGTTATACTTGCAGGCAGGAGAGGTTTTCTTTGCTCACTATGTATAGTAAAATTCTTTTCTTTGCGGGGTTTACCACTGAAGTATTTTTGTGAAGATTGGTTTTCACTGGTTGGTCATTTGTTTGGCCAAATGTGATGCGTAATTATTGGGAAAGATGAAGGAAAATTACCACAATGTCTTATATCGGAGTGTAATTAAAAGCAAATATTCACTTATAGGTTAATTCACACTAATCTTAATAGGTTTAAATTTATGTAATTAGATTAAGTTCTTCCACGCGTTTCTAATTCTGCCAACATCACTGCAAAATTCCACTTTGGGCTGCTCTTTTTGTTGATGACCATGAATTCGGTTTTCTTGAACCTGGCGTTGTTAATCACAGATATCGACAAGATGAAGCAATAAAGCTTCGGATAAACTACAAAAACTTATGTAAAATTTTATTGTCAAAAGCTACAAATTTACCCTTAAAAGACGCACAAGGGATTTTGTTCGATTACAAGCGGGTGGGGAAAATCGATGATGAAAATTAACACCACGTGTCAAGCAATTGGCTGTAACATTCATATAATCTTCAAAAGTTTAAAAGCTAAAATTAAATCTCTGTATCACGGGACTAAAACAAGTAGCAGCCTCAAGTTTGAATAAATAAGTTTAAAACAATTATAACACAAACACAAATTCTTCTTCAATCGGTTTTCCAGTTTTCTATACGTTACTTATTTATAAAAAAAAATGAAATAAAAATCTCCAAGGACATTCCACACGAGAGTTTATCCATACCGTAACACTTAAATAAAGTTGGCGAACCTAAAACTTTGATCGAAAAACTGGAAAGTAGATTTGAAGATTTATATTGCCCCCTCCGGTATCTCAAATACAGAAACTGAACTATACTATTTACGGAACGACGACTATTCAGTAAAATATGGACAAAATGTCACGAATTGCAGAAAGCTAAGCAAGAGACTAAGCGATAAGGAGCTAGAAGTGATTCAACTATTCAACATATTTTTCACTCTGACGGAAAATATACTCAAACCCCACACAAACGTTTCTGAATCTCAGTTGAAGAATAGGTACTCGGTGAACATCTTTATATCTCGCCTCAAGTGAAAACGATCAATTTTGAAGGTGATTTTGACAACTGGGTCAGAAATAAAGATCTTCTTCATATAAAATCCCCGGATCAAAAGTCAAAATTATATCGGCAAGAAAATAATCTGACACATGCTCTCCATACTGAAAAAATCAGTACACACTGTAATAAAAAAAACCCATGTTGAAAAACAGATTATATTGAAAGTATTTGTGCTGTAGACATAAATCTAGATTAAACATCACAGCGACATCCAATTGTTAGAATTATTGATTTTGAAAACACTTTGTGAATGTATCCGAAGTAAACATCTCAGGTGTGGCTATTGTGGAGAGAAAGGTGAATTTTACAAGGTTAGCATCTAAAAGGAAAACAAAGAACAATGAGGAGAGAAAACATCAGGACATACTATGAGGGGAAGTTTTTAGTCGACTGAAAAAGGCCAAATGTGAAATCAAACTCCTGCTTACTACAACAAAGATATATTATCGACCTTTAGAAAAATGTGCACTGGATATCGGCTAGGGACGTGAAATCGGAGTGCCGAGTTCGAATTCCAGGCGACCTATTTGCATTCAATTACGCACAAATACCCTTGGGGACGGTATTAATCAGTCGCCTCTCCACGCAGCTATGGGTTAAATAGCAATACAGTTTGTGCTTTATAACTTTGGTTATCAATCAGTCTACCGCTGAAAGTAATGGCAACCTACTGGAAAAATCTGCCCAGTCAATCTTTTTCGAGACATGATCGCTCAAGCGTGTATCACGTATTCCACTTAATTGACTATTGAAATTAAATGTTAAGGAATCTAACACAAGGTAATTTATCATTGCTTCTTTTTTGTTGTACCACATCCGCAAATATATCTCCTTTGTGGACAAGCTGGCAAAAGATGAAAATAATTTCGAATAACTGCTGACATCGTTCTGAAGCAGATATATAGATAAAAATATCGTGTAATGTCAGTAACTTCCATTTGAAGTATAAGATAAATTCAAAAGGTAGCTAGATTTTTAAACAGTGTGCAGAATTAAGAAACTGCATCAAACTGATAATTCACTCCGGACTATAAAAAGAAAATTACCTATTCTAGTCTCATCAACGACTCTATCTTAGACATGTCTTTGAGAAGTGGATGACGCCTCCAAGGATGATCCCACCCTATTCAAATGACTGAACCTAAAAAAGTTCTGTATTTAGATTAGACGAATTTTAATAGCTGGACAGTTGATTATGCGTGGGAACAGAATCTACACGAATCCTACACGTTCTAAAGAAGCTAGTCATTAATTTAGCACATGAAAGACATCAAAGCATAATTCGAACAAGAAACCATTGAAAATACTAAGTAAAATTGGCTGAAATGGATAAAATGTTTGAAAAGAAATTAAATAATGCTAATGAATTAAGAAGCACACGATTAGCAAATAAATCATGAATCTCTCTTGCCGTAGCCTGATTGCTTCTGTTATTATCGGCTATTACAAAACATGACCAGACGTAGTTTATTTGCACAAGACGAATGCAAGATATTTGAGAAATAACCTAGAATTAAAGATATACGTTATTGGCCTCAATCCAAAGCAAAAAGGAAAATGTTCAAAAGCAAACACCTTCGAAGCCATCAAAGTGGCAAATGTAGAAGACATATCAGGATAACCGAAATAAAGAACTTATTAATATTTATGCTATTATGAATGTTACTCTATTTTTTTTTTCATTATATTTTTGAAAGTTTTTTCACTACGGCCTTCCATATGTCAATGTGGGTAACTCCGAACTGAACCCTTAATTCAATCTAGGTGTGTAGGCTTTCATCGTGTCCCATCTCATTTCTGGTATCGTCTAATTCTTGTTTTATATAAAACTGTTCGGTTAATGTTCGCCTGTTTTCACTGAGAAAATATTCACAAGACCTGATGCAGGGATTTAATTCACAAGCGAGCGTACTTACTTTTACTTACTAGGCCATTGTACATCTCGAAGATTGAAAGATTTAAACCTAAAAAATCCGTGTGCCAACACTAAGTTTAATCGCAAATCTGTTATGACTAGTCCAGCTTGCAAGGTAGTAATGCAAACGGGGTCATAAATCCAATATTTCCCAAGAAACAGTAGAAAAGCTAAAAAGATTCAACTCTCTGGTAACTCAAAAAGCAACGGCCATTATTTACCTAGCAATTTTTCTAATTGGCTACGCCAAACAGAGGGGAAAACTCATTAGCATAGCTTCTGATGCTCAGAGCAATTCTTTCTGTGTTAGTCATTTTATTTAGTTTATTTTATCTTCGTGACTCTTTTTCTGTTAGCTGTCATGTTTTGACGACTGCACTTGCTCATGTTTTGATTATTGTTACTGCTTCTGCGGCTGCTATCACTTATCTTTCTACATTAGCAACTCCCATATTGTATTTATTTATATGCTAGGCCTACATGGAAGATCATCTTAGCCTAGCACATGCGATGAATCTTTCAAACGTCTTACTCTGCGTTCTAACCTGTCCATTATTTTCACTTCATTTTACATGAGATGATTATCATCCCTTTTACAACATACATGATCAGTCCGATTTTGACTTCTCTCAATTAACTACAGCTTTTCGATCTTCCTTCACCCTTACTTTTACAGGGCGGCTTCTTTCACCATTATATACGATTTCACCTTTACATTCTCTGTCACAAATGCAAGGAATTGGGTATACGTAATTATTGGTCAAAGGTTTAACTCGGCAGAGATTTCTCCGTAGAATTTATATTTGTCATGATGCTCTATGGACCGCAGATCTTGTGAATCTTTCCCGACAAGTCCCTTGGCACAATGTAGACAGACCGTGACAGTTATTAGGTTCCTCTTCTTGTTCCATCATTTTCTACGATCTATCTATCTATCTATCTATCTATCTATCTATCTATCTATCTATCTGTTAGGGATCACCCCTTTTTTGTACACAAGAATGGACTCGCCTGATGTGTACATATTATGCTGTCTATACAGAGAACTACTATGACACTATCAGCTCTCTGCCTTCCGGCAGAAGGCACTCTCTGCTTCCGAGTAGAGAGCACTAACCCAGTCGTGGTTCCGCCGAAGGCTAGAAGCACGACTGGGGAAAAATAGACAGCCATTTTTTGGCCTGGCCATATAGCCCGGAAAACCCACTTATAACTGACCATGTGTCACATGTTGCCCTTAGTAGAAGGGACAACTAAATAATGTAGTTGTAGCGTTGCCTCTGCTACTATAACAGTGTCAGGTCTCTGCCTTCGGGTAGAGGGCGCTCTCTGATTCCGAGCAGAGAGCACTAACCCAGTCGTGGTTCCGCCGAAGGGTATAATCACGACTGGGGGAAAAATAGACAGCCATTTTTTGGCTGGGCCATATAGCCCGGAACATCCCCTTATAACTGACCATGTGTCATATGTTGCCCTTAGTGGGAGGGACAACTAAATAATGTAGTTGTAGAGGAGTTGTAAAGCAGTTGATTAGTTGGTCAGTACGTTGGTGTAGATTTAGTTGGAGTTGTTGGATATAGACTCATTACCCGGACATATTATTTCACTTCAAGACTGTATATAATTATTTCTACTAATAGTATTCCTGAATTTACTACTCCGTGTTTCAATTTGTATATCTTGTTCAATATAACTTACATTTTTTATTTTCATATCTGTTTTTGTAATTAATTTTTTGTATGGTTTCTCACCCGGAATCCACAACACTATCTATCTATCTATCTATCTATCTATCTATCTATCTATCTATCTATCTCGGTCTGTTCATATCTATCTATCTATCTATCTATCTATCTATCTATCTATCTATCTATCTATCTATCTATCTATCGCAGTCTGTTCATATCTATCTATCTATCTATCTATCTATCTATCTATCTATCTATCTATCTATCTCAGTCTGTTCATATCTATCTATCTATCTATCTATCTATCTATCTATCTATCTATCTCAGTCTGTTCATATCTATCTATCTATCTATCTATCTATCTATCTATCTATCTATCTATCTCAGTCTGTTCATATCTATCTATCTATCTATCTATCTATCTATCTATCTATCTATCTCAGTCTGTTCATATCTATCTATCTATCTATCTATCTATCTATCTCAGTCTGTTCATATCTATCTATCTATCTATCTATCTATCTATCTATCTATCTATCTCTGTCTGTTCATATCTATCTATCTATCTATCTATCTATCTATCTATCTATCTCAGTCTGTTCATATCTATCTATCTATCTACGCACGGTAAGAGAAGGAGAGGCATAGAAATAGAGTACAATCTACAGGGTGATTGAAAAATAACTCCTCATTTTAAAATATTTATGATTCATTCATTAACTATAAATTTCAGTATAAATGAATATGAGAGAAATCGTTAGAAGGACATTTTTATTTAAAATTCGATATGAGAAGCAGATTTTTCTACCAGCTTCTTGTGCCGCCTAGAGATTGCATCAGCTGATTTTATCAGGAACTCTTGTGGTTTGGAAGACAAAACTTCTTGAATTCCCGTTCAAATGTTTGGTTTGGGATACTAGACTTGCTTTTTTAAACAAACCATGAAAAAAGTCACCGAACTCTTGACTAGACACCTATACATGTAAAGGCAGTTATGTTTTAATCAACCTGTATAAATAGACCACTATGAAAATGGAATTAAGTGAGAGCAAAAAAATTGAAATAAACAGAGGATCCGTAGAAGCAAAAACTTACACATTAACTGACAATAAAGTTTTTTAAAAAGAATGCCATATGATGATTGATTTTAAATTTTAAATTCATATACAAAATATATTTTCAATTTTCAGAAGTGGCCCGCATTTTTTTATACACCATTTTTCTCTATTTTAGTTCTTTTGAAACATCAAATGTATTTTTACGGTAATTATTCTCAAACATTTTCTTTTTGAAAGCTCGACTACACGAATTTAAACACAGAAGTAGATGTGCAACTGTTTCTCATATTTTCACTGCTGAAATTGGTAGTTGTAACCGCAAGTTTTTTGTTACCTTTTTCTTCTACCAACAGTTTTTGTTTGTTAATCACTCTTCCGGTTGATTGATTTCCTCTCAGCTACGATCTTATATTTAAATGCAATGTCAGTCCTCATCGAATCTAATTCTTTTGTTGTCCTCGTTGTTTTTTTACATTCAGTAACCCATATTTGTTTCATTTACTCTCGATAAACCCTTGAAAGTCAATTCCTACCTTTAGGTGAAATGATTATAATAATGGTTTTTTCTATGTTCTAACATGAATTGGTTTCTATAATAGACATTTTTATCTCCATGGGTTTGTGTTTCTACAAAGTTTTTATTTAGTTTTCGACGTTATCTCTTCTGAAAAACATATGTCATTTTTCTGTTTTATTTCAGTAAGAGACTTTGATTTCTTATTTCTATCGACATTTTCTTTGTTGTGTAATTCTTACGGTGACCTTATTATGTCTTTCTAGCTTAATGAAATTTTCTCAGTTGTTACCTTATTTATTTTGCAATAGTCATAGAAACATTACCATGGTTAGTTAATATGTCAGTTAAGTGGCATACTTGATACACGCTTGGGCAATCATGTCTCGAAAAAGACATTACTGACGAGGCAGAAGAATATCCCGCAGTAAGTCACCATTATTTTCTGTGGTAGAGTGGTTGCCAACCAAGGCCATATAACCCAATCTGTCCTGTTACTTAACCCATAACTGGAAGGAAGAGACAGATTAATATCTTTCCCAAGAGTATTTGTGCGTAAGTGAATGCAAGGAATTCAACTGGAATTCGAACTTGGTTCCCCAATTTTTCGTTCTAAGCCGATATCCACTGCACCATTAATGCACATTATAATTTATTCTAAATTTCAGTTTTGTCTTAAGTAATTATTTGTATTTTCTTTTTTATCATTAACTTTAAATGATTCTCCTCTCAATATATCCATTATATTTTAAACGATATTTTCATTCACTTTCCTGATTGTTTTAGTTTAGTGCAGTTAACTTCTGTTTGTTTTGTGCTCACCTTGGCGCATCAGTAACATTGCCCACTTTTTTAATTCTTATTATTTTGATTACTGTTCTTACTTTCATTCATTTATCCCATCAATTAAACACTTGATACTATCTTTATTGCAACCTATTCCTTTCTTTCTTTTCTTTATCATATCAATTTAATAGTTTTCCCTCGATTTCTTATAAGCTTGGTGCTCTTCTTTTTGTCTTTTTCTTTTTCTTTCTTTCTTTCTTTCTTTCTTTCTTTATCCCATCATTATCACTGTTGTCCCTGTCTATTTTGTGAGACACTTCTTTCTTTATTTTCTTTATCCTCGTAATTAAACAGTTGTGTTTTCTTTCTTTCTTTCTTTCTTTCTTTCTTTCTTTCTTTCTTTCTTTCTAATTCCGTCAATATCACTGTTGTCCCTGTCTATTTTTTAAGACTTTTCTTTCTTTCTTATTTTTCTTTTATCCCATCTAATCAATTAACAGTTTTCCTTTTCTTTCTTTCTTTGTATATTTTTTCTCTTATCACATCAATTTAATGGGTATCAACTTTTTCATGTAACCCAATTCTTTCTTTCTTTCTTTCTTTCTTTCTTTCTTCATTCAATCAATTTCACTGTTGTCCTTGTCTATTTTGTATCCAGCTTATTTCTTTTTACATTTTATTTTATCACATCCTCCTCCTCTTTCTTTCTTTCTTTCTTTCTTTCTTTCTTTCTTTCTTTCTTTCTTTCAATTTAACGGTTGACCTCTTTTTATTCCTTATTTTTTCTTTTATCCCATCAATTACACAGTTGTTACGTTCGTTTTTGCAACTCTCTTCCTTCCTTCCTTCCTTCCTTCCTTCCTTCCTTCCTTCCTTTTCTTTCTTTCTTTCTTTCTTTCTTTCTTTCTTTCTAGACGTTGTTTTAGTACTTTATACCTTTCATTTTTGTATTCGTTATTTTTTTCTCTTCCTCTGCGTTTATTCTACATTATTCGCTTATTTTCTATACCACCTACTATCAATTTTGCCTGTGTTAATATAATGGAATTATTGATTTAATATAAAAAAAACTCACCAAATATCTCCTGATTAAGTATAGATGATCTCTTATAATTCTCCTATGTTTACTCAGTATATGTTGACAGCAAAACAATACTGAACGCTTTTCATACAACAAAAGAAAAAGAAAAAGAAAAAAATGACTTGACACAAGCTAAGCGTCTTTTCAAACACTGCAATTTCTATTGTGATAACTCACTCATAATGCTATTTTCTTACCCTCTTATCTTATACTTTGGGTAGTTCCTTCTCACACATTTCTTTTTTCCAGAAGCATTTACCACTTTTTGCTTCATTTCTGTCACTTCAATTAACTTTCTTCTTGAACTTTTTAGCATTTTTCTATCGATGCTTACATTCATAGATATACAGACATCTGAAGCCTTCTAGTATAAGTTTTTAAGTGTGTTAATCCCTAGTATTTCTTCATATGTTAGGACTGGAAATGTTCATGTTTAAAAGACGAACAAAAAACCTGGTAAAAGGGAGATAGGATAATTATTAAACTCAATTTATCTCCTTATTAATAACTAGCAGTATAGCCCGGCGTTGCTCGGGTGTATTGAAAGCTTTAAAACTAATCCATGGTCCTGGAGCTCAGACTCTTTGGACGTTGGCACGAAAGACTAAAAAAAAATAGTTGTTTCCAGTCAAAGCGAAACCGTAGATTGAAAGAAGAATAAATGGATGTAAGTCAAACTTTGATTTTTTGACATCAATGTCAAATACGTTTTCCGTCGCAAACTGAATTTTGAAGGTTAAATAAGTCCTCTGAATAAATGATAGCATGGGTGAGACCAAGAACTACAATTATACCTACTTAAAAAAAAAATCGAAGCAAAAATCCAAATAAAAGGGCCGAAAACCTGAATTTGATCGTACCCGATAAGATATCAGGGCATAGATTTCCGATATCGGGGAAAAATCGGAAAAAATAAGTAACCCAAGACCTTACCGGAAGCCTAAAAAATATTTGTGTGAAGTTTAGTGAAAATCGGATGAAAATTGTGGATTTGTATAATGGACATACACACACACACACACACACACAAACCACTTGCTTTATATATAGATAACAAAATCTCGTTACGAAGTTAATTCATATTCCTTGTTGAAAGTATCTTTGATTGTAGACGACAAATATTCTAAACATACAGAAGTAAACACTTTCCTACGGTTGAGATATACTACAAAGAAAATGTTAACCCTGAGAGAATAATAGAAAACTGAATAATTAGCAGACTGAAGTTAAAAGTTGTTGCATATATTATAACCTTATGACTTGATCCTCACATTCAACTCTTGGATCTTTACATACATTGTATTGTCGAATGATATCTCATTTTCATTTAATCAAATCAAAAGATTTCGTGTAAAACCTTACAATAACATCTGATTACAAAATTCGGCGTTGTTCGACCTATTTTATTGTAAGAGCGAAAAATATTTAAAATAGATGCAGACATTTTATTTGAGACTGACGCAGATTTTTCATCGAGCATTCTAGAAATTTCAGAAAGCAATACAATATTTCCATTAAGATTAAATTTTGTTCAGTTCTAAAAATAAGGAATAATATTATTGGTAAATGGATTTACGTTTTGCGAAATGTAATCGGGTCATATTCGATCTTTAAAAATGTCGAATATACCGTCTAAACTAATAGAATATATGAGAAATATATGTACACTTCTGAAGTCAGCCTCTTACGTGTTTTACGCAGTACATTTGTATATATATATATATATATATATATATATATATATAGTAATTGCGACGCGGAAATTTCTATGCTTCGAGATAGATTCTCTTCATCAGGCAATGTTAGATGTTGGTTGTGAAAATGATTAACATTTAAATACAAAAAATCATCAGTTTTCTATTTATGTATGTGGAAAGATATAATATCTATATGTGTGTTCCTTTTAATAAATCAGTGTAAAGATTTGCTTTGAAATTTGGCCATTAGTTTCTAGGGAACAAATACTTCCTTTTCTACGTTTTTTCTATCCCTATCTTTCCTCTTCCTTTCTTTTTTCCTCCCTAACGGTCAACCTGCTTTTATAATAAAATAAATGTCGGGGTACTCAAAATAATATAAACTTGGGTCCTCTTCACCTGGATATATATAACAGTAGATGTCATGTGTGTGTTTTATATCATGCTAAGCACAGTTTTATCGTGTTCCTAGTTGGTATTATTAAGTGTTGAAATATTTTTTATATTTATAATACTTCCTTAAATGTGCATGTAGATGATGTATTATCAACATTTATGCTACGGACAGAGTTTGTTTGATATCTAAGTATAATTAAAAGAGATGGAATTTAACTGTGATCTGAAAGATGCGACGTAAATATTCCCGACTGTGGAATCCTCTTCGACACGATTGCTTCCTCGACGGCTACAATCTCCAGGAGTTTAAATGTAAGGTCAATAGACACCTCCTAACACACTAACCTGCTCCCATTCTATCAAACACTCTTCCCATCTGCCCAACCCTCATCCTCGGTATCCTTATTCATCTGTCACCTTCCTCCTGACATTCCCTATGTCTAACCACTCCTTCTCTTTACCTTCCCCTATGTAGCCCCATACGCAATAGTGGCAGTGGAATGCCTTGCGCTTGGGGTGAGATGATTAAAAAAAATATTCTCGTCAAACTTCACTTCCATCCATGAGTCTGGTAATAATAATTTAATTAATTATATATATATATATATATATATATATATATATATATATATATATATATATATATATATGTTGTTTTATTACATAGGTTTTGGTCATAGCAGAATTAGGCCAATACACAGTTGCATTAAAAAGTGTTCAATACAATTATATTGTAGTATGTTTGCATATTCTTCATGTGTACTTGAGTTATTACGTGACCTAGTTTTTTATCATGCGGTGTCTTCAGGCGATTTTCAATAATTGATTTAAAGTTTATTTTTTTCATCCATGGTTGTATGAACCTAATAGGTATTAGGTTCAAACAACCATGGATTAAAACGCTATAATTTTTTGTAATTTACAAAAATTCTCCCCTTTACGTGAGCGTTCAAAAAATCAATGATACGTGAGTGCTCTTAAAAAGGGAAAAGGAAAAGAAACCCGGTAAATTCAGATATTGCAAATCGCCTGAAGACAACACATGGTAGAAACCTAGGTCGCGTAATATCTCGTTCAAAATGAAGAATATATATATATATATATATATATATATATATATATGTCATCCACATACAAACCTGTTTCGTTGTATAACAGATCATCGGTGTGGCTAACGCAACCACTTGCTTCCAGCAGAGATCTACTCCTTAAAACACTTGTAAAAATTCTTGTCACCTTAATTTTACTAATCAATATGCCCTTAGATATAAAATCGAGTGCGTACAAGAATTCATTATCTCGCCTGCTTTTCTTCAAAGAACTCTATAATGTGAAACAAACGCTTATGTATAATGGCTTAGTTTATCCTCATATTGATTATCATATCAGACTTTTTTCTTTCTAATGTAACCAATAGCAACGACAAACATACAAAAATCAATAATATTAATATTTTCTGTAAAAAGCAACAAATGCATAGAAATTATAAACATTACGAATCTTCACTTCGGACCATCATCTGAAAATTCGCAAGTTAAGTTAACTTAGACGAAAAAATTAAATAAATTTTACACAAAATTTAAGACTGCTAATCCCATTTTCAAAAATAACAATTCACCTACAGTGAACCAAAAAATTTAGGAATTTAAATATCCTTTGAAAAGCTGCGTTATTTATCAATCTAAATTCGTAAATAATTAAATAGGACGCACTACAAGTCGTTTGACGGAAGGTTCACGTTGCATTTTGCTGACCATAGTTCAATTCCATCTCATTTAAACGAATACGGAGATCTACCAAACTTTATTCTTAACATACTTATCAATATTACAAGTGCAATAGCATCATTCACATGCAAACAGGCTAAGAATAAAGGGATTTTGTATAATAAAAAAGAAAATTTCAATACTTAATAATACTGCGTGTTCCGAACAAAACATTCACACATCGTCCTACCCAAATACATAAACACTATGCAAATTCACTCACACATTTAAAAAATCATCCTGAATAATGGCTAAAAGTTTATCCGAAAGCGCTAGGAAAAAGAAAGTATTGAATTTTTTTAATATAATTTATGAGAAAAAATCGTGATACCACATGAAAAAATTATATAAAAATGTTTACCTTAAAACCTTGTCTATCATTTTTAAACGAAATCTGGGTAAAAAAGTTTGCTACCGAAATGCACAATATACATATATATATATATATATATGTGTGTGTGTGTGTGTGTGTGTGTGTGTGTGTTGGATTGTAATAAAAAATGACACCGTTTGTGAGACATTATCTAAATATGTGTTGTTCGACGAAATATATATTAATTTTTTCTCCTCGTATTTGAAAAATCTGTTTTCGAAATTTTACTGTTATATATGTTATTTGAGCTGCCTCGCGAAAATTGAAGGTCATTTCGTTAAGATAGTTATGTAGCGATGCATATAAGATGTAATCTGAAGCTGCAAGATAAGATAAGCAATGGTGCGGTATTTCACTTAAGATCTACCAATTTAGACATGGTTTTCAGTAAATCACAAATTTTGGCCTTGGCTTGATGGAAGATGGATAAAAAAATTTGCGGAAGGCTCTTGTAAAAAAATGCGTTACTGATGAAATCAGATAAGCAGCATCAATATTTTTCCTTTTTTTAATCGTTTCAAGGCAAGGCATTCCACTGCCACTATTGCGCAAGGGGTTACATAGGGGAAGGTGGTGAGAAAGAGTGGTTATATCTATAGGAAATGTCAGAAGGAGGGTGATAGACGGGTAAGGATGTAGATGGGAAGAGTGTTTGAGAGAATGGATGCGAGTTAGTGTGTTAGGAGGTGTCTATTGACCTTACATTTAAACCCCTGCAGATTGTAGCTGTCGAGGAAGCTAGTATGTGGATGACGAATATATATATATATATACTTAGAGAATTGAGAAATAACTGATATTGAAACATCTTAAAGAGGCTTGCCTCAAGGAAATAGTATAATCTACCCCGGTTAACGCAATAAAGAACTTAGTTCAAAATTCTAATCATCTGGAAAAGGTCGGAGCCTAAAACGGCCCAAACATCGTGAATATCGCAATAAAGATGAGGACAATTTAAATAGTGTAAATAATTACAATACCTCACATTCGAGTATGGTTTGGTGTACAATAATGCTTTACGAGCTCATCGTCTCTACCAGGAAACATTCCCACGCCGACAATGTGCCGATAAGAAAATATATTTCAATATCCATCACCACTTCTGTGAACATGGCACCTTTGAACCTCGTGCTGGTGGCAAAGAATGACCACGGTTTACGACATCTGATAAAGAAGAGCATATACTTGATATTGTGCATGATACTCCTGAAATCAACACACAATAGTCGGTAAGGCAAGTGGGTATTCTCTATTCGAACGCCTGGAGAGTATTGCGAGAGCAACAGTTGTACCCATATCATCTACAACGTTTACAGGCGTTGTCACCAAGAGATTACCCAGCTCTAGGTGTGTTCTGTGAACTGTTTTTGCAGCAAGGCAATGCAATGCAATTCCAAACTTTCCTTTCTTTATTATCTTCACAGATAGAGCTCAGTTTACACGGGATGGAACAGTTAACTTGCACAATCAGCATGGATCGGTAAAAGAAAATTCACCTGAAGTTGTTCTATCACGTCACCAAGAGCAGTTCTCAGTCAATATCTGGGCTGCTGTTATTGGTGATAGAAACAGGTTTACAGGTAATGCGTACAAGAGCTTTCTGATATCTTGCCTTATTTCTTGGACGATTTTACACTGATAACTCGTCGACAACTGCTTGATGATGCTCCCGTACACAGCCCGCAGGTAGCTAGATCGAAGGTTTACTGGTAGGTAGATAGGACAAAAGTCTACGGCTATATCGTGTTGAATGCACCGGTTCCCTTCCGATCACTGCAGTTAAGCAACATCGAGCCTGGTCAGTACTAAAATAGGTGTCTATTTGGGAATACCAGGTGCTGTAAACGTAAGGACCAAGAATGGTCTAGCAGTCCTCCAGGCTTTTGGGTTGGGCGTAGGGCTAACACCCCTGCCCTGTACAAAACAGTTTGTTACAGAAACAGCAACAAAACGTTGCTGCACTATGCACCATTGGGTGTGATGGATGAATGACTGACGGATAGGACAAAGTGGAACAGTTGCAAGGCCTTCACGCTCATCGGACCTAAACACCTTGCATTTCGATCTGTAGGGCCATTTTAAAGGACTGGTGTTTTCGTGGCCGTTTGATGATGTGGACACGCTCATCAACCGAATTATACAGAGCGCGAAACAATACAAAACCCTCAGGAAATTGGGAGCGCGTTCCCGGGTCAATGTGACATCGATGAGACGACTGCATTAAAGCAGAGGGTGCATATTTTGAACATTTGCAATAAGGCATACACAAACACTACGTGATGTACGTGGAAAATAATAGCATCCTGGTTATCACATATTTGAAAAGACTATAACTCGGAAACCAAACATTTCTGGAGATATGCTCAACAGGAGTTTTTTCATTATTTAGTTATAAGAAACACACTATCTATTTTTAAGTACAATGGATAACCATATGCAGTTTTCATATGAGAAATGAATTATTTATTCAAATTAACGTTATAAAAATTTGCAGCTGACAATCTGTGTTCGAACAGAATTCTACCTTCTTCCAAACACTTGCTTACTTGGGTGGTACATTATCTTTACACATTTTTGAGAATATACCTATTTCTCCACATGGTTTAAATTTCTCGTGTGATAAAATCTTTTAGTGCTTGTAAAGTTCTTGATGTGCTAGAATAAACCACTAATTTAATATGTCCCCACACAAAAAAAATCTAAAAAACTTAAATCAGAAATCTTGGTTACCTAATACTCCAGACTTTTGTATTAGCATATATATATATATATATATATATATATATATATATATATATAATATTTATTTAGAATTTATAACATAACTATGTTATAATATCACTACAAAATTAGCCATTTTGTTTCGACAATATCCGAGTCTTATCAACTGGTGAATTTTATTACAAGGGTATTAAAAGGTTTAAAGGTTAGCCAAACCCCTCAATCAGGGAGGCGTTGTTAAATAGACTGGATGGACCAATCAAAACAAAGCAATCTCTGATCTTAAAAATACAAGAACAGACACTAAAATCCATTAGTTATGAGCGTTAACAAAAATATTTGAGTAAAAGAGAGATCAGCATATGTAAATACATGTGTACATATGTGAGAGTGTGGAAATACATATATGTGGCTACAAGTAAGTATAGGTGATTGTCCTTATATGTATGGCTATATGGAGCCTATGAGTGGGCATATTATGAATTTACGGTCATTATGCAAACATTTTAAAAAAGGTAAAAATCAATCTACCCGGTATGTTGATGAGATGTGTTTTGTAGAATAATATGCCCGTTCTTCTTGATCAGTATGGTAACTTTTTAGCTGTTGGTATCTTAGCAAGAAAAAAAGGATAAAGAGGCCGAGAAAAACATTGTATACATATGTGGTTATATGCAAAAATCGATCTATAGATATAAGGTAAATGTCATAGGATATGAGAATAGTATCGTTCATGTCAACCTCCACCACACCAAGGAACACTGCTCTCAGGAGAAATTTTGAATCATCTGGCCAGCCGACCTATTCGACTGAACAAGATCCATTTCCGGCGCACACGTGCTCATTGCTTTCGGTGATGGATAATGGTTAAGAAGGATACTTCGATTGGCCTGCAGCTCCGCAGCTATTCACGCTACAAGTGTCGATGAGTTGAGTCGAATTACCTCCTTCACCTTTTCACTTCTTGCATAGACATACCTGGCCGCAAATATCGTGATTCTTTGTCCTCGAACAATTGTCGATATGTAATCACCACAAATGAATTTCTGCTCTTTATAAACAGTGTGTTTCTGAAGTATCCTGGTGGAAATGTTGTCCATAATAATTTGTCCATGACGAAAATCTAGTTTGCTTTCCTTTGTAGTGTAGGTTTGCATTATGATACCGGAAGATAATATATTTTCTATTCGATTATCTAGCCGGTTAGTAGATCAGTACCTATTTGAGCAGCGAACAATATAAACACGATATAATGAGTTCTCCAGGATAGTGTATATCATAGGTACTATTCATTATTTTTTATTAAAAGAATTACACAACCACTTGGCGATACAAACTAAATTTTGTGTTAGTACTTGTTCACCAAAGGGTAATAACTACTTATTTAGTTAGTTTTAAACTGGAAAAGTCATTTCCACGTTCCTGCAAAAGGTCAAGGATGAAAGAAAATATTTCATTCTAATTTTCTTCAGATATTGCTAGTAATTGAAAGTTACGATGTTTTCTGTTATGAAATTCCTGGAGAGCACATAACCTCAACAGAGAATTGTTTGGGGGTTTGAGATGCATACTTCAGGATACGGCAATGTTCGTTCGTAATAGATATCTAACTTTCTTAGCAAGAAATCTATTATTTTTTTCAATAAATATCATAAAAATATCATTATTCAATGATAAAATGTCTTAGGAATCTCATTATCAATTCAGCAGTTTTCATAAGAATCCCATTATCATTTCACAAGATGTTTTTTAGAATTTCAATGGTGTGTTACATGAAGTCGTGATAATATCGTTATCCTGTCAGTAGATGTATTTAAGAATTTTATTATAATTGCAGCAGATATCATAAATTCATTATCCATTCATCAGATATATTAATTTTTCTATTATCATTTCTCCATATACCGCAAAAATTCTATTATCATTTCAGATAACATAAAATTGTCAAAAACAATTCAGTAGATTTCTGAAGAATTAAATTATACTTTGTTTTTGATGCGTTAAGTTCTCTATTATTATTTCAAAAGATATCATCAGAATTTGAATGTCTATTCTACAGATGTCATATGAATCTTTTTATATATTCAACAGTTGTATTAGGAATTTCATTATTTTTTAACAGATGTATTAATAATTGCATTATCTTTAAGCAGGTATATTATTTATTTCAGTTTCCTTATTTATTTCAGTTTATTCATGAATAATCTAATTATTACGACATATACTGACAGAATAATGACATTTTTGATACATTTTGAATTCTTAAGATATCAAGTGATGTCTTAAGAAATCTATTACTAATTATTTCTAATTCCATTATTCTTTCAGCCACTTTATAACTAATTCTGTTATGTTTCTATTGGATGTGCTTAGAAGGGCATTATATTTCAGTAATTGTATTAAGTATTCTATTATTAATTTAACATTCAGTAAATTTATAAAAAGTTTCATTGTCTTTTCAACAAATGTATTATCATTTCGGAAGCGATGTAAGAATTCCGTTATTGGCGCAGATGTTTTAAACGTTCTCTTATAATTCAGCAGAATTATAACTCATTCCATTATTTTTTCAACAATTTTTAACAATTCTATCATTATTTCTGCAGATGTTTCAAGAAGTCTTTTATCCTTTTAACAGACGTCATAAGAATTCTTATATTTTTTTAGCAGATTTCATAAGAATTACATTATCATTTTCGCAGATTTATTATTAATCCAATTACGATTCAACAGATGTACTAGGAATTCTATTTCCTTTCAACAAATACCTTAAGAATTTCATTTACTTTTCAACTGTTGTGTCAAGATTTCTTTTATCATTTCACACATATATTAGGAATTTTATTATACTTTCGACAGATGTCTTAAAAACCTATTTCATTTTTACAGGTGTCTTAAGAATTCAATTATTCTTTCAGTAGATGCCTTAAGAGTCCCATTATCATTTTCGAAGATATATTAAAATTTCTGCCATACTTCCATAAGATGTATGAAGGATTCTATTATTCTATCAGAAGTTATATTCAATATTCTATTATTTTGCAATAAATCCATTGATAATTCTGTTTTCATTTTAGCAGCTGAGATAATTCTTTCATTATTATTTCTGTAAATATTATTTTGTATTATCAACAAATGTCATTAGAATTTCATTATCATCTCAAAAGTTGTGATACGAATTTCATTATCGTTCAAAAGATGTTGATCATTGAAATTTCCTCAGATTTATTACAAATTCCCTTATAAGTTCTTTACATGTATTAAGTATTCCATTATTTCAGCAAATGTATTTGACATACATTTACGGTTTCAGTGGAAGTTTTGATTATTTCATTATAGTTTCATGATAGCTGATGAATTCTATAATATTTTTGCGGATTAATTAAATATGTTATTATCCTTACAACAGATATAATAAGAATTCCATTATCCATTCAACAGATGCATTAAGAATTCCATTACTCTTTCAACAAAATAATTAGAAATTATATTATAATTTTCAGTTGTCTTAAAATTCAATTACCCTCTAAACAGATGTTTTAAAATTTCTATTATCGCTTCAGTAATCTCTTATAAGAATTTCATTATAATTTTTGCAGATCTATTACTAATTTTATTAGCCTTTATTCATATTAATTTGATATTAATTTATCTATTTAATAGATGTTTCTAAAATGTATTAAGCATTCAGCAGATGTTTTAATAATTCCATTATTTACATTGTAGATGTAATAGGCATTCTATTTTTTTAAAATATGTCTTTGGAATTTACTTAAACTTTTTACTGTTGTATAACATTTCCATTAGGATCTCAAGAAATGTTTTAGTACCAGCAGACTTTCCATTATTTATTCAGAAGATATCTTAAGATTCCTAATCTCTCTATAAAGATATATTAAATATTCTAATTTTTCAACAGAGGTTTTTAAAATCTCATCATACTTAAAATCTCATCATACTTACAATAGATGCCTTATAAATTTCATTATTGTTTCAGCAGATAGATTAATAAATAATCCTTTCTACAGATGTATAAGAATAATATCATCCTTTCTGTAGATATACTAAATATTGTATTATTCTTTCAATAGATGCCTTAAAAATAATTCCATTATACTTTCATCAGATATATATTCTAGTGTACTTCAACTGATGCCATAAAAGTATTTTATCTTTTCAACAGATACGTTACCATTTCAATTATCATTTTCGCAGATGTCTTAAGAATTCCATTATCCACCTAATAGAAGTTTTATGAATTCTACTATCATTTCAACATCTGTCGTAAGGGTTTAATTATCTATTCAGCAGATGTATGATGTATATTAATAACCCATCAGCAGAGGTCTTAAACATTCCATTCTTCTTTCATCAGATATTATAAGGATTCTATTATTCATTAATAATATTAAAAGATTTTGTTAACGTTTCAGCAGATTTTTTACTAGTTCCGTTATCCTTTCAGCAGATGTCTTAATAATTCCATTTTCATTTCAACAGATGATTATCAAATTTTATTAGCCTTTCAACAGATGCCATAAAATTTTCATTGTCCATTCACCTGATGGCTTAAGAATTCAATTCTAGTAGCTGTCTATTGAATAGGTGAAGAGACTCATCCCTTGTTCCTTGTTTAGGATGTGGTTTCCGGCTTTCTCTTTACCAATCTTTTCACTCTTCTCTTTTTTTCTCAATTGGAGTGGATAGACTAAACTATCGCCCGGTTCACACTCCACCCACGTCTATGGAACAGGTGAAGAAGCTCATCCCTTGTTCTTTGTTTAGGATGTGGTTTCCGACTTTCTCCTTTCCAAACTTTTCATTCCTACGTAGCCCCTGCGTTACCGCCTTGCTCGGGGTGATATGATTTTTAAAAAAGTCTTAAGCGTTCTCTATCATTTAGAACGATGTTTGAAGAATTCAGTTAACCATTTAATATAAATAGAATTAGTTTAAACTCACAGTATGATTTTTAACTCTTTATTAAATTTTTAAGCGGAGTCTTTAAAACCGCATTATCTTTTCAAATGATAAACAAGATAATCATTAACGTCGTTAATTTTTACAGAAATAAAAATAAAACGAAGCGTTGTTTCGTAAGTCATTTGGTCGAAACCCTATTTGAATTCTCTTAACGAATAATATTCACGCTTGAATTGTATATATGAAATGAATCTTTGTTGAATTAATGCAAATTAATGTGAAACACCCCCCACCCGATAGGATTTTGAGCGTGCATACAGATGTTGAACTTTCGAAAAAATATTTCTTCTTCTTTTATGTACCTTGTACCATCAGGACGTAGGCGATCATGGCCTTCCACGCCTCCCTATCCCTGGTGGCTTTTAGCACGCTTTCTTCTGTAACGTCTTTCAGCCCCCGTACTGTCATTCACCTGCTCAGTCCTTTTAAATATGTTATCCGCTGCTTTAATCGGTCTCCTTTTGAGTTCCAAACAGACCAACGAAAAATTGTAATTATCATTAAATTAGCTAACCGTCAGTGTTTAGTATTTCGACTATATTTGTGAATGATGTTATTAATATAAAAATAAGTTATTATTAGTGTATTTCTGCTGTGGCAGTCGATACGAGTTAAGTATTTATTTTAACTTCGAACCCTGTAAATAGATCGATTCTCTCTCACTAAAAAAAGACAAAATACTTCTAACCACGTTCCGTGTTATTTAGTGTTTAAGGCTTGTGTCTATTCTGAAATAAAACAAATTCCGTCTCTCTGAATAAAAAAAACGACTTGCCTCCGTGAAGACATAAAGACAATATTCATTCCCTAGTAGAGTTCATGTTCTTTCTTTTTTTAACTACCATTCCGTTATCTACTTTTACCTATATTAAGAACATATATCATATTACCAGCTCGCACTAAGTTTAACTATAATCTAAAAGGATGTTACTATTTATACAGGAGTAGATTTGGTAATTATTGAAAAGTTGCTATCCAATTATTCCCTCACAATTATCTTTCCTCTCAATAAACATAACATATTAGGGAGTTAGATAAGTTTGAAGGATCACAGTTTAAGAAAAATGTATAGATTTCTTTGAACAATTTATACAAGAATTGGCATAAATTAAAAGGGTGAGCTGAACATAATGAAGAATGATACCTAGAGAATTTAACATTAATGGAGGCGAGAGAAACAGAGAGAAGCATCTGGTAACCTACTTATAATAAACAGTTTTGAAAGGAAATTAAAAGAAGGCTAGTAGTTAGGAGTGTATATAATCATTTTTAAATCAAATTCGAAATATGATAATGTTTTATCGAATATTTAAATTTTTACATCACCCGTACTCTCGATCGTTGCAAATTTTAAAAACAATGGAAAAATCTGAAATTCTTGTATTGATAAAGCATTGCTTTATGATAAATAAAATACTGTTCAAGCAAAGCATTGGCTTGATAAGTATTATTCGGAATCTGATCTCCGTCAGTCGTACAGACACAATGAAGCTGAACTCTCAGGTTGTCTCAAAATCGGCAGTTGTCTCGAAAAACAGCCAAAAATCTATAAACTCTTTTTGGCCGATAGTAAATTGCAGTTGCGTAAGATAGAAGATAAATTAAACATATCAGAAGGCAGTGTATTCACCATTTTACATGAATATTTGTCAATGAGAAAGCTGTGTATAAAGTGGGTGCAGCATTTGCTGACAGTCGATCAAAAACTTCAACGCTTCGATGATTCAGAGCGTTGTTTGCAACTGTTTCAACGCAACAAGACGATTTTGTGTAATTATATCGCAATGGGTAAAACATGGAACCACCACTTCACTTCGGAGTCAAATAGGCAGTCAGCTGAGTATAAAAATATGTTGTGATAATATATTTTGTTAAAATATTATTTCATTATGAAAAGCAACGGAAAAATTAATATACTTCTAGTATAATACAACAATCAAACACAGTCAACTTTTTAATTAAAAATATTGTCATTCTTTAGAGATAATAACAAAACAGGGCTTAACATCAAGAAGAGACAGCTGAGATTTCTGTAGCTCATACTGAGAAAAGAGGGTTTAGAAAATTTGATGCTCGCAAGAGAGATTGGAAGCAAGATGATCAAAGGAAACAACGAAAAACCTACCTGACTATCTTGAATGAATGGTTGATAGAGCGGGTACAGGAGATATGTCAAAAAGACAAAAGTTATTATGAGATAAAAAAGACGGGTAATTTTGAAAAGCCACGATTGCCAACGGCCTCAATGAACACAACACAAAAAAAATGAATGTGAAATTTGTTTGTTTTCAAAACATCGTCAAAAACCTCTTCTCTACAAATATCGTTGCTTGCAAGGAAGAAGATATTTCATCCAGCTGTATCAAAATGGAGAACAGCGCAGTGACTTCATTAAGAACATTGGTACAAAGTAGGTATAGGAGATTGACACTGATTCTGAAAAACATTATGTTGTGGCGACTTATGTACGAATCTTCGTCGCCAATTTGTTGTGCATTCCGGATGAGGAACCGCACAAAATAATGAACAACAAAACAGATATGGAGATTGAAAAGTAGGTCATATTGAACGTAATATACAAACTTGAACGCAGGTTAGGAAATTCTGGAATACTATTAGTAAGAAATAAATATATGTAAGTCTTGAAGTGAAATCTTTGGAAATAGTATATCTGTGTATATTATTCTAGCTGAGTGGAGCTCAGAGCTAGTCTGATTTCTGATGCGGTAGTCTCTGGGTAACTTCTGTATATCAGGGTAACTTACGTATCAGTTCAGGTACTCTCCAATAACTGTAAAGGATCTCTACGAATACTCTCTCTACTCTCAACTCTATGGCAGCAACTTCTGTTCTCTCTATGGCAGGAGTATATGAACTCTTAGTCGAGTCCATTATCATATACAAAAGGGGAGATCCCACAACACATTATTAATAACGCTAATCATAGGTAGACACACCATTAGCAAATCCAACGTCATCATCAATACCAAGAACTAGAAAAGAAGTACAGTAGTACCGTGTAATAGCTAAGTGTAGTACTCTACAAACAGAACCAACCCTATCGCCCGGTTCACACTCCACCCACATCTATTGAACAGGTTAAGAGGCTCATCCCTTGTTCCCTGTTTAGGATGTGGTTTCCGGATTTCCCTTTTCCAATCTTCTCACTTTGGTTTCTTTTTTTTTTCAATTGGAGTAAATAGATCTATCTATCGCCCAGTTCACACTCCACCCACGTCTATTGAATAGTTAAAGAGGCTCATCCCTTGTTCCCAGTTTAGGATGTGGTTTCCGGGTTTCTCTTTTCTAATCATTTCACTATTACGTAGCCCCCTGCACATCAGTGGCGTTACCGCCTTGCTCGAGGTGATACGATTAAAAAAAAAACGCACGAACCCCACAACCAATAACTCAATGACAACAACAAACGACAATCACTGCTACCAAAATCTCTTATATTGTGGCTGTCTTCATATTTATCTCATTCACATTCGTTTCTGTGTGCACACCGTCCGGTCCTTGGGGCAGAACAACATCTCACGGTCTCGTCTTTTAGCTTGAAGCCTTTTCTCACACAATCACTCACACACTCTTACTTTTTTTTAGTCTATCTTATTCTCTCTCTTATACACACACATATTTATATATAAGCATATATCGTATGTATACATAAATGTAGGCGTATGCACATGTACGAATGTAGATATAAATATAAATGTGTATGAGTATAGATTGAAATCTGACAAAATGATAGAATAAAACAGGTAGTAAAAGACTCTTTGACCTAACATGTTTTAATTTATTAATTTTCTTCAGATATTTGTTTAACAAGACACGAATTAAAAATTTATATTTTGTTTTCAAAAGAACAAGGAGACTATATTCGAATATTGATTCGGGTTTAATTTCATTCGTTAGATACATACTACATGTTATAAAGAAACACATGTTCATTTAAATGTAGGATGCGTTTACCTGTTTATATGTATGTGTGCCACATGTAATAAAAGCAATAGAAGTTTATTTTAAGTGTAAGTGTTTATAAATATCTGTTTGAATATATGTGTGCAAAACAAAGCACGTGTCAAGTGTATTTAAATGATGGACGATTTTTAAAAGTATGTATGAGAAAATTATAGGTGGTTAAATGTATGAATGTGCGTGTTTATAAGTCGGTAGCATTAGTATGTGTGTAAATGATAAAATAGAATAAGTATCCGTTTAAAATTGTAACGAAACAATTTTTCATATTTGATTATCATTGAACCCCTATATTCTAAAGTTCGACATTGAATAAATCTAGGCAGATTTCAAGCTTCTCCACTAATTCAGTTCTTAAACAAAGTTTAAACAGTTTATAAACTTAAATAGAACATAGCTACATTTAAAAAGAAATTCAATTATGGTTCAGTAGAAAATAACTTGCCACGAAAATATTGCAGCTAAATATAAAATTTGAATTATTTTTAGTAAGAAATTTCATATTTTTTACTTTACTAGAATATCCTGTCCTTTTCTTTTTCAAATTTAATATAATCTTAAGAATATTACTTTTTGTGGGTGCCTTTTTTTAATGTAACATCTAATTATTGACATCTTTATTATAACAAACTTACTACTTCTGTGTAGTGGACATTGGTTATATTCCCGACCATATAATAGTCAGTCGTTAAATTATGCATTGTCCAAGGGTTAACTTTAGTTCAAAGCTTAGTGAACATTTTAAGTGGTGGCGAAATTAATATTGCAAAATTCAGGTATAAACTTATTTTATCACTAATAGGTAATCTCTTAGAAAATCATTGAAATGAGAAATATCTTTACAGAATCGTCATCAATGGTAATTACCAAATGTAAGGCATTTTATGCAAATCAATGTTTCACAGTAAATTTCGTATAAACAAACTGATGTTAGAAATAGTTTCAGTATGAACTTATATTTAAATGTGAATTATATGGTGTGAAATTAATGTTTTATTATTCCCTTAACTACAAATATTCATGATAAATTGTCACTAGCACTTTGGCTTAATAGTGAAAGTTTGACGTAAATATTTATTTATGAAATATTCCTAAATTATATTAAATACAAAAGCGTATTAGATTAATGCAATATCATATATAAAAGAAAAGATATAACGTATTATTTTATATGTAAATATATGCTGTTGATATTACATAACCGTAATCAATATTCCATACATTGCTTTTTTCTTTTCGACAGTTTCAAATTTAACATTGCTTGAAGGAACCAATAATTTTCAAAGATATTAGCTCACAACACTGTCCAATCTAACACACTCTTTTCTTCAAAATTGTCTGAGTTGATATTTGAACCAAACATATAAATCGGTCATCCAGTATATTTTTACATTAATCGCAGAAATTTTGTTGCGATATAAGTTTTCTTTTTTTTTGCATTAATTTTTAATTTGTCTTTGGGATTTTAAGAAAATTTGTTAATTTCATAACTTGAGACAATGTTCTGTTTATTCTTTACCATCCCTCCCTATTGCGAAACAAACTGCTTTAGTATATTTTCTAACAGATATATCTATTTTTTCCTAATTCTCCTGAAATTTGTTTTAGAGACTTTCTTAACTTCAGTTCTTGTTTGAAGAATTTATTCATTAAAAGTCTTAACTTTCTCGCAATAACCAAAAATTTTCGATCCATCACACAATATATTTCCCAATATTTTTTCTCGAATCCTTTATTTTTCACATGGCACATGCCAATGTTTTATAGTTGTAATTAAAAAAAATATATAAATATCTATACTATTGTATATTTTATTTAGAATATGAAGAAGTATCTATTTCTGTAATAAAAAACTTATAATAAAAGCTATTCTCTGAGCGATTCATTTATGTCTTCCATCAGAATGGTTGTTTTTTGAAGCTTCCTCTTGTGCTTCTAGGGATAACGTTTTATACTGGAATGAAGTGGTAAGATTATACCGAATATCGAATGAAGATTTATCAATTGCTAAACGTGCAGCTAAGAAGGTTGGTTCACCGTGTTGTTCTACACAATTTTTCCCACCAGAATTTATTGTACATATTTAAAAATACAGAATTCGTCCATACTTAGAATATTGCTGCGACATATGGTCTGGTGTTTCTGCTATATATTTAGAGATTCTTGATAAGATTCAAAGAAGAAGCTGCAATGTTATTTGTTCTGCCCTGTCTTCTCGACTTCAGTCATTTTTCTACCGCTGTAGTGTTGCTCCCGTATGCCTTTTCTATATATATTTTCATGGTTGATGTTTGATGTTTGGATGAAGACTCTTCTATGTTACTTAGACACCATGAATTTAAAGGCTCTACTAGACTAGTAGCAATACTTTATATTTTTACTATGAAATTGGCTATATGAAATCGTATTTTCTACGCTAATATTTTTCTCACACATCTCGCATTTTGAACTTTACCCCGCCTCTTTGATTTTTATTAAAGTTTGATCCTTACAACTTCAATCCAATGTCAATGGTTATCTTTTGTCTTTTTAAAATACGTTATTTTATTTTTTTCGTTCTTCGTTATTTTTATATTTTTTCTCACACAGTAAACTCCCTGTGCTTTATTGTCTCTATTAAGTTGTTTGGAGGGAAGTAATTAAAAAATATTGACATTTACCTCGCATAAACATATATCTAGAAGATCCTAATAGCAACAGACTCCTAATATCAACTTTATTGGAAACGCATTTACTTTCAAAACAGACCTAACATCGTGTTTAGCACATAAATAAGATTCTGATAGTTTCAATAGTAATCTAATACAAAGAAATGGCTCTCGTAGAAATACAGATATTAAAAGGTTGGTAGAATGATAAATGGCCCGATATCGAGAAATAGGCAGATTTTTTGGATAAAACTGATGAATAATAATGAGAGCGAAAGGTATTAATCTTGCGACTGTTTACGAATTTCACTTAGCGTGTGTTGTATCACAAAGTAGAAACTACTCTCCAATTGTCACCGTGACCTCACCATGATTGAATATTTTTATCGTAATTTCCCAGAGGATATTCTGCTAGTGAATCAGGTTTGTCATTGAGCGATTTATCGTGGTAAATTTAAATTGATTACTGAAACATGTTGGTTCGATATTTCACATAAACACGAATCATGTCGGTTATGAAGCACTATCAGAACAATCGACTAAGCGAGAGAAGTTGCCTTTCCCGTTCTGTCAATCTCAGTCGACTTTTTCTCTCACTTTCTTTTACCATTACTTTTAATTCTATTCTGCTCACTTTGCCATTCACTCATTCTTTTCCTAGCTCTTAGATTAGACGAAAGGGATGTTAAAAATAATTCCAAGTGATCCAGTTCTTAATACAGTACAATGATGAGTTTATTTCCGTCTCTATGTAATCCGTCACATTACGTATATAACATTCGACTTTTCTATCTATCTATCTATCTATCTATCTATCTATCTATCTATCTATCTATCTATCTATCTATCTATCTCAGCCTCTTTCTTTCTTTCTTTCTTTCTTTCTTTCTTTCTTTCACACCTGTTCAAATCTATCTATCTATCTATCTATCTATCTATCTATCTATCTATCTATCTGTTGTGGGTTCTTCCCTCTTTCTATGATAATAGACACGTCTAGAATATACATATACTCTTGACATAGAAGCAATAATTGAGATCCATCAGATACCGAGCGATACCGAACGAAACCGAAAGATACCGATGTTTCACGGGGAATACAGTGCTAATAGTTCATAGTAGCTCTGAGCTCCAGTCAGCAAGAAAATATTAACACAACATTCATCAGCTTCCGACGAGGACATACTACAGCTTCACTTCAGAGACTTGTGTATATACTTCGTACTACCTCGTATTCCTGGGTTACGAACCTGCGTTCAAGTTTGTATTCTTTACGTCAATGTACTTATTTTCTATCTCAAATTTTGATTGTTGTTCTTTTATTTTGTGCGGTTTCCATTCCAGGAATCCACAATACTATCTATCTATCTATCTATCTATCTATCTATCTATCTATCTATCTATCTATCTATCTATCTATCTAAATGTTTCTGTCATCATTGTTTCTTTGTCATTTTCTACTTGAATCCTCTTTCATAAATGTCTTTCCATTTGCAATGAGATTATAAATCATTTCTTGTTTGGGAAGGAGATATGCTAAAAAGAGTCACTAGAGATTTGTGAATGGTTCTGAAAATGTTTGTCTTTGATAGAAAAACAATAAATTAATGGGTCATTAGAGTTTATAGAAGTCTTCGATAGAAAAAAGAAACTACGTTGTTCTGTATGCATTGCTGTGACATCACAGTTGTTGTGAAGAATAATAATGACAACAGGCAGATAAATCACTATAGCAAAACCTTCGAGATCTTCAATTAGTAGTTCCTACAGTTTTGTACCGACAATGATTTGCTGGCTGTTCTAACTTTTGTGCAAAGTGGTTTACCAAAATATTATTAGATATCGTGACATCGTTTAGCCAAGCTACAACTACACAGGAGAAGAAATATTCTGTAGAGAATTATGATAGACGATAAAAAAAATTATATATAGTGTGATATGTTACGCTCAAATCTCCATTAACATTTCTGAATTTAATATACGTACATTTCTAGAACTCCGAACAAGTTGAGATTTGTATGCTATTACCAATAAATCTGTTGTATTTCATAACATGCATTTTATTAAATTTTGAACGTCTCTTGTGCAATCGATATATTCAACTTTCTTAAAAGATGTGTTCTGTCTCTTCAGAACACCGGATATTGTGGTTCCGCACAATCAATTGTTTAACCATTTTAAATTTGACTCTTTATTATTCCCCTTCTTCAAAAAGCCAAAAGAGAAGAAATTTCCTGTTTTAAAGAATACTTGCATTCACATTTAAATCCTGGCCGGTAGGTAATTTAATACATCAGAGAAAAAAGAATATTAACCAATGGATGCCTAAATATCACAATGACCGTTTGTATTCTTAAGTAAAAGCAATACTCGTGACGGGGGATATCAATAAAACCGCAAACATTTCAGTTGACATTGAGATTCTAGTATCATACAGTCTCCCCGAATTAAACAGGTTAACACAGTTTTTTGAGGAACGGCTCGAATGAGACCATACATCAAGACATTTATGTATATCAATATTTGAAAAATACATCATTTAGATGCGGTTAGGACACATTGTCAGTGATATTACTCCGGTTCATTGACGGTTTTGGTCCTTTACAAACATCATACCTCCTCCCCAGGTTAATCTAGCCAAGGTTGATCAGGCCCCGGTCTGTGTTCTAATCTCTGCTTGTTATGTTTTGTATTGGTTGCACAGAAGAAGAGGAAAAAATTTCAAATTCGTCCACAAAAAAAAAACGAGAACAAAAACTGAATGTCCAGTGATGTATAATGTATATATAAATGGTTCAAATAAATATCGGATGGGTAGTCGAGGTAAAAGATTAAAAAAAACTGGCGAAATATATTTAAAATGAATATATATATACAAAAAAAATTTTCATGATAATAATGTGAAGATGAATGCTTAAAATAGATATCGCATGTGTAGCTAAAAGAATAAATCAAAAAACTGTTTAACTATACTGAAATAAATACATAAATTAACACGATGTGGAAGATACCATTACATAAAGATCAGGAATATGCCTATTAACGAAAATCGTACCGAATACGGTGATCATCCGAGTTAAAAAAAAGAATAGATAAAGTGTTAATTAGATATTGGAAGCAATATTAATGAACGCAGAAAGCAAAAGTGTTGTTTTGAAGATACACAGCCGTAGTAAAATATATTGAAAGTTGCTGTGGGATCTCCCCCTTTTTTGTATATGATAGTGGACTCGACTGAGGGTACATATAATCTTGCCATAGAGAGAAGAGCGAATCACATTTGTAGTGGCAGTTTACAGTGGAGAGTAATTGTAGAGATCCATTCCAGTTATCAAAGATTTTAGACAGATACAGAAGTTACACAGAGACCAGACTAGATTTGAGCGTCACTCAGCTAGAATAAGTTACCCGGACTTAGTATTTCACTTCAAAGACTTGTATATATTTATTTCTACTAATCTTTTTCTTCTTCTATGTGCCATGTCCTTTCAGGACGTAGGCGATCATAGTTCTCCACATCTCCCTATCACTTGTGGCTCTTAGTATGTTTGCTCTGTTACTCCTGGCAACCCCCGTTCCGTCATCCACTCGACCAGGCTCTGCAAGTAGGTTATCCGCTGCTTTCCTCTGTCTCTCTTTCCCTCTATCTGGCAAGTCAGTATCAGGTTCTCCAGGCTCTACTTCCTCATTGCGTGTCTCAGGAACTTCAGTTGTCTCTTCCTGATGCTCAATATTAATTTCCTTTTTGTTGTCATTCTTTCCAACACCTCATCGTTGCTTGCATATTCAGTCCAAGATATCCGCAGTATCCTTCTGTAGAACCACATTTCTGCTGCTTCCACTTTTATCCTCATTTTCGATGATATTGTCCAGCATTCACTGCTGTATTGAAGAACTGACATCACATAGCAATCCAGCACTTTTCTTTGTTTCGAGTGAAATTTCCCTGTGTGTTCGTAATTTGCTCATCTTCTGGAACGCGTCCTTTGCCATTCCAATTCGCCTTCGGATCTCTGTGTCGCACTTTCCATCTCCTGTTAGAACACTTAATATTCCTGAATTGACTAAACCGCGTTCAATTTAACCTACTTTTCTATCTCTATATCTGCTTTTGTTGTTTATTATTTTGTGCGGTTCCTCATCCGGAATCCACAACAAAATTATAATGAATATTTTAAGAACTAAGAACTTAACCATTATATAAAATTTATTTTTAAAGATCCAATTTGGTTTCCATTCGCGTAAGCGGCTCATAGATGTCATACATTAGATCAAACAGAAAACCACACAACTATCAAAAGTTATTGCTTACTGCGATAATATTTCAGTCTACACGAGAGGAATTGTGGACTGATCGCGATATGCTGAAAAGAAACAAGAAAATTAGAACACAATAGTAGCCTCCTTGGAAAGCAGTTTTGGTGCACTTTTTCTTTTTAGTAAAAACAATAGACAGGGGAAAGCAACATGATAACATATTTGAAGGACCTAATCAAGTGGATGACGGAACGAGGATTGCATGGTGTAACAGAAGGCGTGCTCAGAACCACCAGGGATACGGAAACGTGGAAGGCCATGATCGCCTACGTCCTGAAGGGACAATGCACGTAGAAGAAGAATGTTTAATCATGGTGTTACTAACATTATATGATGAATCTAAAATGCTGCATGTTAAAAGCATTATTCATACATGAGGTCAGTTTTGTCATGTGACATAGTATACATATTTGAGTGTCCGGCAGGGATGGGGACAATTTGTTTACTGTCATTTCGAGAGCTCGATTTACTCAACATTTCCGTCTTTTAGAAGCAGGTGTTACTAACTTATAAAACGTCTATCTACTGATAGAAATAAAGTTTTGTACGTTTTTTCAGTATTTAAGAGGTATGTTAGTGATTTTTTCTATTTTATACTTTCTTGAAACAATTTGCATTCAGTTTCTTGTTCATATGTTCCCCTTCCTCACCCGTTCTTATTAATAAGTTTTATGCAAACAATTTATATCTTAGTCTTGATTCCATTTTTCTGTTCTCTATATATCTCGTAATACGTATTGTTGCATTTTCAGAATCAAATCATATTTAGTCTATTATTCTGATGATGTGCTGATCTAAAGGCATTTCCAAATAAATAAAATGCTTCTCTGCATTTTTAAATCTATCTATCTATCTATATATCTATCTATCTATCTATCTATCTATCTATCTATATATATATATATATATATTTGCTTGTTACGCTTGCAAAACATTTTCTGGTGGTTTGTTGATCTTCTGGTCGACTAGCAAAGTATCATCCTTTCTGACATTATTCCCGAATAATTTTCCTCACAATATATCGTTACTCATAAGCCCAATAAAAATCCCTACAATAAAACAATATTGAGTAATCTTATTGTATGGATACAAACTGTGAAAAAGAATAATTTTTGTATAGAATAATTATATGCGATAGAAAAAAGACACTCTTTGGCAACCATAAGCGAGTCAGCCAGTAGTTAGCTTCAAGTGAATCACCAATACAATGCACAGACATCTACTGCACCCTATAAAGGTTATTGTATGGCGGTCCTTCATATAGGTTATTCATTCTTACTCAAAGGAAAGCAAAAACATCAAACTTGTATCGTGGAGAAATTGAGTAAACACGCGAATATTTGAAAAGATATAACGTTGACTTGCAAGTTGGCTTAATTTTGCAACATCATCACACCCCGCACACACACACACACACACACACACACACACACACACACACACACACATATATATATATATATATATATATATAGAGAGAGAGAGAGAGAGAGACACAGAGAGAGAGAGAGAGAGCGATGTTATATATATATATATATAACATCGCGCTTACATATATAAGCGTAGCAATCTTTAAATATGTTTAATCAAAAACGACTGTTAGAGAAACATTTTAAATTTTTGATTTAAGTTTTCCTTACATGTTTTCTTTTTGCTGGAGATAGGAAATGTAAAAATGTTATATAATTCTTAAGATTTCAAGCGGTTTTAGCTATACTACTGGCCATTTTCAAGGATGTTATTTTTTGATGCTGTGATTTTTTTCTTCATGTTTTGTCTGCAACATTTTTTGTTTTTGCGACCGGACATCGTGTGAGCGCCTGTCTATTTTTCTACACTTACAAAACTTCCTTTTCATTAATTATGATAAAAAATAGAGACGAGATTGTCAATCTTAGGTTACGCCTACTCGATTTCAGTTCTATTAGAACTCATTTAAACATTCACAAAATCTACCAGACGCCATCCGAAGCATACAATTAGAAAATACAAGTATAATGTTCTCATCCACCTGAAGAACAATAAATAAATAAATAACTTACATCCTAATAATAAAAAATGAAAAGCCAAAACTCAATAATATTAACTATGAACACGATCACAATGTGCTGTGTTTGGAAAATATAACAAAAAAAACAAAAACATGCATAACCCCTATAGCTAATGGAAAAATTAAAATAAATACATTTAAAACAAAATAAAAATAGCATATGATATTGAATAAATGAATAGCCGAAAGCGGTGCTGGTAGATGTAGAAATTATATATATAGCCTAAGGAAAAAGGATTGTAGGATCAATACTGTTTTTTAATAACAGGCAAATTCTTCCATGTCCGGCCCATTTTGTCATTGGTACATCGTGAACAATTTTGAAGCCCGGATATTTTTGTTGTTTCCGGAGACACTATAATGTTATACTTGCTTCTGATAATAGATATGTCAAAACGTTCTTTTACAGTAACTGAATCTTTTGTCACGTTATATTAGTTTTTGTTCAATAACTAGAGAATGACATTTGCAACGGAATTTTTGTTTTACATTTTGCTTTTATATATATATATATATATATATATATATATATATATATATATATACGTACGGTCATATCACGTTGAATACACCGGTTCTCGCTCGATCAAGTTAAGCCTGGCCAGTACTTAGAGGGTCATCACTTGGGAATACAGGTTGCTGTAAGCGTTATTGACGGATGTGCGTTGTACATTGGTACTCTTGGGAAAAGTATTAATCCGTCTTTTCCCTCCAGCTATGGGTTAAATAAATGAAGTCTGTTTTTCATGCGATCTGCGGCAGACGTCTGTACCGACTGTTTGTTGTCAGCAGTTCCAAAAAGTGTGGATTATGCTACACAAGCCTTCACCACTTTAAACAATTCTTTGTGTGGTTGTCCAACTGTTAGACTCTCATACGTCGAAATCGACGTGAGAGTATATATATATATATATATATATATATATATATATATATATATATATATATCATACAGATTTAAAAGATATATTGTAATCCTCTGATCTCTATATAGTTAAGTTCAAAAATTTTTCCCAGGATATAAAATTGCGGTTTGAATATTGCAATACCTGTCTGGCCTTATATTTTAACAATCGATTCTTTTCTTTTCTTTTTTTTTTGATGGCTTCATTCATCTATTTCTTTTGAGTTATGAATGATATACAGTTGGTGGATGGTGCCTCTTTTCAATTCTTGACTGATTTGGCAGATAAACTTTTCCTCCATTAGACTGGAATCTATAAAACACAGTCTGCTCTGGTATCTAACACATCGGTTTTTTAACGATTGGTAATATCTACAGTTGTTTGTAGAATAACTAGCATCAGTTTCCAAACTATCTTCATACAAGCAGTACACATGATATCACTTATTAACTTGCAGTTGTTTTGTTGCCAAATATATATTCTGATGAGGCTTAATTATAAAATTGACTTTCAACTACAAATAAAATGCAAGAAAACCGAATGAATGGTCATCAGCAAAAAGAGCATTCCAAAATGTCAAATACAAATGGCGGGAACTAAAATCAAGCAGGTACAAAAGTTGAAATAATACTTTACTCAGCTTCTGGAATGCGTCCTTTGCGATGCCAATTCGCCCTCGGATCACTGTGTCGCACTTTCTGTTATCTTTTAGAACACTTCCTAAGTGTTTAACTTTTTTTTACCTGCTTGATTTTAGTACCACTCTCACCTGTATTTAGAATTTTGGGCTGCTCGTTTTGCTGATGACCATGCATTAAGTTTTCTTGCAGTTTATTTGTAATCCTTTCCATTCACTCTCTTCAGCTACCTTCTGGAGGAGGTTTTTAGTTTCCTTTCCGTGTCTGTTATCAGCACTGTATCATATCCATAGGTTATGTTTGATAATGAGATGGATCAGAAAACTGCCAAGAATTAAAAAAATGAGAACTAAAGATAAAAAAGGTAGGAAAGCAGGAGGCAGTGATGTAATAACTTGGAGAAGACAGAAGAAAGCTGTGGTGCATTTCTATGGGATGGTGACTGGAATTTTATTAATCCGATTGCCCTTACCCAGAATTGAAATATATAGAACTCAATTGAGTCTCAGTTCTAGGTATGAAATTGTATTTGGCTGCTCCACACAGGTCAAGTGTGAATGTTTACGAAAATGCGCGAGAAAAACACCCAGGCTCATCCGCTGTGGATGCGAGGACATCAAATTGATTTAATGAAGGCGCAATTGGGGGTTTTCTGTTGTTCATCACACTCTTGTAAAGTCACACGTATTATTTGAACCAAACTTGTGAGATGCTAATCACTACTTCATCATATCAGAAAACAACAACTTAACATTTAGGAAACGCTTGCATTCATTACAGATCGTGACAAAAAAGCAACTAATTTAATCAGGCTTGTCGCTCTTGTAAAGCCGGAAGAAGTGATTCCTGTATGCATATAGCTGCTATAGCTGAGAAAGCAGGAGTTAACCAAGATGATGTATGAGGTTTAAGTTGGAATTTGCGTGGCTGAGATGAAAGCATCAATGCCGGCTTTCACCTAAGAGGAGACCTCAGAGGCGCAGTCTTCAACATGGAGACTAAAAAAAAATTGTCCTTAGGGATATAACAAGGAACATAAATCGAGAAACGAGTCCCAGTACGCTATTTGATAGTAAGATACTATGACGGTAGAATGTTCCTGGACGAAGGGGAGTAGAAATAGATTTTCAAAAACAATACAGCATAATCAGATTTGATAAGAGGGTAGACATGCATGGCATGGCAAAAATCAGAGAGAGAATTGAAGATATCTTGAAGGGAAGTGTTAATGGGGAAACACGTGGACACAGTTTGAATGCCAGGAATATCAGTGTCAGATTTTTTTTTGGTGATTTGGTATGATAGTCACGGAAGTCACAGAACACAAATATATTAGTGAACAGGTAAAAGTAAATGGCCTATTTATATTATCTGAAATAATAACAGTCAGAAAAGAAATGGTAACGGTAGAAAAAGAAAAGATAGTTAGCTGAGGTTAGTAGAGAGAGACAGAGACACGTATAAAAGTGGAATGCTAATACAAGAGAGATCTCCCTAGGTAGATGAAGATGTCCAAGGACTTAAACTCCCAGGCCATGCCTGTGGAGATTAGAGACTTTCCTAAGGATAGAAAAATATGCACCAATCGAAGGAGCGAACTGTAGGGTTGGAATTAGTATAAAAAAGGGGCTAGGATATCCGCTGACATTTCATATAGAAACGACTCCACACTGGAAAAGTTGATACGGATACCACGGACGTGGTATCCGAGGTTGAGGAATTTTCCCTTTTGTAAAGTTGATTTAGTTTCATATATTTGATTGTATATTGTCCTGTGTTAGACATACTAAGAGGATGCCTAGATTAACAGTAGCAGTCGGTCGTCAAATGCAGCGGACTGCAGCATAGTTTCGCCTCAGGGTTGCACACTGCAGTCACTTGCAGGGACACACATCCATGAGTGAGAACCTCGATATTATGCGATTGTTGATAACAGCAGCCTCTCTAGACGCTATCACAAAAATAATTTTTCCACGAAATTATTTTAAAAATATAACAAAAATAAATAAACAATTGTTCAGAAACTACAAACAACCCTTGAAATTAAGTCTTACTTCGACAGTAAAACAGTCCAAACTAAAACAGTAGCACTATCAAGAAAATTAAGAAATTTGGATTTATTAAAATACATATAAAATAGTTCCTTATACTGTCACACAGAAATGTTTTCCTTTATAATATGCATCGAAATATCTTGTATATCAGGTCCTTTTACAAAAGGGGCAATAATTTGTTCCGCCTGTTTAAACTTTTAGTGATTAACCATGTCAAATATCTGGTCACCCTAGGTAGAATAGTTTTCTAAAACCATACGTAATATAAGTGTCTATTGCTTTTATATAAGAAAAAAATTGCTCCTTTTTACCTGAAGAGATAATTGCAGTTTGGTTTTTACTTCTAAAAAGACATACGTTTTTCTTGCTGAAGAAATTATATCAAAACAAATAAAAATAAAATAAAAATATGAAATAAATAAATAAAATAAAAAAGTAAATAAATAAAAACAATAAAAATGAAATAAAACATCTTTTGAAGTAAAATATATTAACACTTGACGGGATATCTCTTTTATCTTTGCTAGCATCATGTTGTAATAAGAAGAATAATAATCTGTTTTTTCTAGTTATTTGGCAAGCTTTTGATCCGGTCTGCTTTGGTCCATGCAGTATTACAGTCTGACAGAAGTTATCACTAAAAATGGCGATTTGCCACTGACACGATAATTCAGTTCAGCCACAATAACATCTAATATTGCACTTCTTTTCTTATTCTTTATTCCTTTGTGCGATCTAGAAATAGTCAATTTCTGTGTACGTATGGAAGGAAAATTTTACTTCTGGTTCCTTATCTTCAACCTTTTGTTAGTTATTCTAGGACTCAGAAGCTCGTACTTTATCGATCATAGCTTACTGGAAAAAGAAACTAAACGAGAAATTCACAGTACTTTATCGGAAACCGAACATAAGTCATCCGCAAGTCTAATACATATATTACTTTGTAGGTAATATTCTTCTTTGAGTAAACTCACACTAAAATATAAAAAAAGATATATGAAGACTTCCTTCCTGAAACCATCGTTATAACTTTTTCCAAATAGATTTTCTTATTTTGTAGCAAATCAAGATTTTTCAACGGTCACCTTTATGAAAAGGGATAGAATGTCCGAAAGAAGATATACCAAACATCCTTGAACTAAAAGAGAGCTACGCTTTAGAAATACATGTGCAAAATGTTTTTTTCACACCGTTTCCAATCAACATGATTTTATCGGATATTGTATCCTAAAATTTGCTGTCATTTGACAAAAAAAAAAAATAGTTGAATTTCAAAGGTATTAACGAGAAATGTTCACCACCAGGAAAAACCGAAGAAAGCTAGAATGCGAGGGAATAATTTTGCAATGAACCACATTTAGAGCTAGGAGTTTGATTAGAATTTTTGTAGCTAATCAAGAAAAAGACAAGTATATTTATTTACAAATGGACCAATTTGCATCATAAAAAGAAATGAGGGATATTACGGTGAACAGAAAATCAGTACCAGATATGCTGAAATAGATTAACATTGTCACTGCTCGCTTTTGCACGAAGAGAGATAGTGAGTGAGGTTGCCACAACATACCATTACCCGAGTAAGAATGTTATTGAAGAGAATATGAAAACAGAAGATAGACGTTCCTAATGTTAAAATATTGAGTTGTTTGAAAGCTAAATGGGACATTTATCCTATATTTGTATATTGGATTTTACTCTTCTTGAACGGAAGATGAAAAAAATAAACAGTAATTTTTGCAGTAAGCGTAATATTTGTTTGAACTTCTCCACATTTATGGGGTTTGAACGCTTAATGTCTGTCAGATCTTGCCTTCCAGGAAGCACTAACGCTTTTTCTTTAGATAACATAAAATATAGATTTAAGGTCTGCTTTATTTATGGGTTAAAATGCTCAATATAAGGGATAGAACGTACGTAAATATACAAATTTACATTGAAGTCAGCACCCAGAGGTGACGGTCTGTTTCATGCTATGAGGTTATATATATATATATATATATATATAAATATATATATATACATATATAAATGTATAGACATCGGCAGACAGATCTGTTTTGCTATATCACAGATTCTCAGTACGGTTAGACATCCGATTGCTTTTTATCCAGGATTGAAACCCGAGCGAATTGGCGTTAGTCGGCGATTCTATCACAGAGCTATGGGCGCTCGGTATAAGGAGTCAGATATTTAGCGTGCGATTTTATCATTTATTCATACACCAGTAGTGAGAGTGTTCTAATTCATTGCTGAATGAACGATGCGTAGATGCTAGAGCAGCTACTGGTTTTTCAAAGTCTACCATTCTTCCAGAGTTCTCAATCAGGGTGTAAAAGCGTATATATATATATATATATATATATATATATATATATATAAAGAACAAACAATATGTTTATTTAAATGAACAGATTTATGCCGACTTCGAAGCCCTGACAAATGAGAACGCTATTACAGTTTCCTCATGAAACAGCGGAGTTAGCATGAATCTGCTCAGTTAGAGACAAACATTTTGTAGTTATCAGAGAGAGTGTGTGTGTGCGTGAGAGTGACAGGGAGAGAGCGAGAGAGAGAGAGAGTGTGTGTGTGTGCGCGATGGTATTCATTTTGTCGTGTGCGAAGTATAGTAGGATCAGTTGGGCACCATCTGCAATTCACTGCGCTAGAAATTTATAAAGGACCATACTCTACAGCTTGGAATTCGTACCGGAAGCTCTAATAGGAATTTTCCATGCGCTTTCGTATCAATCTTAGAACGATGATAAAAATTGGGTGAGATTTGGATTAATATAAGGGTGATTACGACGGTACGATACCTCGGAAATTCACATTGTTCTAATAAGAGAAAAAAAAACGGAGGCCTACATCAAGTAACTTGAGAAGATAGTGCAGTCATGTGTCAAGAGGGTAGCTGATGGAAGACTCTATAAAACCAGGACACTGCACCATGCTTGTGGAGAATTTATGCGACCTCTTCACCCCATACATCTGGCGATCTAAATCCTAAGACTACGACACCTTGATTATTTTCTGTGCGGCGTAGTTGAGCAACACATAAAAAACACGTTGTAACGCCATCGATGGACAGATGGGAAGGATCGTTGCAGTATTTAACAAATTAAACAAGGAAACGGCTTAGAATAGTTTCTACAGATATCGAAGAATCTGGAGGCCGTGCATGAAGACAAGCGTGATTTTAATTTTTTTAATTTGCTCTTTAGTATTTCAATATATTTTTATGTGTAATTTTGGTAAATACATATGTTAAAAGCAGATGGCAGTGTTATTTCATATATATATATATATATATATATAGAGAGAGAGAGAGAGATAGATAGATAGATAGATAGATAGCGTGGAATAAAATTCTATATCTCAAAAATATATTCTTAAAAAATGCTCAATACGAAGTAGAAAGAACAATATTCATTTACAATTTACAATATAAGTAAGTTAAAATATCAGTACAAAAGTTGATATTTTGTTTCTACACATATTGATTGCAATAATCCTTTGAAAACACACAAGAAGTGCCAAAAGAAAATAGCTACTTTTGTAGTGATATTATAACATACTTATGTTATAAATTTTAATATATATATTTTAGATTTTAGTAGTAAGTGAATTAGATGACAGGATTATTAATTTTATCTAGTTGGTTTTAAAAGATTTATGAGTGGTGTCTGGTGTTTCGTATTTGTGAATTATGTGAGCGCTATTTTAATAATTTTTTATATGCTTATCATGTGATCTTATATATATATATATATATATATATATATATATATTGAATGGAGTTTTCCCGGCTGCTGCATTACCGCCTATCTCATCCCTGCAGCGATAGTGAAACAGCCGTGGATGACTAATATATATATATATATATATATATATATATATATATATATATATATATATATAGTAATTAAGTTGTAGAACTCGTAGGTTTTTTACCCAGTTGTTCATGCATTTAATTTTATAAAGAGTGCTCGATACAAACGTAGAGCGTTATATTGTAATATATATATATATATATATATATATATATATATATATATATATATATAACAATTCTCTACGAAAAAATTTTTAATAGGAACACTCTAAAAGTTATCTGCTCTTATACCCCAAATATAGACAACATTATAAATTCTCATAAAAGGCAAATTCTAAAGAATTTATGTAATACCGATTCTTGGTTCGGAATTTTAAATGAATGCAATTGTAGCTCTGTGGATATCTGCCCGGTAGAGGGCAAGTATAAATCCACCCAGGTAATTTATGAAGCTCACATTTCATCATCCAACAACAAGAAAAATTACCGGACTAATATTGGTATATCCGCGGGGCCCTTTAAACAAAGGTATCACAATCACAGGTATTAGGTATTCTTTTTCGAACTCGGGTTAGAAATTCCAGACACCTTCTGGAAAATGACGAAAGAAGAGCTGGACCCTGTAGTTAGTTGGAAACTGATAGGTTCAGCCCGAATTCCGAGGAATTTTCGTGATATGTGCGATATGTGTCTGCAAGAAAATATATGAATATTAAAGTACCCAAACCAGCACCTACTCTGGAATTTAAGAAAAAAATGCATTAGCAAGTGTCGCCATAAGGCGAAATCTGTGAACAGTTAAAATTTAAATTCTAAATTTAGTTTTTAGGAGAGAAAATATAAATTAAATTGTTTTTGAATGATTGATTAATGAATTAAAATTTTAAATAGTAATTTTTGAACCACTCTACCTTCCTCTTCCTTTCTCCTATTGATATCTACTTTTTAAGAAATAAGGATACTTTGACTAACTTAGCCCCCAATGTTTTTTCTGCAAGTATGTATATATATTTGTTTTCCCCGCACCTAATTTTAAAAAAAAAATAGTTTTTTTTAAATGTTTTCAAAATTTTTTTATAAATTTTTTTAATAAATTTTATTAATTTTATTTTTAATTTAAATCTAGGTTTATAATTAATTAGATTAATTTGATTAATTTTAAATAAATCATATGTCAGCTTTTTACCCCAAATAAAGTTTTTTTTAAAATCTTTTTTCTAATACTTCAATCCATTTATAAACGCTAGTTTTGTTAACACGTCCTTAGAGTCTTTACGAAAAGAAAATTTTGTTTTTTCTTTTCTTTACTTTTCTTTTTCCTTTTTCCTCCCTCTCTTTCCATTTTGTTTCGCTCACTTCCCAATTTCCTATTTCTTCCGTTACCCCCTTCTCCTTTTTAGAGCAAGACAAAGCCATTTTAAAATTTTTTTTTTACTTACAACTCAATCTAAATGTAATGTTGTCCAAAATCTAAAAATAGACTTTGATTGCTATCTAGTTTTCTGTGACGTAAATTTTTGAACTTCCGCCGGTAATATTTTATTTTATTTTGTTTTATTTCATTTTGAGTATTGATAGTTGCCGATGAGATGTGAAATCTCTCTTAGGGATTTCATGTTGAAATGATCATTCAACGTTTTTGAATTTTTCGAAATTTATTTTTATTTTACACACACACACACACACACACACACACACACACACACACACACACACACACACACACACACACACACACACATATATATATATATATATATAATACAAGTCATTTGTCACTTTAACTTAACGAATTAAAATTACAATTTCTTCATGTTGAGCAAACTGACAAAGAAACACCAATCTTGGCGCTACGCCTTATTACAACTCAAGGATATATACACAGCAGCGCGCATAATGATCAGAACGATGTGAAAACAAAGTCTAAATGTGAAATAACTTTTTATTTTAAAGCTTCATAGAACATTTTATCAAGGAAAAATAAGGATATAAATGTTAAGTTTGTAACTCCAAAATATAAAGCTCAATAAACTTACTTTGATAAAGTTATAAGAATAATTATATAACATTCGAAAAAATGGATGATCAAAAACATCAGAATGATTAACAAAACCATGCTGTTATAATGGTTACATCATATCCAAAAATAGCTTTCATAATTCATTAGTACTTGATGTGTAAAACTTTATTTTCAATAACAGCTTGACATCTTTTACTATATGAACGAATTAATATCTTGCATTCATTAACGAATATTTTATCCCATTTTTCTTTCAAATTAGTCCATAGTTCTTCGACGTTTGTTGGATTCGTTTCCTTAACTCTTTCATTTAGTAACTTCCAAACATGCTTAATAGGATTCATGTCTGGGCTTTGAGCAGGCCACTCCATATCAATTACATTTTTCTCAGGAAAAAATTTCTTAACAGATTCGCTGTTTGTCATGGCGCTTTATCTTGCATAAATACAGTTGGTTGATTAATTGCAGTTTTCAAATTAGATACATGTTTCTTCAATATCTCTTTGTATACAGTTGCGTTACTTTTACTGTGTAGCCTAACAATTTCAGCGCGCTTGAAATCATGCCAAACGCCATTACACTTCTTTCTCCAAATTTAAAGCTGCTTTCAAATAACGTTCCTCAGGACTGCGTCCAACGAACCTTCTCCCGTCACAACCGAACAGGTTAAACGTTGAGTCATTGTTAAAATGAACACAATTCCACTGTTCCTCTGTCCATATGACGTGTTCAGTGGAAAATTTCAATCGGCTCTTTTGATTCTTTTTATAAATGTAAGGCTTCGTAGATGCTATTTGACTGTTCAGATTTATTTCATTAAGTCTTTGGGAAATAATGTGCCTTGATACTTTAATTCAAAGGTTACCATTAGCTCTTGCAGCGCTAACAGTTGCTGTCGCAAATCGATGCATTTTTGATTCTTTATCAATCTGTCTTCCCTTGCGTTAGTTTTCCTCGGCCTGCCAGGTAGTTTCTTGGATTCACTTGACAAAGTTTCCTCACGTTTTCTTAAAATACAACAAATAACACTTTTAAATTTCCCCACACTCTTTGAAATATCTCCAAACGTGAGTTTATCTCCATTACATAATTTGACTATCAGTTTTCTAAGTTCCAATGACGTCACAGATTTTTCGCCACGTTTACAATGCAAGAGCCAGTAAAGAGACAGTGTACTTTAGTAAAATACCCGATTTTATATTCTTACTGTAAATAATATTCAATAATGCAAAATAATTATTAAATTTTATGGATTTATTTAATTGTTCTGATGTTTTTGATCATATATTTTTCGAATGTTATATAATTATTTTTATAACTTTTTCAAAATAATTTGATTGAGCTTTATATTTTGGAATGATATAATTTACCTTTATATCCTTACTTTTCCTTGATAAGATGTTCCTGATTTTTATGCTCGCTGTTGAATATATATATATATATTTAATACAAATAATTTGTCACTTTAACTGAACGAATTAAAGTGACAAATTCTTCACATGGAGCAAACTAAAAAGAAAACAGAAATCTTGGCGCCAATTCTTATTACAACTCATATATATATATATATATATATATATATATATATATATATATATATATCTGAAGAGTGTGGACGTCATTTTGATATAACCCAAGGAACCTTTCGGCCAACACTTGTCAAGGGTCACGTTGGCAAAGTTTATGAATAGGTAAGAAAGAGGACACAACAGAATGGAATATTTGCACTACTGGGAGCTGATGGAATTACGCTTAAAAATAAATTTATTGAGGAAATTTAAAACGTAAGGGGGGTGTAAACATATGAATTCCACAGAGTGAAAATAAAAAAGAAAAAAGTTACACTCACAGACTCGCCAGTAGTTGCAAAGAGCGTAAGAATTGCTCTTTCTGCCTGCACAGGCTCGGCTGTTGGATTTTAAGGCAAATGGCCTCCAAAATACGCAGATGATGTAACGAACGAGCACTGTGCAGGGCAGAAAACCAACTGTCCTCATAAGAAGAGGCACAAGCCGGATTGTCCAACAGGTGTTGGCCGATTGCTGAATCCAGCACGGCCTGAGTCGTTCTTATATTACTATTGGAATTACCCAAACGTAAATTCGCGGGGACATGCTGCGCAACCCGTGTCTCCAATCTCAGATTGGTTCGTCCTATGTATGCTGCATCGCAACAGCATTTGAATTTGTATACAACAGAATTTTTACGAAAATAGGACAACCGATCCTTAACAAAAGATGGAAAAACGGGCCTTGTTTTATAAACAACGCGCAATTTTACTGAAAAATACCCCGACGAAATATTAGCCGAAACTTTATTAGTAACAGCAAGACACTGTCTACCAAGCCAAGGTAATTTTAGATATAAAGGACAGCGACTTGGCCCTTCAACTTTTGGTTCTTTAAACCGTTTAATTTTACGGGAAATGACCCGTTTCACAAAATTAATAGGGTACCCGTTCCCCTCAAAAATATCATGCAGGCGTGTCAATTCACTAGCCAAGCATTCGGGAGAACAAATATTCAGGGCACGGTGAACCAAAGTTTCTATTAGGCCAATTTTGCGGGATTTAGGGACGAACGAATTCCAATTCGTATATAGACCTGTAAAGGTCGGTTTACGAAAAACAGATGTAACGAAAACATCGCCCTTACGCTGAACAAAGACATCTAAAAATGGAAGACCTCCGTCATTCTCCATCTCCATAGTAAACTGTAGAGAAGGATGTAGGGAATTAAGCTGAACTAAAAATTGTTCAGCTTCAGATGTGCTGTTAAATATTGAGAAGGTATCATCAACATAACGTCGATAAACTAAAGGTACATTGACCTTCTCGAAAAGCACACGTTCGTAATATCCCACGAAGATATTAGACAGGAAAGGACCCAAAGGACTACCCATAGCGACACCGTCCGTCTGTGCATACATAATCCCATTGAAACTAAACTCGACTCCTTCAGTAGCCAACAACATACACTCCAGGAAAATTTCCTCGGGAATAATCGCAGGGCCAAAACCACCTCGATACAACATGTCGGCACAAATGTTTATACACTCTAATAAAGGGACGTTAGTGTATAAACTAACAATATCAAACGAAACCATACACTTTTCGTTTAAAGAAAACTCCAAATTTCTGACCAATTTGGAAAAACTGAAGGAGTCAGGGACACTGTAAGTAGACAAAGCAACAGACAAAGGTTGGATAATCTCGGCCAACCACTTGGCCAGCTCATGCTGAATAGACCCCACCATAGATATATGGTATATATATAAGAGTGATTTATATTATTTATTTTTTCATGCAATGAAATACATCGTGCAATTTTGTTATGAAATATCCAACATTATTATGTATAGACAGTGTATATATTGTTGTATAAGAGAGTAACGTAGACTGTATAACCTCGAAACCAAAGATTGATTTGAAATATAACGACGGACGAAGATATAAAAGTATAATAAGATATTCTGTTCATTTTCTTGGTCCCCAGATTATTTAACAATACCAGGGTTTTCGAAATCGTTTTCTTGTAAATCTTGTACAGATCAAATCGCAATTTATAGTTTGAGAATAGTTTTTATGCAGACCAAGAAGTAAACTAAATCAGATTTTGTTAAATATGCTTATTAATCATCACGTATTTTAATTCTGTGCTGAATGCTATTTATCTCCTCTTTATAATTTCATCTCATTTATTTTTAAAGGCGATAAAGTTAAGGTGATAAAGCTAATAAGATCATGGGAAGGAAAATGAACCAGTTTCAGTAAGAAAGGCTAATAAGAAACAGGTTCCAGGAAGGTCAAAGATGGCGACTGGAATTCATTTAAAATTCATTGATTTCCATTAATACATCTTAATTTTAAAACAGTGTTATATTAATGCAAACTAATATTTTCATTTAAAATTTAGAATTGTGATTATGGGTGTGAATAATTCTCTGCTGTCTTTTATATAAACAAAAGCATACGCAGAAAAAATATTGGACACAATTATGCATCTAATATATAGTTTTTATTTTAATTTCATGCAGCGTAAAGTTCTCCGTGCAACATGATTTATATATAACGTGAATGCTGATCATTCGAAAGAAGCTGATTACTAATTTTCATACAGATAATATTTTAGATTGCATATATATTTTTGACAGTAATGGTAAACTGAAAAACTTCTGCAAATTAGAGAGTCCAGTCTACCTTTTTTTCTAAAGGTGTAATGTACAAGCGGATAACAAATAAACCAGAAACTAAACACCAAAACTTGATGTGGAAAGGTTTTTTAAATAATTACTACATATTACGGTAAAGTCTAAGTGAAGCCTCTATGATTACGATCGAAACGCCACAATGCTGCTAAATTCTCTGCTTGTAAACTAAAAAAAATACCAGAGTAATCCACTAACAGCCATTACTTAATGGACATAAGTTAGAATAAAAAACAGTAATATTCCCTTAAGCGAAAAATGGACGTATATTTCAAAGGTAGATAAAAACCCATCGAAAAAAATTTTTTTTTGCTTTCTGCTGTCTAGAAAATTGACTCAAAAAGCACGCATTTCCCATCTCTTTATTTTCTATTCTGTAAATTCTTTTCTTTACGCTGCTTAAATATCTGCCATACCAAATTCTTTGTGTAATTCTTTTGTTGAATTCACGGACTCGGAGCTAGGAAATAGCTTTAAAGAAAATGGCCTTTTTAGTGCATTGTACTATCGCGATTATTCATAACTTCAACCTCATATCCGATATACACAGTGTACATATCTTCAAATGTAAACCTACATATACATATCTTTCACCGACACACAGAGACACTCACAGACACACACGCACGAGAATAACGGCATACACTCAGATTAACTGAGCTTGGTAGATTACAAAAATGAACACAGAAAGGTCTAATACAATCTTTTAAGAAAAAAGCAGAATGTTAACTCGAAAATCAAATTGTAAAATTTACGTTTTATCTAGGATCGTAAATTAACCAACAGAGATAGACTATACCGAACAAAACAAGATCCAGATTTAAATTTCAAATACTAAACACTGATTAGTTGATTTTTGCTAAAACTTAAAAATGCTCAAATTTACAAACTTTGCTTAGCACACAAGCAAAAGAAATCCAAAACAAAACTCAATAAATTATCTATATATTTCCAATCTTAATACAAAATGTTTTCGGCCAAGAGGAAGCCAGGAGTCACATAAAAGCAAAAAATCATTTTACTTTCATTTTATAGAGATCAGAATACCACTAGGTTTCCTTTGCTGGGTCCCTATTTTATAAGAATCAGAAGACTGCATGTTCAAATCACAACGGTGTCACCAATTTATAGTGGGTTATCAGCTTTTGTGATGTGTGTTGAAACAGATTAGTTTGATTAGACCTTGTTAGTTAGAAAGCCCATCATAAGAGTCGTATCAATCAATACACATATTAATTTTATTTGTAAAACCTGAATTAAATTATATATATATATATATATATATATATATATATATATATGAATTTTTGTTTCAATTTACAATCTTAATTTTCATTTTTTATACCCGCTTATGGTGGGCTGTCTAATTAACAAAGGCAAATCAAACTAATCTGTTAAAACACATATCACTATAACTGATAACCTACTATAATCCATATTTAAAATAATTCAGCCACTATCTTATCTCTCTCTTTCTCTCTCTGTTTTTCCCTATATATATATAGGGAAAAACAGAGAGAGAAAGAGAGAGATAAGATATATATATATATATATATATATATATATATATATATATATATATTAAAATGGCGTTCACCATGTACAAGCCCTAAGATCCATTCGAGGTACAGTGTTCCAGATTAAGAGGTAAAGTTTATCAGCCGTGACGGTTTGAACTTGTGGAACTAAGACATATATTTTGCCTGAATAACTCCCGTGTAAATAAGGATAAAGCAGAGAGGGGCTTGTTATATTTCGTCTGTGGAACGTAACTTTAAATTATAAAAAATAAAAATATTTCATCATAATATCTAGAATGATTATTGGTATTGATGCGCATTGTGATACAGTGGATATTGGCTCAGAAAGAGAAAATGGGGAGCCATGATCGAATTTCAGTTGAATTCGTTGCATTCACTTTCCTGAAAATAACTTTGGAAAAGGTTATACGTTGCTTTTTCCCCTAGCTATGATTTGAATAGCAGGACAGAGTGAGTTATGTATTATTAGGTTGTCCCAAAAGTTCGTAATCACTTGCAAAATATTGAAATTTTACTTACAAAAACAACAAAAATTATTGCTCAAAATAAAGATGTCATTTTCCAAGACTTTCTGCCATCGATCTGCAAGCTTTCGGATCTGGTTAAAGTACCATTCAGCTGGCTTCGAATAAAAGAATTCTTGACACACTTCTTCGACTTCATCAAATGACTCGAATCGTTGGCCCTTCAGAAAGTGTTGCATTAAACGAAAAAGGCCGTAATCTGATGGAGCACAGTCAGGGCTGTAGGTTGGATGTGGCAGAACCTCAACGCCGCCCAGCTCTACAAACTTGTCTTGGGTCTTCCTGGTGGTGTTTGGTTTGGCATTGTCCTGCTACATCAAAGCCCGCTTCGGTTGATCAGAACCGGGTACTTTTGCTTCAACTTTTTGTAGACCCGCTCATGGTGCTGACAGTAACGTTCGGCACTGATGGCACGACCATTCGGAACCAACTCAAAATGCAAGATTCCTTCAAAGTTCCACCAAACGCACAACATGATTTTCTTACCGAATCCATCTTGTTTTTGAACCGACGGTGTCTCTTGAGCTTTCTGAACCCATCACTTGTCTCGAGTGTGCTGGACGAATTAAACCCATTTCGCAAGTGTTTACGAACTTTTGGGACAGCCTAATATTAGTAGGCAACCAGTCTACATGAGAATCTTCTACATGAAAACTTACTCCATGAAAAACTTCTGCGCAGTCGGTCATTTTCACATGATTGTCTAAGTGTGTATAACGTATGGTACTTATCTCACTGAAGTATAGTGAAAACATTTCTAACAGACTCGATTTATTAGTGGGCTGATATTCTAAAGACGCAGTGGATTAAATATTCGATGTTATGCCAAGATGTTCAAAAAAATACCGAATCAGCAAGTCAGAATATTCAAGAAATAACACGGAAGTAAGTATGACACTGTAGATTAACAGGTTTTGAAACAAGACTAATGTCTGTTTTTGCATTCTCTCACTAGCAGGTCATTATTTATGCTTTACTTATAGAATTTATACGTAAAATTCTAAAACATAATTTTGGGGTTTATTCTTTTTTCAGTTTTAAACTAGCATTTGAAAACCTATAAAAAATTTGTTCTTAGAATTTTATGTTTTGTATATCGACTTTTTTTTAATTAAAATTTGATTCACACACACAGGCTCCCCGACTTCGAAAATACACACACCTTATTATTAGTTTGAAATATAATCTTACTTATCAGTTTTTAGTCAAACTTTGTCACGTTTTTTTTATTTGAAATGTTACAACCCGTCAGGATGATGGTGGTAATGGTATCAATAACTTACTTCTTTTACATTCGAAAATTGTAAAAATGAAAATACAATATCTGGGATTATATACGCCCAGCAGCGGTTTTCCGCTACTCTCTCCGAGGTTTTAAAATAAAGTCGGCCTTCTCCTATATCAGTTGTCCTATCAAAGCTAAGTAGCATAGTTTACCCTATTATATTACTCACAGGTTAGTAAGTAACAGTGGATATACATATTTCTCTAGGAGATCGGGTTGAAACTAATGTAACCACCTCGACCACCTCGATATAAAGTTTTATCACCGATACATTTTCAAAGACAGATGCATATATTTATGACGGGACCATTTTCATGTGCCGTGGCCCTTCTGCACGTGAGTGATCATGAATTTCAACTATGGTGCCAAGTTTGAATTTCAGTTTAATTCCTTGCATTCATTTACGCACAAATATCCTTGGGAAAGGTATTAACTCGTCTGTTTAAAGTTATGGGCTGAATAATAGGACGAATTTGGTTCTAAAGCTTTGGCTGGCAACCAGTCCACCGCAGAAAGCAATGGCAACTGACTACGGGATAATCATCTGCCCACTCAGTCATGTCTTGTTCGAGATATGATCGCCTAAGCGTGTATTACCTATGGCACTTAACTGACTGACTGATTAAAATTAAATCATCATTACCACCCAAAAAGCTAACAATTTAAAATATTTTACCTCTTTAGATAACTTACAAAATATTGAAATGCTATTGAAAACGAATCAACTGTTAAAATATGCCAGTCTTCTATTTCTTTTTTATTTACAGCTCTTAATAATGCTTGTCCAACTGCTATCTCACCAACTCCTGTTCTATCAGTCATTTAGCTTTGATTGAATATGTCATGTGAGACTTGAATTAACTAATCTCTTTTTCTCCTAATATGTATGATAAATATCAACACTCCCTTTGTAATTTCAAAGACATGAGTCTTTCTAGTTTCAATTTTCTTTAAGTATGCGTTGTTACAGGCTTCATCCATGATATTTCCAGGGAGCTTCTAGAGAAGCTGATTTCATCTTTGTGGAGAGTGTCTATCATTCACTGCTATTCATGAGGATTCATACTAAATAGCAAGTAGCATTGTTTTTTATTTCTAACGAAATCTCTTCGGGCTTTGGTCTTCAAAAATTTACAAGAAATATCAATCATTATTTTCTGTCTTAATTATTTTCATAATGTCCTCTCTCATTAAGTAATTATTCTCATATTTTCTAACACGCAGTAACATCCTGCAAGATTGCGGCTATATTGAGATCTATAGTTGAGGTAAAATGATTTAGAAATAGAGAGGTTTCTTTTTATTTAAATTCAACTGATAAGTTTTAACAGATCCTTATCTTAGCTCATAATATTTTAGATCAGTTATGAAAACAATTTCTACTTGCATCTGAAGAACACAATAACAGATTCGACAATTCGAACATAGTTACAAGTCTCCCAAAACAAATTACAACTAGGAAATGACATCTACGTGATAATCTATAATGGAGGGCAAATTAAAAAAAAAATAGATAAATGTTTTAGAGAAGACTCCGGATGGACTTTAATGGAAATAGCTGAAAGGTGTTGCGAGACAATCACGGCAGCGATCAATATTCTTTTCTCTCTCAAAGAAGTAACTTGTTTGTAAACAAGGTTACTCAGAGGTGTCTTAAAAACCTCTATTATACAGCTGCGTCAGCATTTTTAATTGTTTAACCCTAAGCAAGGTGATAATGCCACGACGACCCAACGGGTTACTGGGAATAAAAGAATGAGAATAAATTATTGAGGGGAAAGAGCAATAAAAGAACAGGTTTTAGGAAGACAGAAGAAAATTGGAAGTTGTTTTTTGGAAAGATAGAAGATGGTGATTTCTGTTGATTTTACAAGATTAGAAGATTGTATTTGGCAGGGAAATTCAGTTAGTTTCACAGGTGGTACGTTAAAGAAAAGAAACCATTACAATAGAAAATACGGTTACATCTAGCTTGTTTAACAGTAAAAAAAAATAGAAATAGTTGCAAATCCAACAGTACGGTTAAATTTATGCTGCCGATGTACTAAAGAAGAATGTTAATCAGAAAAAATCTCATAAAAATATGTACAGAAAAGAGTGATGGAGCCACCTTACAGCAATGGGAAAAGGTGACGAAAGTCAAGATGCTAGATCAGTTGCATTACAGACGCTTGTTTGGGTTTTGTCAATAATCTTGAGATATATAATAAAAGCAGTAGACAAGATATGGCAGAAATATTTAATGCACGGATATTTACAAATGTATAAGATGGATTCTGGCGAGTAGAATTATCAGGTACGACAAAATGAACCACATTTTATTACCAGTAGACCAAGCAATTGATTTAATATAATAACTAAACTTCGTTAGAAAAGTTGAGACTAAGACGAGATGCTCTCTTGGAGAGGAAAATTTGCCATGATACTGGAACAGAAAATAGGTTTGCTATCGAGATTAAATGTTAGCAGATTTCTTTTGCACGTGTTAAGATTTACAAGTCAATCCTTGCATCAACAAACCACTGGTTGAAAATCCTTGTTTACTTTGTTGGATTTGTCAGACTTGCTACTAAAAGTAGCGTAAATATTCATGTCATCAATATGAAAAACTATTTTGCAACTGATGCTATCATTGATGAAAATGAGAAATAAAGTAGGTTTCAGCATCGAGCTCTAGAGAAAACTCTGCTTTCGAGTGAAATAATCTAGAAGCCTGTCCATTCAACAGGATCTTCATCACACGGTTTTTTCAACAACGGCCTCATTAAGTTAAATACTTTGTCCACATATACCATAGAGCTTGTAGAGACGGCCAGTGTGCCAAACAATGTCAAACGCTTTTTAGACATCGAAAGCCACAGCCGGGGCCCCGTAGGTCTTTTTGATTGCCCACATAAAGGTGTAACATCATATATATATATATAATAGAAACACTAAGCAGGATTAACAAAGAGGTCTGTGAAAGGATAAATAGCCATCAAGCACAAAGGGCTAGACTGACGACAACATACCTATGTATAAAACGTGTGCAGTGATAAGTGATATTTCTACTATTTTGTATAGTTCTTTGTAATTCCGTAACGCCATTGAACAATGTCCAAAGAAGGGTGACCTTTGCGAAGAGGCTTAGGATTTAGAGCCACAAAAGCCTATTTTCATCATAGATTTTATAAAGAATTTTCATATAACTGAGAATTTAAATATTTTGAACTTGTTTTTCGTCATACATGACATTCATATAAAATTCTTGGTCTGACGAGGCTATTTAAGAGCATAACTACTGTTTTCAGATTGAAATTCTGTTTCGTAGTTATGATAAATATGTCCATTTATCTGAAGTGTTTAGTGTTTACTAACTCCAGATCCTGATTAATTATGATTGATTCATGGTAGGTGCCATCATTATTTTTATTTTATCTCCAGTTTAGATTAATCTTGTGTTCCATTTCTTAAGATCTTCTTGCTTCAGCCATTAGTGTAAATTGTGTATTCAGTGTAAGCGATCGTTGGTGACGTCTTCATACCACTCGATGTCCGAGTCCAATGCCCTTGTGTCTTTTTCGATGTCCGTGTCCATCGCTCTTGTGTCTCTTTTGATGTACTTGCCCATCTCACTTGTTTCCCTTTCTATGTATTTGCCAATCGCCCTTGTGTCTCTTTCGATGTTCATGTATATCGCCCTGTGTCTTTTTCGATGTACTTGCCCATCACCCTTGGGTCACTTTCAATATCCATGTCCATCGCCCTTGTGTCTCCTTCAAGGTCTGTGTTCATCGCCCTTGTATCTCTTTCGATGTACTTGCCCATCGCCTTTGTGTCTATTCCGATGTACTTGCCCATCGCCCTTGTGTCTCTTTCAATATCCGTGTCAATCGCCCTTGTGTCTATTTCGATGTACTTGCTCATCGCCCTTGTGTCTCTTTCAATAACCGTGTCCATTGCCCTTGTGTCTTTTTTAATATCCGTGTCCATCTCACTTGTGTCTCTTTCGATGTACTTGCCCATCGCCCTTTTGTCTCTTTCAATATCCGTGTTCATCGCCCTTGTGTCTTTTTTAAAATCCGTGTCCATCACCATTGTGTCTCTTTTGATGCACTTGCCCATTGCCCTTGTGTCTCTTTCGATGTATTTCCCATCGCTCTTGTGTCTCTTTCGATATCCATGTCCATCGCACTTGTGTCTCTTTTGCAAACAGCCTTAAAAAGAAGATGAGTGTGGCCTTGTGCGTTCTTGTCTGTGGCCATTCCCTATACGGTCATACATTGTACATGTGCAAGTTAACCTAACCGGTATTATTAAAGAATAGCATATAGACTGGATAACTAGACCCAGGTAAGTACTGCGGTATTGGTGACCTGGGATGCCATAATTCGTCCCAGACAGCGAAGATGAAAGGTGCTGAGGCGTCGCTCCGGTCTGTAGAAGAGTATCCATATTTCGTTGCACTTCTGCTTACCATGTGCCTTTTCTAGAGCGCAGGCCTGCGTGGAGTTTTATGAAAGATCGGTAGTTGTCTATGCAGCACCTTTTCCCTCTTCCCGCTATTGATGTTGTCAAAAGAATAGGTAAAAGCCAATACAGATTGGAACCGGTGTCATTACAGGATTTGATAGAACGAAATTGAACATAATATCTGACATTTCTGGGACTCCGGCTACAAATATGCCCCTAGAGTTTACCCCAAAAGCTTTTCCTATGATTGGTTAATTCGGAAAGAAAATAGAGTTTTGAATTCTGTTTTTTTCTTGCCTTGGATGGTCTATTCTCCCGGGATGAAGAGTTCTCTCAAGTCGATTAATGTTATAATGAACAGATAAAAATTAAATTTAAATTAATTATTTAAAATTATGAATTTGTATGAAAAAGTATTTTTTAAATAAGAAAATTAAAATTATTTTGGATTGTTCAGAGATCAATCGAATCTCATGTGTTCTTTTTTGCCTTCCCTCGTTAGAATTAGTTTGCCTTATAATCCCTTTTTATAATTAGTGTTGTGGTACAGTGGATATCGGCTCGGAACGAGAAACCGGGGAGCCGAGTTCGAATTCCAGTTGAATCCATTGTATTCACTTACGCGCAAATACCCTTGGGAAAGGTATTAATCCATCTCTTCCTTCTAGTTATGGGTTAAATAGCAGGACAGATTGGGTTCTGTAGCCTTGGTCGGCAACCAGTCTACCGCAGAAAGCAATGGGAACCTACTGTGGGATAATCTTCTGCCCAGTCAGTCATGTCTCTTTCGAGACATGAACGCCCAAGCGTGTATCACGTATGGCACTTAACTGACTGACTGTACCTAATAATGACTTCCTATAAATATTGGGCCAAATAATCATTTCTTATTAATCTATCACTTGATGCCCATATTAACTTATTCTTCCTATAACATTCTCAACAACCATTTCAGCAATGTTCATATATGTTACAAAATAATTTATCTAATTTTCTGATGGTATTTTAGAGTTGGAAAGTAAAAACAAAAGCATAAAACGTAATATAAACAAATCGAGATTATTTTCGAAAAGACGAATGTAATTACCCGTACGAAATTGAAAAGATTCACTCGAAATAATTGATATCTGGTAACATTGTAGCAGGCATATTATGAGTGTCTTTTTCTGTGTGCAGTGTGCTTTCAGGATGTTGGCGTTTACATCTCTCCACAAAAATTTCCTGTTTTTGTAACTTTTATGAATTATGCTCCGATAAACTAAGCTCACTGGTGTCCCCTATATGATTAGCAGATAGGTCCCACCTTTTTACTGTCAAAGAACTTCCCTACAAACGCGGGTGTCCCTCAAGGTTCTATCCTAGGTCCTACGCTAACTTTCTGATCTATATCAATGATCTCCCCGATGCCATAACATCCCAAGTAGGCATGTACGCCGATGACACCACAGTTTACTCTCGCCTCGATCGAAAATCTGGTGTGGACGACAAGGCGAACCTCGCTACCGAGCTTGAAAAGGTCCTCCAATCCGTGGTGGATGGGGTTAGGAAATGGCTCGTAAATTTTATTAACCACCACAGACAACTGCACCTCCCCCCAATTAGCATGGAACAGGCTTGCCTCCCAGCGGACCTCAAGTGGAATGACTACGTCGAATCCATTGCTAAATCCGCTGCTATGAAAGTCGGCTCTCTGTGCAGGGCCCGGAAGTTCTTTCCGTCTGAATCTATCCTGCACATATATAAATCTACCATCCGCCCGTGTCTTGTATTCTGCTGCCGCATCTGGTCGGGTGCTCCTGCTATTCTCCTCGGGGTTCTTGACAAAATACAGCGGAGAATCTGTAATGTGATCGATATCGACCTTGGCTGACCGCCTGCAGTCATTCTCTCACCGGCGTGACGTGGCTTCCCTGTGCCTCTTCTATAAATACTTTCACGGCTTCTGATCTGATGAACTTAGATCACTGTTCCCCCTAGGTATGAATTTGCACGAGATACTAGATTGGCAACTAGGTCTCACCCTTTTACAGGAGTTTAAATGTAAGGCTAATAAACACTTCCTAACACACTAACTCGCATTCATTCTCTCAAACACTCTTCCTATCTACATACTTACCTGTCTATCACCCTCCTTCTGAAATTTCCTATATGCAATCGCTCTATGTAACCCCCTGCGCTATAGTGGCTGTGTAATGGCTTGCTTGGGATGATATGATAAAAAAAATAAACAAAAACAAAAAACAATAAAATATAAACGCAAATTCTACTTCCACAGCTTCTTTTCTCGCACTTCCCACTAATGAAATTCCCTTGCGTTTACTTGCTTCCCCGACAGCTACAATCTCCAAGAATTTAAATGTAAATTCAATAGTCATCTCCTATCTTACTAACCTGCATCCTCTCTCTTATGCTGCTTTCTCCGTCCACTCCACTCTCATTAGTATTCTCATCATTCTCTTACCCACTTCCTAACACCCTTATAACCTGTCATTTTTTCTCATAATTTCCTCCTATGTAACTCCCTGCAAAACAGTAGCAGTAAAATCCCTTGATTGGGGCGATATGATTATAAAAAGTCATTTTATCTCTCCTAAATTTTGTTTCATCATCTATTTAGGAAAGCACGTTAAGTTATACACTGCTTGCCTCCATCCCGCCTACCTTTCATCTTTTTTGTATGTAATTTCTCTAGCCGTCTTTCCTCAATATGTGTCCCAGAAATTTCAACTATCTTTACCTGATGTTAAATATAAATATGTCTGTTTTGCTTACATTTTCTTTAAAACTTCTTTGTTGCTTCCATGTTTGATCCATGTTATTCTCAGAATCCTTCTGTAGAACAGTATTTCTGTCTCTCCATATCCCTTCATATGTGAAGAGATTATTTAGGATCTACTGCAATATAGGAAAGCTGGTATTACATAATAGTTCAGTAGCCTTTTCTTTGTTTCTAACGAAACTTTCTGTTCCTTCAAACTTTGTCGGGCTTTTGAAAGACATCTTTTGCTATCCAAATTCGATATCGCATTTCCGTATGGCACTTTTCGTCCGCTGATATTTAAATTGTTGTACTTGTTTGTTTTCAGATAATTGAGGCTTGGTCGTTTCTTCTCGCTTTCAGTTATTACCTTCTGTGGGAATTCTTGTGTTTATCTCATTTTATCTGTTCTGTGTCATTTGCACATCTTATGTTGTTAAGATTTTAACCATCAATATTATACAAATTCTATGAGCAGATTTTCTTCTCATTTAAAAAGAGCATAAATATGCATATTTATAACATTGTTTGTTTTCGATTAGTATAGTGATGTATTATACAAACCGACGGTAAGTTCCAAATATGGGAATTCACAAATACCTGGTGTTATCATCGAATGGTATTGGGAATAAAAACGAGTTTATATGGCGTTTTCAGAAAGGTGTAATGCTTACTATAGTTTAATCGTCTTTTCTCAGAATCAAACAATTCTGCAACGCTATAACTTAAAAAAAAACACGACCTTTGTTTCTTGTGATATCTATCATAACATTGTGTTAAACCTGTGTTAATAAAAGAAGAAATTAATTTTCATTTTTTCTGAAATCATTTTTATTGCAATGGTTAAGTAAAAGTATGTTTGTTAAATGTGAAGATACGTAGCTCTTGCAAGAATTCTTATTCTGTTGAGTGCTGGATAGTTTCTATATTGCTCTCTTAAACATGTTCATGTAAATGACATACAGTTTGGTCGTATTAGGAGCAGAATCTGGAAACTGTCGAAATAAGTCATCACTATAACATAACGAGTTGTATATTAACACGTACTTTGAAGGTAATTTATATAAGTCTCTTTCTTTTTGCAATAATGTCTATCCTGTACAAAGTTCATAAAACATTCTAAGTAGAATGGTCCATAGTAAGATGCTTTGTTTATAAAGATATGTGGGTAATATAACGGTTAGAGTTTAGGATTTTAGTGATAACATGCTGGGTAGGAAGCTTCCGAGAATGAAGTCTCTCTCTCTCTCTCTCTCTCTCTCTATATATATATATATATATATATATATAAATGCCGTGTAGATATACAAGTATCCAAAAAAGTATGCTGTACATACAGTGGTAGGATCTCCAGGTGTTTAAATGTAGGGTCAATAAACACCTCCTATCACACTAACTCCCAACTATTCTCCCAACACTCTCATCTACCCAACCCTCATTCTCGGTATCCTCACCCGGCTATCACCCACCCTCTGTTATTTCCTATATTTAATCAACCTTTCTCCACTCTACGTAGCCCCCTGCACAGTAGTGGCAGTGACATGCCTTGCTCGGGGTGAAACGCTTATAAAAAAAAAAAAAAAAAAAAAAAAACTCTCTAAGAGTCCGTTAAATATATATGCATATAATTAGATATAGAGCAAATATAAAAAGAAATTTAGGCGGACAGGATATTTCATGGTAAATTGGAAGTTTAGGCCTATTTCAGCGAACTATCATCATCTTCCGTCTTTATTCTACAGAAGATTTTACACGAATAATCAGGGTATATACTGAAACATTTCTTTCTACCTGTTTATCTGTGCATGTTAGATGCTAATGAAATTTGCATTTTGTAAGCAAAATTGTCATGAACTAGTCAGCATGTGTAAATTATTTAGAATATATTTATTTATATAAAATGTCGTATGCATTTCGGCATATAATCTCCTTATACCTGAAAAGAATTATTGATGGGAAAATCAAGACAACGTTTTGAACATCGAATATTTCTAAAATCTTCAGAACAATGCTATGTTAGCATAATGAAATCAAGATATATATATTGTGCTCACTTCATAATAGCTGACTTCATGATTAAATTTGCTAGAAATACATTCTGTACTTAAAATGTATATGGGTTTTATTGTATTTTTAAATAACACCTATTCATTGATTTGCTACCAATAAATTTTGATCGATGAGGTTAAAATTCCATTTGATTAGAAAATCGATTCTGATATATTGCTACAGTGTTTGAGTTAACTAAGTTTGAAAATCTGTGTAAATACGCGTAAGTGCGTTATATTAACATTTATGTATATAGCGGGATTTTGTGAGCTTTTTCAAGAACTCATTGTGTGAATGTGAACTTCCTGTAACCAACAAGAGCAAGAGCTTATCATGGTAGAAGAAAAATATCTCTCTTCATTTTAGGTTTTGATGAATGTTAACATCTTGCATCTGCTTTGTTTGGCAGAAAGTGAAATTTATAGAACAACGAATAAGGATAGAGCATTAGAAAGATCTGGCCTTTGTGATCAGATTGAAAATCTTTGTAATTACAAATTGAAGATGCAAGCATGCAGCAAAGAGAAAAATACAATATCTACGAGGTTTTTAACGAAAGACGAAAACTCCAACACCAAAATCCGAAGATATCAAAAATTCTTTCCAAAAGCTATTACACGATAATATTATTAGCAAAGGCATAAAGTGGAGAAATGTCTTCCGAATTTATCTCTAATCCTGTCTTTCTTTCCTTTTATCTGCCCTGTGAGTATAAAACTCTCCAGACCCTCTTTCCTTATTACCTGTTTTAGGAAACTCATCTGTCCCTTCTTGATGTTAAGTATGAGTTTTCTTCTCGTTTCCATCCTCTCCAACGTTTCCGCGTTGGTCACGTGATCGATCCATGTTATCCACAGCATCCTTCTGTAAAACCTCATTTCTACTGCGTCAACCCTCTCCTTCATCATGGATGAGATCGTCCAAAATTCACTTCCATACAGAAAGACAGATAGCAATCCAATACTTTTTTCTTTGTTTCGAATGAGATTTTCCTGTCTCTCTATACTCCGGTTAGCTTTTGAAATGCGTCCTTGGCCATGCCAATGCGTCTTTGGATCTCCATGTCGCATTTTCCAACCTCTGTCAGAACACTTCACAGGTATTTAAACTTCTTTAATTGTTTCTATTTGGGATTATCCGAACTGTAGTTGGCATTTTGGGTTTTACTTTTTGCAGAAGAAAATACATTATATTTTCTGAATGTTTATGCCCAGTCATTTCATCTCGCTTTTTTTTTTTGCTACCTTCTGTAGAAGTTCCTGCATTTCCCTTTCTGTGGCTGCTATCAGCACCGTCTCATCCACGCATATTCAGTCAGTTAAGTCAGTTAAGCGCCATACGTGATACACGCTTGGGCGATCATGTCTCGAAAGAGACATGTCTGACTGGGCAGAAGATTATCCTGCAGTAGGTTGCCATTGCTTTCTGCGGTAGACTGGTTGCCGACCAAGGCTTTAGAACCCAATCTGTTCAACTATTATATTCAGTCAGTCAGTTAAGTGCCATACGTGATACACGCTTGGGCGTTCATGTCTCGAAAGACACATGACTGAGTGGGCAGAACATTATCCCGCAGTAGGTTGTAATTGCTTTCTACGGTAGACTGGTTGCCGATCAAGGCTATAGAACCCAATCTGTCCTGTTATTTAACACATAACTGGAAGAAAAAGACGGATTAATACCTTTCCCAAGGGTATTTGCGCGTAAGTGAATGCAATGAATTCGGCTGGAATTCAAACTCGACTCCCCGATTTCTCGTTCCGAGCCAATATCCAATGCACCACAATGCACATTCGCATATCACATTGTTGATATTGTTGCTGCCAATGAGGAATCCTGTCAAGGAATTTATTTATCTTTGAATTGTTTCGCACTATAGGTTGAATAAATGCGGTGAAAAAAATCGATCTTGATCTGAAACATTAATTGGATTTACTAAACTGTGTTGTGTATTTGTCCACATCATCTATATCAACAAAAACTACCAAATTCAGAAAACGTTTCTCAATCTAATATAGTAAACTAGCAGTATAGCCAGGTGTTGTTCGGGTGTAATGAAAGCTTTAAAACTAATCCATGGTCCTGGAGCTCAGACTCTTTGGACGTTGGCACGAAAGACTAAAAGAACAATAGTTGTTTCCAATTAAAGCGAAACCGTACACTGAAAGAAAAATGAATGGATGTAAGTCAAATTTGATTTCCTGGTATCGATATCAAATAAGTTTTTTTCGTCGTAAACTGAATTTTGAAGACCAAATAAGTCCTCTGAGAAAATGGTATCATGGCTGAAACTAAGAACTACAATTGTACCTACTTAGAACCAAACCCGAAGCAAAAACTAAAATAAAAGGGCTGAAAAAAATACAGACATGCACGCAGATAAACAGACACACACAAACATCTTGCCTTTTGGATATATATATATATATATTATCGATTTTCTGCACTATTGTAAGAACTGCAACCTTGAAACTTCTGAATATTTTTTCTTACGTCTTTGTCTATGAGTGCATCAAATTTGATTAAAGTCGGAGCACTCCTTCTATAAGCTGATTTTTTGGATTATCGATTTTCGATATTTAAGGGGGTACTTCGACACAAAACCTAGCTAAGAACACTCGCAGACGCTTATGGTACAACTGTGTAAATTCGGTTCAACCGTTTCGGAGTCTATAGGTAACGGACACACACACACACACACACACACACACACACACACACACACACACACACACACATACACACACACACACACACACACAGTTCCATTTATAAATAATTTTAGATATCTTCTAAGAAAAATCATCCTGGGATAAAAGATTTAGTATAGGATTATATCGAATAAGTAGACAGGTAACATAACTGCTAAAATATGAGTGAAACAAAACAGAAGAATGACTAGAAGAAATAACATTATTATTAAGAATTTCCCCATCGAAATCTATTATGATTTAGAAAATATATACATTTTCGATAGTCTTTTCGCGCCCTTAAAAGTTGAAGAAACTAGCCAGTTTCTCACTATTTTTAAATATAGTTATCACTAGCATTAATATATTTGATTCAACGATGATTAAGCATTGCAAACCCATCAAAGAAAAAGAGGGTGACCTGATCCTTCATAAACTACTCCACGGCACATGTAATCTCATCATTGTTTCCAAATTAGCGACTGCTCAAGGAGATTTGATTTTAGAAAACAGGAATAAATCAGATTGGACTACATTTTGTGAGAATGGACAAGGTAGTCCCCGCTGAATACTTCATATATATATATATATATATATATACATATATATATATATATATATATATATATATATATATATGTATGCATGTATGTATGTATATATACTCGTCATCCACATACAAGCCTGTTTCACAGCTCATCAGTGTGGCTAGACATCCACTTGCCTACGGCCTGGATCAAAACTCGACCGATTTGATGTTAGTCGGAATCGCTAACCTAAGCCATAGGCACATGGAATCAGCGAAGTGCAATTCTAGCGTGTTCTATGTAAGCGGCGTATACACACGCCAATCATTGAAAGAACTCAATTCATTGCTGAAGAGTTATGCATATATCACCGAAGTGGTAACAAATTTTTTTCGCTAGAGTCCTCAATCGTAATGAGAGCATTATATATATATATATATATATATATATATATATATATATATATATATATGTGTGTGTGTGTGTGTGTGTGTGTGTGTGTGTGCGAGCGCGTTTGTGTGAATAAAGTTGTATGACCTTCAAAGTTATATAAAATATGTAAGAAACTATAGAAAACTTATTTAGCCTATGAACTAATGTCATCAGTAAAACACGTATTTTATTTAGTATGAAGAAAATCGATATTACCAGTACGAAATGAAATTAAAATTAATCTTCTTATTTTATTTTAAACCCAACGTTTCTCAAATTAGATTTTAACTAATTCCAACTTAGTTTTATTTTTCTTTGTTTTTCTTCTTTTTCGCGATTACGTATTCTCTATAGTTGCATTACTTATTTAGGAAAACCAGTAGTTAAACAAAAACACCCGACATTATATTAATGGAAGGGAAATCATATTTCACGGCACATTAAAGGCCTTTTCCTCTGATTAAATTATATGCAGTTTTATAAAATTGAAGTTTATGAAGTAATATTTGAGATCGTTATAGTTTATGGCGCCCAAGTACATTAATCTTGTTGCTTAAAATATTTTATGTTCATATTTTCACTCTTTTAAATATATTTTCGTTTGGCAGATTCCTATTTCTTACATGAAATTTTCTCAGTGTTATCGAAGTGATTCTACTTAGTTTTTATACAAGAATTATTTAAATGACATTGTTAGATGTTTTCTTAGGTTTGGAACTTGTAGGTAATATTAATTCTTGCTGTTTGATGGATTCAGTACATTTTTCGTTTAGCACTGTGCAAGAAATATGGAAAAACAGAATTATCACATATTTTCTTCATTAAATATATATTCAAGGCAGTGATATATATATATATATATATATATATATATATATATATATATATATATATATATATATATATATTTAGAAATGTGATAAAGACTTAAATTTTTAAGTCTGTTTGAAAGAATTGCAGTAAACTATGATGTCAGTCACGAAATGTTTATCATTATAATAGATACTATTATATTAAACCGCGCACAAAAGCTCTATTTTAATACCGGACTTTTAACTACAATCTCAATTTTTACAATAAAATAATTTAAAATTGATCGTCACTATGTTTTAACTTTATTCCACACCTCCTATAAAACCAGCCCTATATCTAATATAAAATATATCTAAATTAATAGAACAAATAAACACCAATAAAACATAAATAATTACAGAAATATTTAAAAATAACATAGATACAACTTTACAAAAAGATACACAAACTTATCAGCGAACTATTTAAATTTCATCTCAACGATTTTTGAAAGAACAAAACGTTATAAAAGTTTTCGTGATTGACGTCATATTTTACTGCAGACTTAATATACATATATATAGTCATCCGCAGACAGATCTGTTTCGCTGCATCACAGCTCATCAGTACGTTTAGACTCCGACTGCTTTTAATCCAGGATTGAAACGCGACAGAATTGGCGTCAGTCGGCAATTTTACTTCTGGGCCATGGGCGTTCGGTAGAACAAATATATATATATATATATATATACAGCTACGCAGCTTTCTTTTTTTTCCCCCTCTTTGTCCAAAGCTTTATAGCCGAGGACAATAACGGAGTTAGATTCTGCTGGTTATTCGTGGTCTTTAAAAATTACTTGTGTAACATTTTAAGATTTGAATACGTACAGAGTCGATTTTATTATTAATATTATATATATATATATATATATATATATATATATATATATATATATATATATATATAAGCGTTCTTACTATCGTGATGCAAGTAAATGAATAAAGACTTTATTGTTTTCAACATAGCGAATATTACTGAATCACATATTGACGTTTGATAGTATTTAAAGTAGAATTTTTAAAACGATAGAATTAAAGAAAAATATAGCCTTAACTAGTTTGACATGACACACATATTGCTTTACCTATAGTTTGAAATAAATATTTTTTCTAGTGACACTCGTTCATTTGTGAAATATTTCACTTTATAAAACTTTGCATATTATATATAAACACACACACACATATATATGTGTGTGTGTGTGTATGTGTGTGTGTAGATGTGTGTGTGCATGTGTGAGTGAAATATTTGTTTTAACAAATTATAGTGTGAGTGAACATTTGTTCCATGGTCAAATTTTCCTGGGTAACATTTAGGCATTTAGGTATTTACCTATCGGACCAGAGTTCTATAATTAAATAACCAAGTCTTGTTTGCGTCAAATGTCACAGTAGACCAGTTATGTAGTAATAAGCCAATTAGCTGCTATTTATACAAATGCACATTCAAGATTTAGCGTGGAATTTGATAACTACAGCTGGAATTCAAACTCCACTTCTCATCAACTCCATCTTATATATACAGATGGTCATATGCTGATTTAATTATTATCTAGCGTCGAGCTTAAACAGTGTCTACAGAACACTTTTAGCACGGACACGTTAAGAATAAATATGTAAATATATGACACTGTAATTTGAGAACCTAACAAGAAGCTATTATTTATACCTTGTAAGTTGTAAGTAAAAAATATTTCGTTGGTTGGTCACCCCCAAAAATGATCGCTTGAAGATGAAGTCATAGTAACAATATGATTCTGAAATATGAAATTTTCTGTATCGCGAAAATGTTAAATTATATATATATATATATATATATATATGTAATAAGCGTATTATATATATATATATATATATATATATATATATATATATATATATATTGTTGTGGGGTTCTCCCTTTTCATAAAGATGGACTCGTCTAGAGTATAATTGTACTACTGCTATAGAAAGCCAAACGAGAGAATTGCGCATTTCTTCGCGATAATTCTTTAACACTTTCAGCTCTCTACCTTCGGCCGGAGAGCATAATCACAGTCGTGGCTCCGCCGAGATGGCTCAAAGAACCCACGTTAAATATGCCTTGTGCCATATTTTGCCCTATTAGGGGGATAAATAAATATTGAATTCTGCATTTTCTTGTGGTAATTCATTTCACACTGTCAATCTCTCTGCCTCCGGGCGGTGAGTATTAACCCCGTCGTGGCTCCCCCAAAGGCTAGAGTCATGACTGGGAAAAATTAGACAAATATGTTTGGCTGGGTGATATGGCGCGGAGAATCCCCGTTAAAAGGCCTTGTTCCACATTTTGTCTCAGTGGGAGGGTAAATAAATAAAATATTCCGCGTTTTCTCGCGGTAATTTTTTTGTATTGTCAGTATTAACCAGTCGTGGCTCCGCCGAAGTTTTGAGACACAACTGGGCAAAATTGGAAAGATATTTGTGCTAGGCTATATGACACGAAAAACTCACGTTAAAAAGACGTTGTGCCACATTTTGTACTAGTAGAGATGAGCGGGGTAAATAAATACAGAATTCTGCGTTTTCTCGCGCTAATTCATTTGACACTGTCAGTCACTCTGCCTCCGGGTGGAGAATAGTTACGCAGTCGTGGCTCCACCGAAGGTAGACTGGGCAAAATTAGACAGATATTTTTAGCTGGGAAATATGATCCAGAGAACCAACGTTAAAAAGGCCTTGTGTCACATTTTCCCTAGTCGTGGGGTAAATAAATATAGATTTTACGCGTTTTCTCATGGTAATTCTTTTGACACTCTCAATCTCTCTGCCTCCGGGCGGAGAGTATTAAACCAGTCATGGCTCCGCGGAAGGGTAGAGCAAAATTAGACATATTTTCGGCTGGGCTATACGGCCTAGTGAACCCACATTAAAAAGGCATTTTGCCATTTATTGACCTAGTGCGGGGGAGATAAATAAATACCAAATTCCGAGTTTTCTTTAATTCCTTTGAAACTGCCTCCTGGCGGAGAGCATTTACCCAGTATTGGATCCACCGAAGTGTAGTTTCACGAATGAGCAAAACTAGACATATATTTTTGGCTGAGCTATATGGCCCGGAGAACCCACCTTAAAAAATGCCCTGTGCTACATATTGCCATAGTGGAGTGGTAAATAAATACTGAACACAGTTTTTTCATAGAGAGTTAAACGGACAATACGAGAGTCCCGAGAGAGATTAGCAGTTAGTACACAGTAGTTCATAGTCACTTTGTGCTCCACTCATCTAGAAGATTATTATGCAGTACCCGTCAACTTCCAACTCGGACATACTCAATATATTACGGTTTCACTTCCAGAGACTTGTACCTATATTTATTAACTCGCATTCCTAGACTACTAATCTTCATTCAAGTCTACATCCTTACGTTAATACACTTATTTTCCATCTCAATTACTGGTCATATATATATATATATATATATATATATATATATATGTGTGTGTGTGTGTGTGTGTGTGTGTGTGTGTGTGTGTGTGTGTGTGTAATAATGGTATTACATTTATTGAATGTGTCAAAAATATATACTCCATACAGAATGCGCACGAACAAACCGGAATGGTTTTAAAAAAGGCGTGTTTATTATTTATTTGTATTTATCTGAAAAGAACCATTCTATTGAGGAATTGTAAGTAAAGTGACAAATACAGAGCATATAACGCATTTCGATTAATTTCCATTAAGAAAGATCGGTCTTTTTATAAAAATGCCCGATCATAGACTTCCAGCTGTTCTAACGTGAAATTAGCTTTGGATGTGATGCGTAATTCCAGAAGAACCCACCTTAAATATAAATAAAAGTTAAAAGAAAAAAATGGGGTCTATTAAAATCCCGACCCAAATTTAAAGGAGCATTTCTAAAATCACAAAATATATTTTTTTTAATTATTTCACCCCAAACAATGCGGTTTTACTGCCACTGGTGTGCAGGGGGTTACATAGGAGGAAAGTTATGAGAAAGATGGACAAGTTATAGGAGGTGTCAGGAAGTGGGTAAGAGAAGGACGAGAATACTGGTGTGATGAGAGCGGAGTGGACAGAGAAAAGTGCACGCTGGAAATGATGCGAGTCAGAGAGATAGGAGATGACTATAAACCTTTCATTTAAATTCTTGGAGATTGCATGTGTCGGGGAAACAAGTATACGCAAGGGAATTTGACAGGCAGGAAGTGCAAGAAAAGAAGCCGATGGAGTAGAATTGTCGCCTGCATTTGGTTGATCTAACTGTACAAATGTGGGATCTAGTTGCTAGTCTAGTATCACGTGTAAATTAGTGCAGAGGGGCCCCTGTGAGCTAAGCTCATCGGAGCAAAAACCGTGAAAATATTTGCAGAAGAGACATAGGGAAGCCACATTAAGACTGTGTGAACGTGACTGCATCTGAGCTACCTAGTCGGTATCGATTACATTAAAGATTCTCCGTTGGATTTTGTCAAGAACCCGGAAGTGAATACCAGAGGTACCCGACCAGATGTGGCAGCACTATTCAATACACGACCGAATAGTAGATTCATGTATGTGCAGGATAGATTCAGACGGGAAAAACTTCCTGGCCCTACACAGTGAACCGACCTTCTTCGCAACGGATATAGCTATGGATTCGAAATAGTCATTCCACTTGAGGTTTGCTGAGAGAGTTAGGCCGAGGAGGCCCAGTGTTTTGCTTTCAGAGAGACTAACCTGATTCACGCTAATGAGGGATAAGACCAATTGTCTGTGATGGTTAACAGATGGCAGCTTTGTTGTGGAAGCATTTAAATTCACGAGTCATTTCTTACCTCAGTCCAACATAGATTGGAGGTCCTTTTCAATCTCAGTAGCGCGGTTGGCTTGGTCAGTCACAGTAATTTTAAAATGCTAGAAAATAAACTCTATGTGTCACATAGATTGAGGATTGGACTTGAATAATGCGAAGCAACGTTGCATCAAAAATAAAGATAAAAGTTCGTCTGATTAGTACCGAACTTATTTCAAAGACACACAAATTATGTGGGTAAAATCATTCAATATATTTAATAATAATGTTAGATAATGTTAATAAAGAAAAACATTAGTGTCGCATCTCACTCCGAGAAATATCAACTTAAAAAAAAAAACGGGATTTATGATGAAAAAAGAATGAAAAATATTCGTATGAAAAATATAACAAAGATCAGTTACCGTCTATATCGAAACTTTTCTAAAAATAAAAGTGCTCAGGAATTTAAATTTGATATCTAATATATCTAGATATTAACTTATATCTTATTCAGCTCTTTATTGCAATTAAGTATGTTACTTTAATAAAATTAGGCACATTTTAAATACGTTGCTACCTTAATAAGTGATGTTCCTGTTTATTCAAAGCCGCATGAAATCTTGAATAGAGTTTGTTCTTTATTAGTAAGATCTACTGCTTTAGGTGTATTTTTGTGTTTTCATTCTTCTATTTACATTTCTAAGTTTATAACCAACATATTTAATGGGATGTTTATTGCAATCTATTTCGAAAATCCCGGCGTCAGGTCTGTTTATTATGTAAGTTACATAATTGTGGCACAAGGCCAAAACGGGAGGGGGAACAAAACTTGGGTTGGTCTGCCACTAACTATCTTATACCTAGCTAATATCGATTCACGACCCAGACATACATGCGTCAGGTTTAAAGATTTTATCTTATATTTTCCATTGATTAAATCTCTCATTGATTTTGAAGTAGTTGCAAAAATATTAATATTAACATTTATGAAATATATATACATATATATTCCAGTAAGTTCCAGAATATTCGAGAAAACAAATTAAAATAAACTCATAAAAGTTTATCTGTGATACTGAAAATGACACTTAAAGTCACATAAATCTCCATAAAAATAACACCCACATTAAAGTCAAAAATTCTAAAAGAAGCTAAAACCAGTACGTCTTTATGCTTGTTGTGTCTATACAACAAATTATATATTATTAGATCACTTAAGAATAAAAACCTTTTAAATAAACGCAATGAAATAAATTTCATATGTAGACACTGCAAAAGGTTCGCATTGGAACATGGATAAAAAAATGATACTAATAATTTGCTTAAAGAAAAAAATTACGAGATATTAAAATAAAATAAATAGATTCGTATATAAACTTTTCACGTAAAAAAAATTCATCATAAATAAATAGATATTAGAAAGATAGGATACTGATAGCAGGAAGTAAATTAAAAAAATAGAAATGTTATTTATAAATCATAGGCTTTGAAAAAATTAGAAATAAATACGTACTGATTAGAAAAATAAATTTACTCAAAATCCCTTAAGCTTGAACATAATATATAAAGTTCTTTCCCTTCTTCATCCCTTTCCTGTTTTCTATGAGAAGAGATCAAAATATGGAGAAAGCAGAAAGGAAAATTTTGCTACTACAATAGATTCATCAAAGATAATACGATATAGGGGGAAGCAATAAAAATAAAAATTAAAGAAGGAAAACAAAGTTAGGTTAAAATTAGGTTGACCCTCTGATCGTTAAGAAGAAAAAAGAAAAATGAAAAAAGAGGGATAAAAGTAAGTATGTAGAAACTACTGGCCAAATTTCAAGTGAATCTTTATTCTAATTAATTAAAAGGAACACACACATAAATGTTATATCTTCCCCCATACATAAATAGCAAACCGATAGGTTTTTGTATTTAAATATAAATCATTTTCACAACCAATATACAATATTGACTGCTGAGACGAGATTCTATGTCGAAACAGAAATTTCTGTATCGCAATGTACATTCAATTCATAATATATATATATATATATATATATATATATATATATATATATATATATATATATATAACAAGCAAAATAAACGTTTACATACAGTAACAACAGGGAATGGTCGAACAAATATAGGTTTATTATCTTTCTACCTCTTTTTGTCAAACTCCTAGAGACCCTAATAAATGGCGAATTCGTTCATCTCTCATCACATAACTTTTTCTCGGACAAGCAATACCGCTTTAGTTTTTCCATTTCAATTTCTGATGCACTGACGATAATTGTGGAAAGTGTGTGTCAAGATCTAGATTAACCAGTGAAACACAGGCTTTAGCATTGGAGGTCCCAAAAGCCTTTGATAAGATCTGACATTCACCTCTTCTCCACACGCTGAAAATTTACAGTGTCTCCGGTCACATTTTTGAGTATTTCCATTTTTACTATCAAATTGTGAAATGAAAGTTATTATCAACAGCGTCCTTTCTAGGTACCTTCATACTAACACTGGTGTGCCCCAGGGCTCCATCCCTGGTCCTACGCTGTTCTTAGTTTTCATTAACGACTTTCCTGGTGTCAACAATTCTTAAGTTGATAGTTATGTTTTTGAAACAACCATTTACTTCTGCCTCAATAGTAATTCTGATCAGTCCAACCAGGGCAAGACCATCGCTTGTCAATTTACGTCTCAATTAATTATCTGAGAGATTCCTCTCTGCTTTCTCTCAGCATGGCTAATACTAATCCTCAGAAAAAGTGACTCGTTAAAATTTCTCGTTCTAACGTTCTCAACTGTCATGAAGGGGAAGGTCCTTATTGAATCTATCGCTAAGAAAGTCGGTTCAATGTGCCCGGAATCTTACAGATCTATAAGTTTATCTTTCGGTCATTCTTACAATATTGCTGCCACATAGGGTCCGTTACTCTTGATATTTACCTTGATGTCCTTGATAAAACCAAAAGAACCACCAGCAGTATTATTGGTCCTGATCTGGCTACTCGGCATCAGTCACCCACCGTCCTAAGGTTGTTTCTCTCTGCCATTATCTAAACTTATTTATAAATGGAATTTTGTCTGTGTGTGTCCGTTGCCTATAGACTCCGATACGGCTGAAACAATTTTCTTGAAAATTTACACAATTGTACTATAAGCATCTGCGAGTGTTCTTAGCTAGGATTTGTGTCAAGGTATTCCAGATAAATATAAAAAAATCGATAATCCAAAAATCGGTTTATAGAAGGAGTGTTACGATTTTAATCAAATTTGATAAACTCATAGACAAAGACATAAGAAACGATATTCAGAAGTTTCAAGGTTGCAGTTCTTACAATAGTGCAGAAAATCGATAATATATATATAAGCTTTCATGATACCCGAGCAACGCCGGGCGATACTGCTAGTATTATATAATTTCATGGTAATTAGTTCAGATGAGCTCTTCACTTTGGTAACTACATTTTATGAATTTCAGCACCATACTCAACTATCTACGAGATCTCATCAATTTACAGTTGCTTAAGCGGTAACTTTCATGTTAATTTTTTTCTAGCACTTCTCACATGTAGATTTCTCATTATACTTCATGCTTTCTAGTCAACTCTATTCTTTAAAAATTTAAATGCAATATCAATTGCTAACTACTGTTCTCCTGATTACTATTTTTTTCTTTTTGCTCACTTTTAATGTTTCTGTTTCTAATTATTCACACCCTGTACCCCCTTGCGTTATAGATGATTTATTACCTAACTTAGAGTGATACTAATTTTTCCAAAATTTTAGCGTTAGTTTGAGATTAAAAAAAAAATCTTAAAAATATTTATTCAGTTGATTGAACTTTTCGATTCTCCTTTCTGTTATCGTTTTTCTATTAATGTTGATGATACATTCTAAATATTCACTGAAATATGGAAATTATAATTATATTTCTCTTCTATTTAGTTATACAATCAAGTAAAGTTGATGTTGAATTTGGAAGTCTTCTGGTGCACAGTTTTCTTCTGTTATTTAGTAAAGCTTTACGTTAGAGCTTTTGTACTGACACTCTATAGGGTGTAATCAAGGAATATCTTCTTAAAAAATGTGAAAAATTAATCCTAATCCTCTTAAACGTTAATATGAGGAAATTGTTATATAGTTGTATATCAGAGATATTTTAAACTTTTATGAGAGTTTCGGTTGCCATGCACAACCTCTATATAATAGTCTCCATGTTCTATACATGAGATCTAAAAGTATTATTTAGGTTTTTGTAACATCTTAAGATATCAGGATTAAATGCACCCATAGTGAATCTTATGTGGTGTTCAATTTCATTATTTTCAATAATAACTTTATATTAAATGATGTTAAAGTTAGATTAAATAAGACAAACCTGATGCTTACATATACAAAATTTATATATATATACATATATATATATTTGTTTATTCCTTTGAACATTATATATACCAGTGTATTGTATATATATATATATATATATATATATATATATATAGAGAGAGAGAGAGAGAGAGAGAGAGATAACACCTAATGAGCCAGACGAACCTACCTAGGTTTCACCTAAACGGATCGTCAGGGAAAGCTGGCTAAATAAGAGAAGAATTAACGACATATAAGGCAGAAATTAAAACGACCCAAGTGACCACGAAAAGATATACCAAACACAAGGAGCGGGTGGTAACAAGTTTGTTACAAAAATTTTTAATTTTTTAAATTTTTATATAGAGGAGTGAGAGGCAAAGACAAAAACAAAAAGATAGTATCCTACGATAAAGGAACCTAATCCAACAGCCAGGGCTTCCTATGTCTACATTTATTCAATATTTCCGTCTTGGAATTCAATAAATTATTCAGTTGTTTATACAAAATTATAACTAGTTTTTCTTCTGTACATAGCCTACAACATTACTGGCCAGCTTTATATTTAACGCTGCTCTTCAGTATCTCCCATTTCAAGATAGGGTCTTTATTAAGTTCTTTAATTGTCCATATATCTTCTTCTTCTATGTGCCCTATCCCTTCAGGACGTAGGCGATCATGGTTCTCCATGTCTCTTTATCCCTTGTGGCTCTTAGTATGTTTGCTCCTGTTGCTCCTGGCAACCGCCGTTCCGTCATCCACCTGATCAGACCCTGCAAATATGTTATCCGCTGCCTTCCTCTGTCTCTCTTTCCTTCTATCTGACCAGTCAGTATCAGGTTCTCCAGGCTCTCCTTCCTCATTGCGTGTCCCAGGAACTTCAGTTGTCTCTTCCTGATGCTCAATATCAATATCCTTTCTGTTGCCATTCTTTCCAACACCTCATGTTTGCTTGCATGCTCTGTCCACGATATCCGTAGCATCCTTCTGTAGAACCACATTTCGGCCGCTTCTAGTTTTGTCCTCATTTTCGATGATATTGTCCAGCATTCACTGCCGTATTGAAGAACTGACATCACGTAGCAGTCCAGCACTCTTTTCTTTGTTTCTATTGAGATTTTCCTGTGTGTTAGTATTTTGCTCATCTTCTGGAACGCGTCCTTTGCCATGCCAATTCGCCTTCGGATCTCCGTGTCGCACTTTCCATCTTCTGTTAGAACACTTCCTAGGTACTTAAAGTTTTGTACTTGCTTGATTCTGATATCTCTCACATGTATTTGGCATTTTGGGTTGTACCTTTTGCTGATGACCATGCACTCAGTTTTCTTAAAGTTTATTTGTAGTCCCTTTTTTCACTCTCCACTGCTACTTTCTGTATGAGGTCTTGCAGTTTCCTTTCCGTGTCCGCAATCAGTACTGTATCGTCCGCATACCTTATGTTGTTCATGTTGTGGCCTCCAATAACAAATCATGGCGTGTCATCTAGGGTCCTCGAAATATTCTCGCTGTACAGGTTGAACAGTTCCGGTGAAAAGACACATCCTTGTCTTAAGTGGATAAAATTGTGCTATGCTTAGACTGTTCGTTATTGAAACTACTAGTACGATTATAATATCTTTTTTTAAATTTATGCTGTGTAGCTGCGATGTATATTTTTGGGTCAGTGTCTTCTATGTGCTTATAAATTTTAACTTGATAAACTACTCATTCCTGCTGGCATCTGCTCTGTAAGGGACAACAATTTTTCATCCTACAATTACAACCCTGTGTGCCAATGCGTGTGTTATCGCTAAAATTTTTCTTATTAAGTCCACTAAATATTTTCTCCAAACTTGGCATGCAACAGTAGCTAAGTTTAACATGGTTTTTGTTAAATATTTTATAGAACTTATTATCTTTGCCAAAATTCTGTTCTAATAGATTAAAAAATATTTTACCGATTTGAGCCTTTATTGCTGTATTAAACGGGGTTTAAACCATAAAATGTTTCTACCTCTATTCTTTCGTTTACGTCTCTTAGTGTCCGTCTATACTAATTTATCTTTGTGTCCACACTTACTTAGGGCATCTTGGTAGACGTTTTATTATCACCGAAAATAATTTTACTAGATGAATTGTTTGACAGTCTATGAGGAATACTTTTTGCGATAACCCGCGCACTGTGTGCAGGGTGATTGGATTTAGTGTTTATATACTGGGGGTCTTGAGTTTCTTTCTTGTATGGGGATATGGTTCTATTCAGTAAATTAAGCGTAGTGTGTAAATAATTAACCAATTTTAAATTAATTTCAACATTCAAATTAGCTTCATACTTTTTAAAAAAACCAATACAGTTTTTTTTTTTGCGTATAGTGTCACTCTTCTGAGGATTACTGTTGTCAACTATGAATAATCCATTATGACGGTATAAACCGTGGTTGTTAACGTCTATGTATTCATTAAGCCTATAAAGAAATAAGTACTCTATTAGTTCAGACACCTCAGCACCGTCATCCGCTCCCATAGATTTATCAAGCTCTTTCTTTTTTTAAACCATTTTTTCCTTCCGTCGAAAGTTTTCGTGGACAGTTTTCGACACGAGTATAATTATAATCTCGTTAATATATATGATATATGATATATATATATATATTGAATATATATATCGGTTTGCAATCTTGGCTAAAAGCAATCGAATGTCTCAATGTACTGATGAGCTGTTATACAGCGAAACAAATCTGTCTGCGGATGACTATATATACCGGCGTTAGTATTCGAAAATAAGCAACCACCGGCAGGATTGAAACCTTTGACCTCTTTAGACATTGATCTGATATGTCTTAACCAGTCGACCACGATGGGATAAATTGTTAGACAAATTCGAATTAAGTCATATAATTCATATTTTTTAAACTAGATTTGTAAAATATTCTGGTTCGGTAGATATATATATATATATACAGTTTAATTATAAAAAAAGTCTTCTTTTTATAATTATCATCTTATTCTTTTTCTATGTGCCAAGTCCCTTCAGAACGTAGGCGATCACGGCCCTCTACTTTCCCCATCCTTTGTTCTTAATATCCGTTCTCTTGTTATTCCCCCAAATCTCCGCTTCAACATCCATCTGTTCAAGTCATTCAGCAATGTCATGCGCTACTTTTGATTTGTCCTTATTTCTGATTATCCTGTGATCACCAGATTCTCCAAGCACTCCTTCCTCGTTGAAAGTTCTAACAACTTCAGCTGTTTTTTCCTGATGTTAAGTATTAGTTTCCTTTTTGCGTTTATCCTCTCAAAAAAACTCGTAATTGCTCGTGTGCTCCGTCCATGGTATCCTCAGCATCATTCTGTTGAACCACATCTCGATTGTTTCAAGTCTTGCTCATGTACGAATATCTATCAAAAATAATGTTCAAACAAATAAATTTAAAATATGTCAGTTAATTGTAATTTCATCTCGTAAGTAACTTTTGTGACAATCACTCACAAACACACATAACACACACACACTCACACACTTATTCGGACATATATATATATTTATAAATATACTTATTAACCTATCTTTTACTCACGACTCTGAGTTTCAAGGATTTCAGCAAGCTACGGGTAGTTAATATATACTGGGTAACGAAAATAATCCAGTTTTTATGTTAACCACCGATAGGTATATTTATTAATATATATTTTTGCTCTGTTATACAACATTCAGAACTCTACCATTTGAAGCTGATTAATATGTATATATTGATGTGTATACAGGCGTATACACACACACACACACACACACACACACACACACACACACACACACATATATATATATATGCACTTATTGAATTCCTTAATTATCTATCTTTTTTATATATATATATATATATATATATATATATATATGTACACTTATTGAATTCCTTAACTATCTATCCCTTTATATATATATTTGAACATATATATATATATATATATATATATATATATATATATATATATAATATACCTGTATGCGTGTACAATACAAGAAAACTGCGTATATTCTCTTTTAGGCAAGTAAAAACTTGTTTGGCTTTACTGAGTTCTTATGAGAACCACCTCGGCAATAAATATATAGATTTAAGTAGTTTACGGTTATGTTTTACACTTACTCACTGCTAAGAATATCAAACCTAGTCTATTTGTGAATATGTAATTGCACGATTTTGCCATTAAAATGTGCGCATGCATTACACATTCCATATAAATGGCTTGATTTGATCGGATGTTTGCACATGAAATCGTTTAATATGATTTGCATGGGAAAATGTAAATTCTATTTGAAATTCGAAATAACAAAGAATCTTGTTAGTATTCCATTAAATTAAAGCAAAATCTACTATTTGGTTACCTTTGATCATAAATCAATTTCTATATTACAAGACACGCCTAACTACTTAAATCCAACGTTAATGGAAATATTCCTTTACATAACATGTTCGGATACCAAAATGCTAGCTTAAATTTAAAAATAGTAAAATTTCCTAGGATATAGATATCGTAGCCTACAATTAAATTTAAATATATTTTTACATTGTTTTCTTGAAATAGTAATATTAGCCCTTTTTTAAAATAATTGTACGGAACATTCATTGAGTGGTAGCCAGTGCTATGTCAGTTATATGTTATATATATTTTTCATATGATTTGTTTTGTGTATGTGGGATTTAATGTATGTATTCCTTTGTTTGTATTATGTTATATGTGTGATCTGATGTATCTATTCTCAATTTATTTCTGGTTTAGATAATACAAGCTTTATTTTCTCAGTTAAAAACTTTTTTTAAAAATTATTCTGCGTGAATTTATTTATGTTTCAACGGTTTGTAAGAGACAATGTAAATTTACATTTTTGAAATAAATCTTGATTTATAACCGTTTAACTATGTGTTGTGTTTTCCTCTCAATATTTTAAAAGGCTCTGGATAATGTCTATCGATATTTCTATTTGAATTTAATTAATAATTTATATTAATTGGATAAGAATCTTGCGGATTATCTTCTCTGTCTATACGGGTCTGCCATTCTCGCTCACACACACACACACACGCGCACACACACACACGCGCACACACACACACGCGCACACACACACACACACACACACACACACACACACATATATATATATATAGATATATAAAGACAGAGAGAAAGAGAATGAAAGAAAGCGAGAAAAAGAGAGCGAAAGACAGAAAGTGAAAGAAAGATTACGGTGGGTAAATTGTCACCATGACAAAATTTACTCCTCTAGAAATTTGGAAACGGCCTGCTGTACTTCTTGGCAGTCACACGGGAAACTCCAATAGGAACATTTTGGTGTATTTGGGTTTCAATCTGTGGAGAGTTTAGAAAATTCGGAAAGAGTTGGATGTGTCTAATTGTAAGTACGAACGTGTTTGGAGTGATCACTAGTAAAGAGAAAGTTATGTCTTCATTCATTTTCCCACAGGGTCTCGGACACAACAGGGACACCTACATTAAGTGCCTTGAGAAGGTTGAAATACCCTGGATTATCACCATATCAGCTGGTAAAATCTGTGTCTGGTAACATGACTCTACACCATACGACACAAGCAGGAGATACAAATCATGGCTATCAGATTTCAACTCCCTTGAGTATTATGTGTGGGGCGTAGTTGAAGAAGAAACTAACTAAATCTTTGTGATACCAAAGATGAAATGAAGTTAGGTATTATGACGGAATTCACTACCGTCCAAATGAAATAAAGGGTGGCTAGATAATTCCCATTGCAGAATCTTGCTCAGGCGCAATTATGCTTGTTCAACACTCACAGAGCGAAAATGTGGTTTGTACTGAGCAAAACTTAGTTACAGTTTCTGGGTGAGAGCGAGTTATCCAGTCTGAACAACAGTCTGAACAAGACCAGGACGCTTATTTCCGCAGTCACGAAGACTTATTGTTTCAAGCTAACGCAACTATAGGTGGATACTCAGTTTCGCTCAAAGCTTTGCTCAACCCGTGGTATGGTTTTCAGAAAGTTTCAAAGGGTGCTGCACGCTGGAATCGTCACCTGAACAAAAACATCAACGTCACTTTTTTGACAAATCGAACAGTGTGAGATTCGAACCCGGGTTTCATATTCGGTAAGCGAATTCGGTCGAGTGGTTATAACGTTCCCTTTCCGACCATGAAAGACGACTGTAAATTTCACCATGGTTGTTTTGTCAGGAAAGAAAATTCATTAATGTTATCGTCTTCGAGATGCACCCAGCCGGCGACAGATTTTAAAAAGTGTTTGAAAAGCATATCATGGGTTGATTTGGGCCCTGTGAAAGTGAGTAGACGTAACTATTTAGTATCTGTCGATTGTTTTGCTTTCAATAAGTCAACAGTCATATCGAAAGAGGGTTTAATTTTACTGACGTTGTTCAAACTGTTGCTCTCGTCAAATTATGCATTCTCCAGTCAAAACTGTACATGAGCTCCGATCATCATAGCTGAATATAAACTCGAGATAATCTGATGTCTTTTGAACAATAACAAATGTACTTGAGCAGGCGTCAGATATTGTCAAACTTTGAAATCAACTAAATGTATCCAATCATATCAGTTATTCTTTGTGTCGATTAATTTAAAGAAAAATACTTCGGAAAAATCAACAAAGATGATTATTTCAGATCTTTAAGAATTAAGTTCCCAGAAGGAACAAAACATAAAGAAATATAGAACGTGATATGATATGTTTGTCATAGAAGATCTCTCATTCCTATGTTTATGCCAATTTATTTTTATGACGGTAATTGTTGCTATCCATTGCCTCCCGATGATCTATTGAAGTTCTTTCTTTAGCGCCTCATTTTAAAATGAAAGTCTATAATATCACTGGATCTTTGAATTCGTAGAAACTTGATTAATATATTACCTTTAACAAGACAGAAATCTTCGAAGATGAAAGAAAAACTTGAAGCAGTTGCAATGTGGTGCTACAGAAAGGTGCTGCTGATATCATGGACCGATCATGTGCGCAATGACGAGGTTTTGGAAAGGATGAAGACGAAAATGAAAATTAATACTGAACATCAGGAAGAGACAGCTAATGTTCCTGGGACTTGCATTGAGGAACGATGGCTTGGAGAACATGTTACTAACAGGACAGATAGAGGGAAAAAGAGACAGTCGAAAGCGGCGGATAACATATTTTTAGGACCTGATCATGTGGATGACGGAACGGGGGTTGCATGGTGCAATAGGAGAAAGCGTGTTAAGAGTCACCAGGAACAGGGAGATGTGGAAAACCATGATCGCCTACGTCCTGAAAGGACATGGCACATAAAAGAAGAAGAAGAAAACGCAATATTCTGTGATCCACACACCGTGTTCAAACGTTTTTTTTTTATAATAAATAAATATAAAATCATGTAATCTGAACACGTTGGTAATTTAGGGCTTCAGGCTATAGAATACTGATATCCAGGCATTCTAAAGTTTGGCTGTTCAAGACAGTGTTCAACAGATTTGAATGTAGAAGAAGACTCATCAAACAATCATCTCTCATCTATCGGTTGAACATTTCCGATGAAAAAAGGCATCTATAAATAAATTTATCCATTAATTATTGTTTATATAACTCCAACGTTACTATGAGGGTCATGCGAAAATTCTAAGCCTCAACAAGAAAGAAGAGCGACAGTTGATATTTTTTGTTGGGACGACACAATGTAACTCCTTATAAAATGAGAAAAGTAAAGTCAAACTTCTGTTTCCATTTCTGTGCAGGCCCATGCATTGGACTTAGTTGCGTTACAAATCTAAAAACGTAACATTGAGATGCCCGAGCAGTAATAGAAACCCGAAAAAGAAAGGTATGTTTTCCAACGAAATATATTGGGACATAGAATTTTACTAAGAGCTACAGATTGTGTGAAGTTGTGAAGAGCCATGATCTCACACATTCTGAAGGGATACGACAAAAAGAAGTAAAAATGAAATAAACTACAATACACGGTTTTAACAACATCGTGTCATCATCCGTGCTGATGTATGACACAGAAAGAAAAACTGTTGGAACTCTTCGAAAAGCTAATAAGGAAAACAAGATGAAATAATTCAGCCTCAATTTCTAGGAAATAAATTGCCATTTGCTTAGCAAACTGGGTAGCAAAAAAACGCACTACATATTGAAGACTTCAGAATCAAGCACATGCAAATATTTATCTTTTCAGTCTTATAACAAACCAATTTTGAACCGATTCAGTCTTTTTATCAAATTACGAGGTGAAAGTTGCTCAGATCTACTAGATCTTTCTGCAAGAATGATTTGTTTTTTTTTTTGTTTCATCTATCTGCAAGATTAGTGACACGAATTTGTTAAAATTTTATCACGTATGGCACTGACTGATTAATTCGTCTTCTCTTCCTCCATATTTTAGTTAAATAGCAGGAAAAACGTGTATCACGTAGAGCAATTAACAGACTGATCTAAATAAAAGAATTGTATAGTAGGATATATTGGGTTATATATCGTTGGTTGGCATGGCGTATACTGCAGAAAGCAATTGCGAAATACTGCGGAAAAATCTTCTACCCAGATAGTCATGTCATTTTCGAGACATGATCCCACGGACATATATCACATTTGGAACTTATTTGACTGATCTGTGTAAAAGAATTCACTAGTATAGCAGATTGGGTTCTATAAACATGGTTGGCAACGAGTCATCAGCAGAAAGTAATGGCTATTTACTGCGGGAAAATCTGACCATTCCCTCATATATTTTTCGGGACATGATCGCTCAAATGTGTATTAAGAATGGCCCTTAAATGATAGAGTTTAACCGTTATGGACGAGTTCAGATTTAGGTTTTATTCTGCTAAACCTAATCTACCCATCATTCTTCCAAATTTAGATGATAGTCAGTTTATTATATTTATTTATTTATTTATTTATTTATTTATTAATACTGTATTTCTTCGCTGTGCCATGTCTTTTCGGAAGTGAGTTATTATGGCTCTCAACAAATTAATACCCTTTGTAGCACTTAGTAAAGTTTGTTTTTGCAAAATAAAATCTTTTGTATCAGACTTTTAAGCAAACTATTACTGTAAGCTAAGCGTTTTTACTCTATTTATATAGCCTTTAGTATTTACTATGTATACAACATTTTAAACACTCTTTTCTTATATCTCCTACGAAATTCAGTTGTTTATTTCTTTTTCTACATATGTGTCGTGTTTGTTTCAATTTTGTGTAAAACTTTATCATTCTCTGATGTGACATAAATTTTGTAAGAAACAAAGAAAAGATTACTGATTTCAGTACTCTTTTTATTTTCTCATGATAAGATTTTCCAGCATTCCAGGTCATATAGAAAGAGCAATATTAAATAACGGTCAAATACGTTTTTTGTTATTTCTTACGATATTTTCTTGTTTTTAATACTTTGATTAGCGCTTGGGATGTGTTGTAATGGAATATCCAACGCGCTTTTTCGCCTATGTCTACTGACTATATTAGTAGCCAAATAGATTGAGCATAGGTTATAACTGTCTTTTTTCGACAATCACTAGCCTGTACCAGGTTCCCTGTCTTGCCGTAGTGTATTCTCTTTACAATAAGCCTCTCGTCTTTCATCTACACACGTGTTGCTGTTCTTTGACTCTAGTACCTTCTTGTCTGTTTAAAGGCTCTTTAACGAATACAGCAGAAGGCATATTCCGTTATTCCAATGTGCGTTCTGATTTGTTTGTCGCATTTCCCATTCTCTTTTACAATGTTTTGTAAATATTAAAAATTATGTAGATGATTAATTCCCTGTTCACCAATTCATTGTTCACATATTCTTCAGATACTTAAGCAGAAAATCTCATTTAGAGAATGTGTGTAATGCCATGAAAGTTTAGGACGTATATTTTTCAGTAATGTTGATCCAGTATAAAGCCCTGGAGTCACTTGTTACTTTATCAAGAGGCGATTTATACGGATATGAGGTAGAGATATCGGTTAAACCTAGACTTGAACAGGTTAAGATTTAATTGATCTGGAAAACATCTTTTTAGGAGTCGGTTCCACAGAGCAGAGGTTCATAGAGAGAAACTTTTCGGGTGGAATACGAAAGGAATGTGGATGATTAACTGCAATGTAAGCGGCATCGATGATCATTAGCCGTGAAGGTTAGGCATCATGGTGGAACCAAGAAATGCTGTTCTGCTGAGTACTTTTCATAAAAATAGCGATAGAGCAGAGACTGGCTTACAACATACTGTGTAACAGATAGATAGATAGATAGATAGATAGATAGATAGATAGATACGTAGAGAAAAAGGGAGAGAGAGAAATTGAAGGTTGTAAATAATTTGTCATCCACTAAGAATTCCAGGAAGCATGTAATCTTTATGGAACTGGAAAAAAGGCAGAAGCAAATGAAATGAATACAAGTGTTTAAGTTTATAAATCTAAAAACAACCCAGCAGACGAAAAACTTAAATTTTAACGCCGATGATGATTACTCTCCTCAGCGTCCTTGCCATTATCATTTGTGATTAGGCTATTTGGTTTCTTTCTCACTAATTTCTTAATGGTTTTGAATTCAGTCTTTACTCACACTAATTATATAATTCGGGCTATTGTCCTTATCTTTGTTGCCATTTGTACTTTCACAACAACTGACTATCATCTAAATTTAGTAGAACGATGGACAGACTAGGTTTAGCAGAGTAAAACCTCAATCTGAACTCGTCTGACCTATTTCTGTGTCAATAATCGTTACATTCTCTCAGTTAAGGGCAATCCGTAATACACATTTGAGCGAAAATGTCCCGAAAAATACATGACGGCAGAAGATTTTCCCGCAGTAGATAGCCATTATTTTCTGTGGTGCTCTCGTTGCGAACCAAGGCTATACAACCCAACCTGCCATACTAGTGAATTCTTTTAAACGGATCAGTCAAATAAGTGCCAAACGTGATACATGTCCGTGGGATCATGTCTCGAAAGTGACATGACTCACTGACTTTTCCGCATTTTTTAGCAATTAATTTCTGCGGTATACGGTAGGCTAACCAACGATATAGAACTCAATATATTCTACTATCCAATTCTTTTATCTAGATTAGTCTGTTAAGTGCTACACATAATACACGTTTGTCCTGCTATTTAACTAAAATATAGAGGGAGAGGAGACGAATTAATCAGTCAGTGTCATAGGTGATACACGCTTGGGCAATTATGTCTCGAAAGAGACATGACTGAATGGGTAGGAGATATTCCGCAGTAGGTTTCCATAGATTTCTGCGGTAGACTGGTTGCCAGTCAAGGCCATAGAACCCAATCTGTCCTATTATTTAACCTATAACTGGAGGGAAGAGACAGATTAATACCTTCTCAAGTGTATTTGTGTGTAAGTGAAGGCAAGGGATTCAACTGGAATCTGAACTCAGGACCCCGATTTCTTGTTCCGAGTCGATACCCACTGCACCACAAAGACGGATTGATACCTTTCCTAAATTTATTTGTGCGTAAGTGAATGCATTGTATTCAATAGAACTTTGAACTCAATCACCGATTTCTCGATCCGAGCTGATATCCATTGCATCAACGCTCATCCAATGATTCTGATGATACAAATTAAACTAAGCATAGAAAATTAAAACAAAAATTAAAAGCAGATGCGAAATTACAATATGAAGCTTTATCAATTAATGTGTTAGAAAGAATTCATCTGTGGTTTGTTGACAAAATCCAACGAAGAATGTTAATTTAATTGATCCCAACCTGGTGGCTCAACTCAATTCCCTTTTTCACCAACATAATTTAGTTTTCGTTTCTCTATTCTACAAATACTTTCACGGTTTTTGCTCTGAAACTGGTGCCTCTTTTGCATGAATTTATTTAAGCTACTAGACTAGCAACTACGTCCCACCCTTTTACAGTGAAACCGATAAAATGTAACCGCAATCTCTACTCCAACAGCTTCTTTCCTCGCACTTCCCTGTAGAATTCCCTTCCACATACTTGCTTCCTCGACATCTACAATCTCCAGGAATTTAAATGTAATGTCAATAGACACCTCCTAACAGACTAACTCGCATCCATTCTCTCAAATACTCTTCCCATCTACCCAACCCTCATCCTCTGTATCCCTACCCGTCTATCACCCTTCTGCTGACATTTCCTATAACTAACCATTCTTTCTCATTACTTTCCCCTCTGTAAACCCCTGCGCAATGCCTTGCTTCGGGCGAAATTATTTAAAACAAAAGTTTTCCGGGACAAATGTCGATTTGGGGCGACCTGATCGTTCAACATCGTTTGTGTCTGTATGACTCCATATAAAGTCAGCAAACCATACCCTAACCATTGTTTTCGACGGAGCAGAGTCCGAATAACACTTATCAAGCCATTGCTTTACTTGAACAGCAGGTTTTTCATCAGAAAGCAATGAATTATCAACACACGAAATTCAGATTTTTCCATATTTCTGAAAAGTTTCTTCACTTAAATAAATCTAACTATTTTGTCACGTGCCATTTGAATGATAGTACGTCATAAAATTCAAATGGATTTTTTACTTGGGCTATCTATTTATCAGGCCCTAGACTTATTGAGTGTTGTGTCATTTTCTGGCTTTACTTAACATTCAGGGGTTAATATCCAATAAAACATCAATCAATCAATCAATCAATCAATCAATCAATCAACAAAAACATTCGCTTCCCTTTCGTACTAAGTCATACACTTAAATACCAAAACTGACAATGAATTGGACAGCACAATATCAAGCAAATACATAAATTTAAATACTTGTAACAACCGAAAATTCTTGTATCACCTGACTGGAAATGAGCCGAAATATGCCACGGATATTCTAAGAATGATTTTATTAACAAATTATTTTTTACTAGATCGAAACAAAATATTAAGCAACAGAAAAATGTAATTAGACTCAAAGAAAATAATGACGAACTGCTGTGTAATATCTCTCGTCCTATATGTCAGTGAATTCAGAACAATTTCATAAAAGATGTATATTAGACCAGAGAGATTTGGTTCCCCAGACAGAGAATAACAATAAGGAGTATTTGAGCAAATAGGAAGTTTAAAGAAGACTTGAAACACAATAATTATATTTGAAACTTGTCTCTTGAAATTTTTAAAACACACGAATAGCAACGTACTCTCCAAGCATACAAAGAAGACAAGGTGGCGAGAAGGAAACAGCGACGAACACACTTAAAAACATTGCGTTACATGATGGTGGAACAAAGAGTTGGCGGAATTTTCAACTTATAAACAGAAGACGGTATTTTGCGTTACATATTGAATTTTAAAACTTGATTCATCTGTGTATCTGAGACTGAAAATTATCTATCTATAACGCAAGCTATTTTCATCTGCTGATATATTTCTATATCTTAGTTTCAAACATAACTAGCCTGTTCATCTATCTATCTATCTATCTATCTATCTATCTATCTGCTCCTGTTCCTTCTATCTCAGATTTTTTACTCTCTATATGTATCTATCTCTATATCTATCTTTTCTTTCTTATCCATCTGTATTTATCTATCTCTTCCTCAAACTGAATGTCATGCTTCTCTATCTATCTATCTATCTATCTATCTATCTATCTATCTATCTATCTATCTTTAACGAAAATGTGTCGATATATGTTTAAATATATATATAAATTCTCAAAGGAAACATTATTTTTAAATTATATATACGCTAAGCGTGCATAAAAATGATACATATATTAAATCACATAGTTATTCTCAACTTACTCATTAACTGTCAGTTTGCATTTCAATTGAACATTACGCTTCTACACATAGACGCTCTTCCTCTCACACATATTTTGACATGTTATTTCATAGACGCATCAACAGGTATTTACACAAACGGCTCGTTAGCAAGTGTTGCATACATCGTAATTGGGCGCTGTCCCTGTTCAAGGACGTGAAATTTAAAACTATAATTAGCATTGAAAATCAAATATATGTAGTACCGTTCTTCATCAGAAATGCAAGGAAGTCTATGTATGAGTGCATAAATCATGATTACGGTTTGCTTTATCGATATTTCTGTTGTTCATGCAATTTGAAGACAAGGCTTTGGGAAGAATACAGTGCGCGATAAAAAAATTTTCCTCTAAATTACGCAAAAATGAAAATAACACTAGCATCTTATTATAACTTATGTTTACCTAAAGTACACAGAAGTATATTGAAATGCGAATATAAATATACGATTATGCCCCCAAGAAGACTTCAGAATCTCTTGCAACTCTTCTGGGTGCTTTCTTGCATAAGTTGTTAAATGCTACAAAATTCTTGCGTTCAATTCATTTTTGGTGTGACAAGGTGTATAGTTAGTCTCCATCACAAATAATCAAGGGGATTGCAGTTGGGACAAGTTAGGTTGCCAGATTTAAGGGTTGATGTGATTGCAAAAATTGTCTAACAGCTATGATTGGATTCTCCTGCTTTGGTCGCATGTGAAGAGTCTTGTTGCCAGAAGCCACCCGCTTGACCGAGGGCTGCATTGCATCTGATGTATGCCTCTGTGTTGTGTCTGAGGTCCTGTGGGAAGATGAATAGATGCATAACTTCATCATCATTGTGACCACTCCAAACACCTTTAAATAACTATTATATTCAAGCATCCCTTTCTGAATCCTCTCCACTGACTACTCTGAAATATTTATATTAAATCTTCCGCGGTGAATGCCAAGCAGTACGGCATGTCATTTCCATAATTCTGGAGGGGTAAATTGCATCATGTTGTTCTTTTTCCCCAACTAACCCTAATTTACTCTGCATTCGACAAAATAAAGAATATGTACTAAATTAAAATATAAAATAGCGACAATTTACTAATTGCACCACGTATATATAATGAGTTCTTCTGTCTTTACAGATTGAAAGAACTAGAGAAACTATGGTGATCATAAGTGAATCTCAGTTAAAAGGCATCTATCCTTGTGAAAACATAGATGTGGGAACGCTTGGAAATTCCAGGTGGAGAAAGCTTAATGGGCGGCTGATATGATAGATAACACCTCGGAATTGTAATTTGAATTTCCGGTTAGGTTCGTTATGTTCACTTACGCACAAATACCTTTTGAACGGACATGGTTCCAGCCACTCTTCCAAATTTTGGGATTAATTATTAGAACTTGTATCCGAAAATCATTACTATCTACAACTATTCAACGGAATGTAGATTTCGGAATTTGTTGATATAGTACACACACACACACACACACACACACACACACACACACACACACACACACACACACACACAAGCATGTATATATACACTACCGGCCATAATTATTAGGCCAACCCAGTGTTTCAAAAAATGATGTATTTCAACGATTTTCTTTGTTTTTATTGGCAAGTGTTTGTTTTTATTTGCAAGTGAATAATTGTAAATGAAAAAAGAATGGTTCTTGTGTTAATACTGCACAATAACATGTGCATCAAATAACTTTATAAATTTTTAATAATTACCTATATTGCAGTTTCATCAATGAAAGAATGAAGAAAATTTAGGGTGATTCGGACGAGTCCATCGTTGCTTCATTGCCTTGTAAAATTTTGCAAAGAAATAATAACAAAAGAACCATTCTATTTTCATTCAGAATTACCCACTTGATATAAAATACTAAAAATAGTATGGAATTCTTCATTTCTTTTAAAAAAATTGGGCTGGCCAAATAATTATGACCGGTAGTATATATATATATATATATATATATATATTGTGTGTATTTTGGCAACATTTTTTCATTAATGCAGGTTTCATTGAATAATATAGACAAGTTTTGTCTATTAATTTTGTGTAGGATCCGTTCATACCGTCAAGACAAAATTAATAGACAAAACTTGTCTATATTATTCAATGAAACCTGCATTAATGAAAAAATGCTGCCAAAATACACACAATTTAAATTACATGATCCAGCAGCCCAACACACCATCACCACCTTGAAATATAAATGGAGCCTTGTGAAAAGGCAAATTGAAATAGCGAAAGAAAATCTTGACACATTATACAAGAACAAACATGACCTCTACAACAAACTGAAAGATATAACTACCTCAAACCAACTAGAAGAAATAATACTCAGACTATCCAAAATCACCGCAAAATCTGAAGTTGAAATGTTCTATGTTTACTATGTGTTATTATTTACTCTTTGATAATGGCTTATGTGAGCCGAAAGCTTAGACCTGATAAAAAATTCAACAAATACTGTGATTTTTTGTTGTCTTTTAACGACATCACCATCAAGTATATCAGACGGTATGAACGGATCCTACACAAAATTAATAGACAAAACTTGTCTATATTATTCAATGAAACCTGCATTAATATATATATATATATATATATGAGGTTAAGGTTGGTAAGACGTAAAAACAATCGGTTATTAAAAATTTTGTCGATACTTCTGAAATGAGGTAGTATTTACGTAATGTATATTGACTCTTGTCTTCATCTTTATTGCCATATTCTTATTTGACAGCTGTGTGCTCCAGCCTTCTCCAGGTGCTAAGAATTTTGAACTGAAGTTGGGTAGATTGTCCCCGTAACATGTATGACGTAACTTCCGGATGACATCTATTTATCTGCTATGAAAGTAGCTCTCAAATTTTCTGTTCACCACTACTGTAGCCAGATACTGAACTCGCAACATTTTGTGTTAAATACTGGAACTAAACAATGTCTTTGAGAATAAGATGCCGTAAACATGATAATAAAATGGGTTAGGGCATATTTTGTGAATATTGTGTGTTATTTAAAAATGAATCAGACATTTTAAGAATACTTTCTTGTTTCACTCTCCGCTGAAACGCGACTGACAGAAAATGACCGAATATACAATTTGTATTCAACTATATTTTTAAATAATTAATGCATATTCAGACAGTCAGTTAAGTGCCATACGTGATACACGCTTGGGCGATCATGTCTCAAAAGAGACATGGCTGACTGGGCAGTAGGTTGCCATTGCTTTCTGCGGTAGACTGGTTGCCAGCCAAGGCTATAGAACCCAATCTGTCCTGTTATTTAACCCATATCTGGAGGAAAAAGACGGACTAATACCTTTCCCAAAGGTATTTGCGCGTAAGTGAATGCAATGAATACAACTGGAATTCGAACTCGGCTCCCCGATTTCTCGTTCCGAGCCGGTATCCACTAGACCACAACGCACATTCTAATGCATATTATGTTTATCAATTCAACAGATGTCATCATTTAAGCGCTGTTTTTAGTTGGTGTTATAGAAATTGCTTTGTTTACGTTAAAAAACGAAACTGAGTAGACATGTATATTCAAGAGACTTTAAAAAATGTTACCTTATACGGCACTATAAGCACTGAGCTGAACTAAAGCATATCGGATCTAAAAATGGTTTCTCCTCCTTAGGGACAGTCAGGTTCAAATCTAACCGTAGGGCGCACCCTTTTCTCTAATAAGATTTCTCGAATATGCATGCCTGTAGTCGAAAAAAAAATCATTTTAAAAAACATAGTAGAGTGTCTACTGAAATAACAGTATCCACATAAATAAGGATGAGGACACTGGTGTGAAGAGAGTTGCGTAATAGTAGAGCGGCACGGCGGAAGAACAAGATAAAAGGGGTGTCGAAGAAATTATTAGTGTCAAAGAGAAAAAGATGGCTATTGACATCGCATTTAAAATCTTGGAGATTGTAGCTATTAAGGAAATAAGTATACGAAAGGGAGTTCCACAGGGAGGATGATGTTAGAATAGAAATTACGGTTACATTTGATTGGTTTCACTCTAAAAAGGTGGGACCTAGTCGCTTGTCTAGAAGCTCGTAATTGTGTTAGAAAAAAGAATAAGCAGTTATGTACTAGGAAGGAATAATTGCTGATTGATACAATATTATAGTTTGGTGAGATTTACTAAAAAGTTCAGTTATCTGAGACAGTTTTGTAGAGAGTAGGTCTGTAAGTAGCTTAGTGTACGTTGATAAAATGCGAGTAATTTCTGTGTTTTTGACTGGATACATTTATAGGAAGTGCGTGGGTAGTGCAGTGGTTGTCGACTTGGTACGATGAATTGGAGAACCGAGTTCGAAATTCAATCGAATTGGTTGCGTCCAAATATCCTTAGGAAAGGTATTAGTCTGTTGTTTCTCCCTCTATCTATGGGTTAATATCAAAACAGATTGTGTTATATTGCCTTGATTTGCAACCAATGACCGCAGAAATTAATGGAAACCTACTGAAGTAAACTCAGTCATGTCTCTTTGTGCCTGTGAGTTATCGCCCAAACGTTTATCATGTATGCCATTTAAATGACTAACATTTTGAGTAGGCGCCAGAGAACGGTCAGAGATAAATTCGCAGCTACTCATTTGAGTGTCCGGAAAATGTATTTAACGATTTACTGCTAAATCATTATTCGTTGCTTTAACATGGCTCAGCGATTTTGGGGTTCAATCCAAGAGATTTCACCGTTTTGATGAATAGATGAGGCTGAGAGACAAAATAAAAAAATGTCAGTAATTCAAACTCAGTTCTCAGATATCTCTTCTCGAGCCGATATCCAGTGCACCACAAAAATTAGAAAAAAATCTAAAGAAATCATTTGTATATCACAGAATAAAGTTAAAGGTTTATAGCTGACAATAATAAACAAAAATTAAAATTCTTTCTAACAATAAATAAAGATTAATTCATTTTTATTAAAATCAAATAACAATTGCTGTTATCTTTATCTTTTAAATATGAGAAAAGACTATTCATATTAAGATAGATGTTCTTCTCGTTATGAATAAAAGAACAATCTTCACTGCCAAAATACCGCAGATTATTATAATACCTAAGATAACCTCTCTTTTGTTCTCAAAATTTATTCGCATAGTCGAGCGAATTATGTTTGCATGATATCAAGCGAAGATTTACTATTATTTTTAACGATATTTTCCACCTATGTCTGTGTTTATATCTGTCGTATTTTTATTAATACTTGAAGGTGGTCACTAATGATTTTCTTCAGTTGATGTGTTTACACAATTTGTTGTAGAAAACGAATTTATTATTTTTATTTTGTAATGAGAAAAAAAAATTAAAATGGAATCAAAAACACACACATACACACACATACAGGATTAATGTGGAAAACTTTGTTACTTATTCGATCTTTCATGTAGGGAATCCTCCTCAGGGATTTTTTTTTTCATCAAAATAGTGCTTTCACGAAATTTCGAAGTCGGCATATGTGATAGATAAAACCTCGGAATTAGAAGTTGGACAGCTGAGCCTACTTCCAGTTAATTTTGTTATAATTGCTTACGCACAGATACTGTTTGAACATATATGGAATCACTTCATTCTTTTCCTGCTATGGAGTAATTGGTTGAACATGTATTAGTAGGTCATTATTATTTGCAAAAAATACTTAAAATTTAAAATAATTTGCCAATCCGCAAAAAATAAATAATCTAACAATCATGATAAAATGAACTAGGATATGTCCGATGCTCAAAAGTTGCAAAGATTGTGCTATGCTGATTTAAAAATATATCAGAAATGATCAGAATAATTTCTTGTTTTGATTTCCGCTCTTATATTATATATATTTTTCTATACACAACGTTTGGAATCACGTACAATATCCGCCCGTGTCAGCCTCCAACCAGGTTACGTAACACAGTTTCGGTGGCTAAGGCGATACTTCCCCGCTGGCAATACAGGGCAACTTTTTGCTTCCGGATAAAGCATTGTATTTCTGTAGATGTATCAGTCTTTGTGATATTTTGATGGAACTTCAAGTCAGATTTTCAATGTTGTGTTAAACTCATTTGCTTTTGATCGTTAAATAACACGACGCAGTCGTTGTTAATGACGTAGAATGGAAGGTAAACAGAGGGTTCAGATCGGAAGTAGCATTCCGTTGCTAGACTGGTTTTAATTAACTTTGTTTATTTTGGATCTTGAACAGATACAACTCAATGCCCGTTGAGCTTTGATCTGGAGATGATGTGAAGCACTCTTCAGGCCCCGGCCTGTGAGGCCCAACTTCAAAAGAAAGAAAATAATCTATTTATAAAAAGGGTTTTTTTTTCTAGCATTATACCGCCTTGTTAGAATGGTAGCTTTCCTATCATGAGATAAATGGTCAAATGTCACCAACGCAGATCTGTCAGGTGACCTATCGGTGTTATCGACCCGACAACTCCTTTCCTTGATACCATTTTAATGTTCCTACAATCATCGCACGGGTTCATTCAAGCCTTTTCCGTTAAAATGGGTAGATGTCGAAGCCAGCACGATGTCACAAGACCTCCTGACCGGTGGTCTGAATATATAAACCTTTTTAAAAGAACTGTAATCACTCCAAATTATGCCCTTCCTCCTAAGAACTTTAACGTAGGTTCGATCCTCATAATTGCTGTTTAAGCCACAGTTTTCTAAATAAACTAAAACCTACTCAGAAACAAGAAACCGACGATTATATATGTATAATGACATTAAGCAAAGGAACTGAGAATATAAAGCATTAGAATTTACTATCTAATGATTATTAATCAAAATACGACAGAGATAAACAAAGACATAGGTGGAAAATATCGTTAAAAATAATAGTAAATCTTCGCTTGACATCATGCAAACATAATTTGCTCGACTATGCGAATAAATTGTATGAGAACAAAAGAGAGGTTATCTTAGCTACTATAATAATCTGCGGTATTTTGAGAGGGAAGATTGTTCTTTTATTCAGAACGAGAAGAACATCTATCTGATGACGGATTTCGCTGTCTGAACAAACAATTGTATTAAACCGATTGAGAATGAAGTTCCAAAAATACTAGGACATTACGAAAAGTTTACAAAATTATTCGATAAGAAGGAAATAATTATCTCCACAATCACAATACATGCACAGGTATTGAGAAAATGAGAGATTTGTAAAAGACTTTAAACACGAAAATAATGAACGTAGTTTAGGCCAGAAATATTACTGAAAAAAATGTAAGATGTTTGTAGATTTTGACATGAAAAGTATCAATAAATCTCGTTAATAGGAAGATTCGCGGACCACAGTACAATTAATAATAATAATAATAATAATAATAATAATAATAATAACAATAATAATAATAATAATAATAACATCTTCGAAAGCTTCTTTCAAAGCATGTAGACCGTCTATACATAACCTGTATAGAAGGTGGAAGAGGTCTTTTTCAGCTAGAATTGTCATACAAGACAACAACTATTGGCGTACTAACATATATAGAAACAACAAAGGACTGGATGATACAATTAGTCAAACAACATGCAAACAGAAAGAAAAAATATTCAATAATGAAAGAAGGCGTTAAATCCAAACAAGATATACATTTAGTAGATTCGGTAGAAATGCAAAACAGAAGCCAAGAACAAAGTATTGCGGAAAAAATATGAAAAAGAAAAGTAAGGATAAAGATTTTGAACTGATAAAACAACGCTGGCAAGGCAAACCTCTGCATGCCGAATATACAGAGCGTGCTAATAAATCCAATGTTGATAAAGTTAATACTCATCGATGGTTACGTGAATCTGGATTAATGTTTGAAACTGAATGCTTTATTCTTGCTGTGCAAGATCAAAGGCTTTTTGCTAGGAACTTTCAGGCAAATATTATACATAATAATGTTGATCCAAAATGCAAGTTCTGTGATAAATACCAAGAAACAATAGACCATCTACTCTTAGGATGTTCTGTACTTGCCCCAAATGAATATAAAAATCGTCACGATAAATTGGGGCAATATTTACACTGGACAATGTGCAAACTCTATGGAAAATATGTACACAAACACTGGTACAAACATCACTCATCACGGGTTACAGAAATAGAAGATTTCACCATTCTATGGGATTACACCATCTACACAGACAGAAAAATTGAAGAAAATAGGCCGGGCACTATTGTTAAAAACCAGAAATAAAAAACTTGCCTATTACTTGATATTGCTTGTCCAGCGGATTGTAACATAGCAACCAAGGAATTAGAAAAACTGTCAAAATATAAAGGAATTTGAAATAGGAAATTGAAATAGGAAAATTGTGGAAATTGAAAACAAGTATTGTGCCATTGATAGTGAGGTGGGTACACTTGCAATGATAAAAAAACGGGAAAAAACAAACATTGAAAGCATCTCTTGAAATCCCAATTAAGAGATATAGAAAAATCGACTTGTTAAGTACAACCTTAGGAGAAGTTTGTCTTTGTAACGCTAGAGATATTAGGGAGATATGAAAAAAACATAAAATGAAGCCATAACAATACACCACGACCTGCGTTAGGTCTTCTGCACACTTGTTAGGTAGTGCGACTCTAGCAGAAATCAATTGTTAATGAAAAATGACATAATAATAATAATAATAATAATAATAATAATAATAATAATAATAATAATAATAATAACCAACTATTGCGGCAAAAAATATGAAAATGAAAGCCAAAGATAAAGCTCTTGAAAAGATGAAACAGCGCTGGCAAGACAAACCTCTGCATGGCCAATATCCAGTACGTGCCAATAAATCCAATGTTGACAAAGTTAATACTCATCGATGGTTACGTGCATCTGGATTAAAGTCTGAAACTGAAGGATTTATACTTGCAGCACAAGACCAAAGTCTTTTCACGAGAAACTTTCAGGCAAATATTATGCATAATAATATGGATCCAAAATGCAGGTTTTGTGATAAACACCAAGAAACAATAGACCACCTAATCTCAGGCTGTTCTGTGCTTGCCCCAAACGAATATAAAAATCGCCACGATAGAGTTGGGCAATATTTACATTGGGCAATGTGCAAACATTATGGAAAAGCTGTAAACAAACACTGGTATGAACATCATCCAGCACCGGTTACAGAAATAGAAGATGTAACCATTCTATGGGATTACACCATCTACACAGACAGAAAAATTGAAGCAAACAGGCCAGACATTATTGTTAAAAACCAGAAGGAGAAAACTTGTCTATTAATTGATATGGCTTGTCCAGCGGATTGTAACATAGCAATCAAGGAATTTGAAAAACTGTCAAAATATAAAGACCTGGAAATTGAAATAGAAAAAATGTGGAAATTGAAAACAAGAGTTGTGCCAGTGATAGTAGGTGCACTTGGAATGATAAAAAATGGAACAAAACAACACATTGAAAGAATCCCTGGAAACCCCAGCTTAAGAGATATACAAAAAATTGTATTATTAAGTACAGCCCACACACTAAGGAAAACGTTATCTATGTAATGCTGGGGATGATAGGGAGGATAGAAAAACATGAAATGGAGTCATAACAACACGCCACTACCTGCCTTAGGTCTCCCCGCAGACTTGGTTGGTAGTGAGACCAATGCAGAAATCGAAATATGATGAAAAATGACATAATAATAATAATAACGGTTACGTGCATCTGGATTAAAGTCTGAAACTGAAGGCTTTATTCTTGCAGCACAAGACCAAAGTCTTTTCACTAGAAACTTTCAGGCAAATATTATGCATAATAATATGTATCCAAAATGCAGGTTTTGTGATAAACACCAAGAAACAATAGACCACCTAATCTCAGGCTGTTCTGTGCTTGCCCCAAACGAATATAAAAAATCGCCACGATAGAGTTGGGCAATATTTACATTGGGCAATGTGCAAACATTATGGAAAAGCTGTAAACAAACACTGGTATGAACATCATCCAGCACCGGTTACAGAAATAGAAGATGTAACCATTCTATGGGATCACACCATCTACACAGACAGAAAAATTGAAGCAAACAGGCCAGACATTATTGTTAAAAACCAGAAGGAGAAAACTTGTCTATTAATTGATATGGCTTGTCCAGCGGATTGTCACATAGCAATCAAGGAATTTCAAAAACTGTCAAAATATAAAGACCTGGAAATTGAAATAGAAAAAATGTGGAAATTGAAAACAAGAGTTGTGCCAGTGATAGTAGGTGCACTTGGAATGATAAAAAATGGAACAAAACAACACATTGAAAGAATCCCTGGAAACCCCAGCTTAAGAGATATACAAAAAATTGTCTTATTAAGTACAGCCCACACACTAAGGAAAACTTTATCGATGTAATGCTGGGGATGATAGGGAAGATAGAAAAACATTAAACACTACCTGCCTTAGGTCTCCCCGCAGACTTGGTTGGTAGTGAGACCAAAGCAGAAATCGAAATATGATGAAAAATGACATAATAATAATAATAATAATAATAATAATAATAATAACAAACTATGTGTATATAGCCAATGTTAACCATTGATAACTGCAAAACGATGAGCCATAGACATTTTTCAAAATTTTGTTATCTCTCAGTAGAGACAAAGAAGGTTAGATATGGACCCTGTTAAATTCATTGAAAAAACGAGGTTTGTGATTTAAAGGAGTCATGATTTTCAAATATGACGTTAAGTTAATTCTGCCAAGAAAATACGGTGGGGGAAAAATACCTAATTCACACCTTAAGATCTGAGAGAGTTATTGCCAATAAGTACAATATCTGGTGAGAGATTCGTGGGTATCATACCTCAACAGATCATATAAACGATTCTGCAAATGGTTTAGAAGAATTGGAATTTTGAGCGTTAATTAAACACTTCAAGACTGGTTAGGTTAACGAGAATACTATAAAAGTATTTCATAACAATACTATGGTGGAGATGTGATTTCAGATTATTATCTTCTATTTCTGTAGTATAATGTTTAATTTAAAATGTAAAAAATGCATTTTAATATATTTATTTAAATGCAAATATTCGCTAGCGTTCGATTCTCCCCACCGTTTCAGTTATTTTGGAAATGTTCCATGCGTACAAAAAATCCAACAGAAATATTATACCAACAGTATCAGCATTTATTTGAATTATATGCTCCTTCAGATGCACAGTAATGTAATTGATAACAGCTCGAAATGAGAAACTGGAGACCCGAGTTCAAATTTCAGCAGAGTTCTTTACATTCAGTAATACGTAAATACCTCTAGAAAACATACGAATCTATCTCTACTACCGCCAGCTGTGAGTTAAATAACAGACTAGACTGTTTTCTATAACCAACCTAGAAGGAAAACTGTATATAAATCAACCTGGAAAGCTATCTTGTTCAGTATATACTACTGTTGTTATGGTATGGTGTCATTACAAGTCTAACGCTAATAGTCGGTACCGTTCTTTCACAATGTACTGGTGCAGATTCTCCACAAAATACTCTTGTATCATTTGCGAACTCCCATGATACCATGAAAGTAAACGTCGTCTTGTCTACAGTATTCTTCTCATGAACCGATTACTACCGAACATTCGTAGATCTATTTTCCCTGTTATTTAAGTTATAATTAGCTGCGGGGGTATTCGTGATAGTAATGGCAGTGGTGGCAAAATAGATGCAACAATGTTTTTAACCGGGTTCACTCCAAGCAAGGGAGTAAAGCCACTAATACGCATAGGGTTACTTGGTGTGGTAAAATTATAAAACTGGAACATTAGAATGAAGAGAGAACAACAGAAGAGTAATCTGGAAGACTGTACATAACGGTTGACACTGCAATTTCCATTTATAAAGATCAAAATTTGCTGAAAGCATGGAGGAGGAAGAGAATTCCAAAAGAGAAAACTGTGAGAGAAGAAACTGTTAATATAGAATTTACGTTTATATATAACCAACTCAACTGTAAATTGTTGGGACCTCGTCGGCAGTCTAGTCAGTCAATTATACGGGATACACGCTTGGGCGATCAAGTCTCGAAAGAGACATGACTTACTAGGCAGAAGGTTGCCATTACTTCCTGCGGTAAACTAGTTGCCAGCCAAATCTGTAGAATACATCCTGTTCTGTTATTTAACCCATAACTGGAGGAAAGAGACGGATTAATACATTTCCCAAAGGTATTTGAGCGTAAGTGAAATGAAACGAATTCAACTGGAATTCGAACTCGGCTCCATGATTTTTTGTTCCGAGCCGATATCCACTGCACCCAAACGCACATCTTGGCAGTCTGGTCACACAGTTAAGTGAAAGAGACATGACTGACTGGGCAGAAGATTATCCCGCAGTAGGTTGCCATTGCTTTCTGCGGTAGACTGGTTGCCGACCAAGGCTAGAGAACCCAATCTGTCCTGTTATTTAGCCCATAACTGGAAGGAATAGACGGATTAATACCTTTCCCAAGGATATTTGCGCGCAAGTGAATGCAATGAATCTGGCTGGAATTCGAACTCGGCTCCCCGATTTCTCGTTCCGAGCCGATATCCAATGCACCACAACGTCATCCGTACAGTTTTCATTATTTTAATCGAATTTACTCTAATAAATAAAGCCACTAATACACAAGGGGTTAGTGGACGTGAAACAATTAGAAAACAGAATAATCGAAGAGCCAATATAACTGTTGACATGGCGTTTAAAATTGTAAAGATAAAATCAAGTACTTTTCCGGCCAAATTTGGCCGGAAAAGTACTTGAACCTGATGGTACTTGAAACCGATGGTACTTGAACTCATTTAGCCGATTCTACCTTCCGCGCTTATAACCATTACGTAACGCTTGTGTCCCAACATGAAACGTTGCAGTATTAATAAAGCCGTCTTTCTCAAGAGACTAAAGTAATCCCTACATTCCGTTTTATTCATTTATGATAATATGTTATCTAGCAATTTGTGTTTCACGCAGTGAAGCAGACATCATGTCGACAAATGTGCCTTTAGTTAATGAGGTGGCTTCATTTGCTCGTATCCGTCGATGTGGCATGTAGATAAGCATCGTTATAGTAATAATAATAATAATAATCATAATAATAATAGTAGTAGTAGTAGTAGTAGTAGTTTTTTTCTTCAAGAAAGCATTTTGAAGCGGTAGAAATCTGCTTAGCAGGAAGTCCGTTATTAATGAATACTTATTTTTCTTAAAGTACAGATTATTTAATGGATATTAAAAGAACGAGGAGTCAAAATTTTAAATTATTAAAAATAAAAAAATAAAAAATTCAACTTTATTTGCTCATGGACAAGAAGAATGAACATCTAGCAAATAAAACGTTAAGGAATCGAAAGGCTATATTTATAGAAACTAAGTAAAAAAGAAAAAAAAGTAAAAAAAAAAACGCTTCTAGGCAATAAAGAAAACTTTATTTCCAAAATAGAATTTTGGATATTAAATTCCCTGAAGGGAAAACGCAGCAAACATGTAGGAAAAGATTGAATCAGTAAGTTTTCAATAACAGTATTTAATGATTTTCTAACAGAGTTGGTCAGTTTGTTGAAGGAAGATAGATTCTAGTGTTATATATATATATATATATATATATATATAGTCATCTGCAGACAGATCTGTTTCGCTGTCTCACAGCTTATTCGGTACGGTTAGACAGCCGATTGCTTTATTACTCAGGATTGAAACCCGACCGAATTGGCGTCAGTCAGCGATTCTACCTCTGAGCTACGAGCGTCATGTAGAAGGAGGCATACATGCGTAGATACTAGAGTAGCTACTGTTTTTCAAAGTGTAGCATTCTACCAGAGTGCTCAATCAGGGTGTGACAGCATATAAGAATGACAGTGATTCTTTTCGGTAGCTCATTTTTATTAACTTATGTGTATGGTACATCCCAGACAATAACAAATATCCGTCAGTTAAATGTCATACATGGTAAAAGCTTGGGCGATCATGTCTCGAAAGAGACATGATTGAATAGACAGAAAATTTTCACACAGTAAGTTGCCATTGTTTTGTGTGGTAGACTGATAGTTAGCTGAATCTATCCTGCTATTTAACCCATAGATGGAGGTAGAACAGATTGATTCATGACTTTTTCCAAAAGTATTTGCGCGTAAATAAATGTAAAGTATTCAACTGGAATTCGAACTCTGCTCTCCAGGTCTGAAGCAATATCCACTATAGCACAACGCGCACCCTAAAATGCCGGATAACAATAGCTTATAAGAAATACAAATAACGAAAGTACATGATTTAAAATTAGTTTTCCTATCTTTGACTATGTTAGCTATCTCACGATTTATAATGTTTTTGTTATTTCAAAAGAAAGCTTTGATTTGATCGCCTCTCAGTCTTTTTCTATCGGATGCAAACATTTTTAAGACGTTTGATTATAGTATCGTCTGCATTAACGGCACGATTTTTCTCGAATTTTAATCACATGTTTACACTTATTACAATGAATAGCATGCCAAGATGGTCAGCTATGTTCCTCTATTTTCATTGAAAAAAATCAATATAAAAAGTAATATTTCATACTTAAAAGAAATGCATACTTATATGGCAGCTGACGTTAATTAAACAAATATTTTCTTCATTATTAATTGGAACATTAGTCTTCATGGTGAAGACGGTTGATTAACTTAAAGCGCTCAAGATGAACAAAAATTTGGGCAATTTTTGCATTCATTATGTCCATATATGAAAATAATCTAAATTTACAGGAACAATAAAAAAAGGTAAACAAAAGTATTTTCTCGGTGTAGTCGAAAGAAGCATAAACATTTCTATTTAAATGCAGTAGTGGACTGTTATAAAAATTCTAATCGAATTTTTTATTAAAAAGGCTAGATTATTTTTGGGTTTTATTAAGCAACTTTTATTGTAACAATTACGGAAATAAATTCTGCATTTATAAACGTTTAATTATGTGTTGAATTTTCTTCCCTCTCTCTCTCCCTCTGTGTGTGTGTATATATATATATATATATATATATATATATGACAAAATTGGTATTTTCTTGGCGGAATGAGCCTATAAAAATATGCGGGAAAGTTGCGACAAATAGAGCAAATACCGGTTTCAATTGAAATGTTACATCGGATCAATGTCATACAGTGATCATTTTGATGTTCACTATATTTTGATGTTCAGCTTATCCTATTTCTTTAAGTTTTGATAGCTGTTCTTTTTTCCTTTACAGCAAAAATACAACGATCACAGATAAAAGTCAGTAGGAATCTCTATAAATAAGAATGGCTTATATATATTCTTATATACATTCGTGGACCTGAACATATTCTTGAAAAAATCGTTTTCAAAATTCTACACAAATGACCAGAATTACCAGAATTACTTTGGAATGAGACATCATTTTAATTCTTAGACATTTGTGAAAAATTATACACATCTGTTTCCTATTCTCTAATGTTGTATTTCAATCATGAATGCAACTATTTTTATTATACAAATAATTTCCAACTTTGGCTATCATCCTTACTGCTTCTGACAGATCTATTCATATCTTGCCTGATGTAGTCAAAGTGAATTTATCGTTACGTATTAATATCGGTTCCGTTCTTTAGTATGTCTCTTGATTCAAAAACATGTATATGTTAAGATTTCTAATTAGAAATATAGATTAATATGATTTTTTCGGTTTTACACTGAAGAATTAAAAGAAACAAATATATAAGATAATCAAAAATGTTTTTGCATTTTTTGCAGCTCGTAGTAAAAAGAACAGAACACTTAAATCCAAGAACCACAGAGAAGAATCTTCAGCAGCAGGGAAGCAAGAAGCAGAGGGCTTGTAGTTGTAGAGTTCAGACAGAACAGAGGAGGGGTACCGGAGTACATTTCTTCAGGAAAATAATTGGGATTCCGCCACTCAGTTGAGCCTCAGTTCTAAGTGGGAAGTCGGGTATGGATACCCCAGCTGAATCAAATGTTGAGTTGGTAGAGAATCTGTAAGCAAAGCGTTCAGTCTTGTCCGTGAAAACTCAAATTCATTGATTAAAGCGGGAATTGAGAGATTGCTGTTATTTAACAAATTTTTACAGAGCTGCTATTAGTCTTTGCAACCGAACTTATGGGATGCTATACGCTGTTTCATTTGTTCAGCAAACAGCTTAGCATCACTTAGGTTCCTCTTGCACTGATTAAGAGCAGAAGCAAAGAAAATCCTATTATAGTCAGACGCCTGACTCCTATAAATCCGGAAGAAATGATTTTTATGGTTGAGCAAATAGGGGAGAACCAGGGGGTATGGATGGGGTTTAAGTCGTAACTTTTTATCAGGGATGAAAGCATCGATGCTACCTTCAAATCACGAGGAGATCTTGAACGCATAGTCTTCAACGGGAGGAGTAATAATTATGTTCCTAGGGACGTCAGAAAGAAACTCACAGTCTACTCTTTGGTAGCAGTAATATATTCTGTTTGTCTGGGGTTCCTGGGATGATGGGATGTGAATATTTTAGAATCCCACATTTTTAAAACAGGAAATAACTTACATAAACGGAAAATTCTCCAAGTTTCTGCTATCTTTCTGAAAGAATTACGTCTTCTCTAGCTATAACTACAACATTGTTATAAAATAAAAGAAAACGTTTAAATTAATATTATTTTGGTATTTAAAATATATAATATATAACTAGATCCGAAACTGAAAGCATTTAAATATTAATTACATGAAAAATTCAATATCATTATTTAAAAAATTCGTTTAACATACATTAAATTACTTCAGTTAGCACATTTCATAATTTAATTTTTTTAGTTAATCAAGTGTCTTTTAAATTCATATAAAATTGTAAAGTAACTAAATTTTTGTGTTTGTTTATAAATACTAATTTCAAAATAATATGCTTACATTTGTCTTCACAAAATCTATCAGAAGACAAATCACGTCAGTTAAGAAAGGATTTCCTTACGTTTTTATTTTTATACACATGTGTGCGTGTGTTTGTGTGTGTGTTTGTGTGCGTGTGAGTGTGAATGTGTAATTATAAATATCTGTTCGTACTTGACATTATTTAACTTCGAACTTTTCATCTCATCTTTGTTGTTTGCAATGCTCCGACTGTTGTGCTCTTCATCATGTGTATAGTAAACTGGTTAGTATCCAGTGAATTCTTAACCAAACACTTTATTTAATCTACGGTGACATGTATGATCATGTCTGCTGATATCTACTCTTGTTATTATTTTCAGTATCGCACATTTATTGTTCGCCCTTTTCCACTTAGTACAATCACAAACACCCGGTCTAATCAGAACATATCGTTATTTTCTTGCGTACATGTAACAAGCACGCTACTAGTTATCTTTCAGAGTTGATCATTGCCATTAATGGCTAACAAATATTTGAAACAGGCCGAATCATATTTATTGCAGTGCGTTTACTTTAAAATGCACATTATTACCCTTCCATTATAATTATATCAGTCAATCTAGTTTTGATTATTTTTGTAGCTCAATAATCTAACTTGCGTTGTGGTGCAGTTGATATCGAGTTGGAACGAAAAGTCGGAGAGCCGAGTTCGAAATCCATTTGAATTTTTTGCATTCACTTACGCGCAAATACCCTTAGGAAAGGTATTAATACGTCTCTTTCCTGCAGTTATGGGTTAAATAACTGGACTGATAGGGTTCTATAGTCTTGGTTGGCAACAATTCTACCGCAGAAAACAATGGAAACCGACTGCGGGATAATCATCTGCCCAGACAGCCATATCATTTTCGAGACATGATCGCCCAATCGTTTATCACGTATGACACTAAACTGACTGGATTTTATTTGCAAGGGCATATTTCTCGTCACAATACGTAACTTGTGATATGTATGTTTTAGTATCGGAATCATCCCCAAGAAGCCATTACGTCGAAGTCTTAAATTATTCATAAGCCTGTAAAACCTGTGATGTTAAATATTTTTATTCAATAACGACATCAAATGACATATCACAAGAGCAGAATAATGAAAAGAACACTAGAGAAATAGAAGAAAAACTAGCGTAGTAGTACATTGACAACAAGGTCTAATCATGTTAGAGCTGAATTGGCGAGATGTGACCCTGAGTTTCATTTCCTTTTTTTTTTCTCCTTTTTCCTTTTTTTTTCATTTCCGGATTCGCGATTTCCAGCCAACTTCGATCCTCAAAAATTGAAATGCATTGCCAATAGTTATCTCCTGTCGTTTTGATTCTTTCACTTTTATTGATGTTTATCCTGAAAAATGCATTTTTCTTTTACATTTTTTCTCACTCAGTAGCAACTTGTGTCTTTTTAACTTTATTGCCTCATTTGAGGTGAAATGATTAAAAAAAAAAAAGATATCAAAAGAGGACTGCTTCTAATAATAATACATCTATATAAAGAAATTATTTTCTGAACCAGAACAATCATAGACACAAATTCCAACTAATGAAATATGACAAAATCAAGTCAAGATATACCACAACTCAAAACAAAGGAGAAAATTTCTCAAAGAACAAAAAATCATTTTGAATGCATAGAAGATTGCAAATGGCTTTTAATCATTAGATGAATATAGAACCCACTGCACTTTAAAGCTAGGAGTAAAAATATCAATGACTATTTTATAATACTTCGAGAATATTTAAGGAAAGCTATGATATCAGTGTAAAATGGAGAGCTAAATGACACTGAAATATATATCTAGTCTTGTTTTTTTTTCAGTACCGCTCATATATTGCTCACTATTTCCTACTAAATCCGAGTATAACCACCGGTCCTATAAAGATATATAATTCTTTTCTTGCATACATATAACAAACACGCTACTAGTTACCATCCAGAGCTGGCTATTGCCATTAATTGCTAACAAATGTTTGAAACATGCCAAATCAAATCCAGAAAAGTTTTATTTCAGAATTTATTAAACGCGGTTGCTTTAAAAATGCAAATTATTGCCCTTCTAACATAATTATATTGGTTAGAAAAAGAAATTAATATTGAGCATCAGGAAGAGACAACTAAAGTTCATGGGATATGTATTGAGGAAGGAGGGCTTGGAGAATCTGATACTAACAGACCAGATAGAGGGAAAAAGAGATAGACTTTTTGGTGTCATCATTTCACTGTCTCTCATGTCATTAAGGCAAAAAAGAAAAAAAAACAAACAAAAAAAATCACTGGATTGATCAATCCAAAACGTAAAGGAAAATGCAGTCGGAAGAGAAAAACAGCGCTAAGAGACGACGTATACGTGATCAAGGGAAGTATGAAAGATCGTATGAAGTTATTCGTTTAGTTTTAATAAATTTGCACACGGGTGTAGTATATACGCTGGTTATTTCAAGCGTATAACACTCCAGTCTTACTGCCCGGTATTTTCACTTCATTCCTTTTCATTAGTTAGTCTTGTCTGATTTCATTATCTATCTATTCATTGCGGCATTTCTGTGTTCCTGTAGCCTTACTTGTAGAAGCGAGGTGCCTAGTTTCTCAATTATATCTTTCTGCGACTGTACGGAGTAAAGAACAAAATTGTTAAGTTTTGCTCGGCTGGGATTTCTCCGTAAATTACCGCTGTTACTGAATATTTTCTGATTCTTTATGAACCTCATATTTTCTTAATCTTTTCAGGCAAGCCTCTGAGATAAGGAAGATAAACTGTTGCATTTTCTCAATCATTTACCTTGACCATTCTGTTAACGCCTGCAGATATTTGAAGGTAAATAAGTGGGACTTAGTTGCCAAATTAGTTGCTCGATTAAATTCATGATGGTGGGCACCAAGAAATGTAATTCCTCAGAGCGAATAATAATTGTTGTAGAAAAGATAGAGGGAAGCCTTATTCCGTCAGTGTGAATGTGAGCTGTCAAATCAAAACTCTTTTGGGTTTTGTCGAAATCCCCAAGATGAATAGCAGAAACACCGGAACAAATATGGAAACAATAACAAATACACAGAAGAATAGTAGACTTATGATTTCATATTGTGTTGTAAGCATCGGACGATACCACTCTTTACCCTGTCTGGATTGCTGGTATCAAAGTTGTTTTATTGTTTGCTGAAGGTTTGCTTGTGATCTACGGATGGCATGATTCCGTTTGATTGTTCGTAATTTTAGTACCGATCCTTTGTTGCTCGCCTTTTGCCACTTAGTTCAAGTATGATTCGAGTTATTACTACAACAGGAAGGATTGCTGATTATTATTTTCTTCTTTTATTTTAAACCCTAACAAATGTATTATTAAGTTTACACGTTCCTGTAGTATTTTTACAGTTCCCTGTTGAGGTCAGAATAAGATGTTATCTATGTACATCAGCCATATTAAGTATTCGGTTGGGTTGTTTATGAAACGATTTTCACGAAGTATTCTATGTACAAAATATTTACTAGCGAAACCGGTGAACACATAACCAAACATAGTTGTATTTGTCACACTCTAGTTTTAAGAACGTTATCTTTACACAGAAAATCAACATTTCTATTAGATTTTGTACTAGAATGTTAGTAAGGAGGTGTCTTATTCTAGTCAAATTCTGGCTATTGTCAGAGTCTCAAACGTAAGAACTCGAGTGAACAGGCTCACCACATCCAAGAAAATAATCAGCAACCCTTCCTAAATGAAGTAATAACTTGAACAGAGAAAAGAAATCACGACATCCGTATATCACATGCCAACCTTCAGCAAACAATGGGTAAAGAAGATCACAGACGGAAAATGCGAGGAAAGAAACTGATAGAGAAGTGGTGTTTAGATTTGCCTATTTTGACGGTAAATAAGTGAGACCTACTTGCCAAACTAGTTGTTTGATTAAAGTGAGAACGGTGCGCACCAGGGAATGTAGTTCGTCAAAGCAGAAAATACATTTAGAAAGGGCAAAGAGAAGCCTTATTCCAAGTGTGTGAAAGTGACTGAAGTTGAGCTGTCGAATCGGAACTGATTGAACTGCAGATTCTCTTTTGGATTTTGTCGAGAACTCCAACATGAATAGCAGAAGCACTGAACCAGATATAGAAACAATAACCCACACAGAGAAAAATGATAGACTTATGACTTCATATTGAAGCATCCGGCGATACCTCTCTTTACATCCAATTGCTCTCGATATGCTCACCTCGGATCGATTCCATTAAGTGCTCCGATTTCCTAACATACGTCGATGACTCGCCTATATTCTGCATGTAAATAGTGTAAATATATTATACATGTCTTTAATGTGCCCATCATTTTTCCAAACAACGTCGAAAATTTTGAAAACCTGATTGTTGTAGATGCAAAAGGTATCCATAATCAAAGCCCTGTCCAAGCTTTCGAATAGCATGAATCATCTTCGGTCAAGTGAAAAACAGTAAAGTAAAAGAAAGATAGTCAAAAGTTTTAATCTCTCATGGCTAGTCTTTATAAATCAAAATGTCTGACGGGAAACAGTATCGTGTGTTCGCCATATGCAATATCGTATTTTTATATGCGTTGAAAAATATCGGTTTGAAGTATATAGTTATTTTAAATCTGATAGATTGTTGAATATTTTGTTAGTCATTATTTTTCTTTGTTATTCGATTTTTAGTGCAGTTAGTATTATTAGTGAGAATGTTATCAGAGCTCTTCTAGTGATAGTTTTGTTGGCAACATCAGTTTGTTCAAATATAAGCTTGCGGAAAATCGTGCTTAATGTAAGATGTATTTAATATACATTCTGTTTATCGTTTAAGAGATGTAATCACCAGTTGGACAAATAAACTGATAAACATAAAATCAATTTCATGCAGGATGTTGTTGGGTTGAGAAATATTCATTTGATTATGAGATTACAAACTTTAAATATGCTTTCAAAAAGAAAAAAAATAACGATAAATTTTATATAAGTAATTTTATCAACAAGTAATAATATTTCTCTGCATATTATTTATATTTTATCGATTTTTTCTCAATTTTGTAGTTATGGTGCATTTGATTGCTCCAGAATATATTAATGATATTGTTATTAATCTTTTGTTGATATCTCTGGTTTACGGAAAATGTTTTAGATGGAAAGATTTATATAGATTTTTGGATTAAACTGTTTACGAAAGCATATTTATAGCTTTTAATTTAAATTTTTACAGGTTTTTTACACACACTTACACAAACACACACACACACACACACACACGCACACACACATATATATATATATTGTAGAGTTGTAGTAATTCTTATTGCTAAGATTGTTTTTTGTAGTGGTTTACTGATAAATAGATATTTTGTCAAGCAGGTTTTTGGTCATAAAGGGCTCGATACCCAGATAGAATAGAGTGTTAATAAAATTGATAGGATAGAGCGTTAATAAAATAAATATGTAGCAGTGTGTCATTTAACGGATCATAATCATGCTGACTTCAAAGCTCCGTGAAGGTACCAATATGATGTTCTAACTCTTTTGGGCTTTTTTTTAATCCGCCGTGAGAAGTGAGGACATCACGAAACTTTAAATCTGGCATGACTCCGCTCAGTTAAGTGACAAAATTCTCCACATTAATATATATATATATCTCTCTCTTTCTATATATATATATATATATATATATAAATATAGTATTAATTATATATATATATATATATATATATATATATATATATACATACAATTAATTTTATATCTATATCTATATATCTATATATATATATATATATATATATATAGAGAGAGAGAGAGAGAGATATGCGTTGTAGGTATAGAAAAATCCAAAGGAGTATCCTGTACATACAGTGGTAGGATAACTCTAAATATATTTGGATATAAATACATATAGAGCAAATATAAGAAAACATTTCATGGTAAATCGAAAGTATATAGTTTATTCCGGTTTTTTTTTGGTGGGGTGGGGGGTTTGTGAATTTTATTCGTGTAAAATCTTCTGTACATTAAACAGGGAAGCTGATGATGGTTCGCCTGAAATAGGCCTATTCACCCCGAATTACCATGAAATAACGTGTCTGCCTATATATATATATATTATATGGAGGAATATAAAAAAACAGTAGCCCACTCACGCATCTACGCATCGTTTATTCAGTAATGAATTTGCACACTCTCGGGTACTGGCGTGTGTTTGCATTGTATATAACACGCTAAAGTCTGCTTTCCTCCATCGAACTCTCATAGCTCAGAGGTAGAATCGCTGATTGATGTCAATTCGATCGGGTTACGATCTAGCTATCATACTGATGAGCTTTAATATAGCGAAACAGAACTGTCTGCGGATGACTATATATAGATAGCTAGATATAGATTTGGATATCAGTTATGCTTGATTGAAAAAGAAATAACGATTTATAGGTGATTCTGTTTGTACGTAAAAGTCCATCGTTGCTCCAGAGAATTGAAGTAGGGAACATTTTATCTAACAAATTACCACTTATATAATTGGACTTGAAATATTACTTACGTTATAATAAAGGTGGACTCAGTTCAATCGTAATCTGTGCGTCATTTAAGGCGACAACCGCTTCTGGGAACTGGTCTGAATGATTTAACTTGAACCGATAAATAGCTTGACTAAGTTACCAGGCGGCGGGTCAGTTGACTTTCTAACCTTATTCCAAGATTAAGGAGTTATGGATTGATAGGTCATTCTGAAATTAGCGTGGAATTATCAAGGCAAATTCTGGTATAAAACCGAATCATTAATTACCTGACACAGCATCCAAGAATTGACAACCAAATGAAAGACGGACGGAATTCAATTCACATTACATCTGCTCCTCTCTCCATAAATAGTGTCATTTGCTTTTATATATATACTAGCAGTTTAGCCCGGTTGCACTCGGGTAGGAATAATAAGAATAAAAAACATATGATGAATTTTCATAGTCAATACATACACAATATTCACCATCGTCACTTTGATAGTAATACATCACAATGTAGGATGTCTCTGTTGGATTGGGGTGGGAGCGGGAGGGGCAACGTATATAGATATAGATAATATAAAGTGGGGTGATCAATCCTTTATTATAATCAGTACATAAACTAATCCCTGACTTTGTGGGGTGATAATATATATTTTTCTACACCTAATTTAGCTTTCTGAAAAATTTCAAGGTGTCATTCAGTCAGTCAGTTAAGTGCCATGCGCGATACACGCTTGGGCGATCATGTCTCGAAAGAGACATGACTGACTGGGCAGAAGATTATCCCGCAGTGGGTTGCCATTGCTTTCTGCGGTAAACTGGTTGCCGACCAAGACTATAGAACCCAATCTGTCCTATTATTTAACCCATAACTAGAGGGAAGAAACGGATTAATACCTTTCCCAAGGGTATTTGCGCGTAAGTGAAGGCAATGAATTCAGCTGGAATTCGAACTCGGTTCCCCGATTTCTTGTTCTTAGCTGATATCCACTGCGTCACAACGCAAGGTGTCATTAGCGTTCTAAAATGTTGTTCTACATCTGAGCGCAACTCGCATCGAGTTAGACCGCAAAATGCAGACACTTATCGAATCTATCAAACAAGCAAATACTTAAAAAACGTCCACCCTCGTCACTTTTATAGGGATAGATAACAATGTAGAATGTCTCTATTAGATTAGGTTGGGAAGGGGAGGGGAAATATATATAGATATAGATAATATAAATGGAGTGATCGATTTTTTATTATAATCAATACATAAACTGATCCCTGACTTTGGGGTGATAATATATATTTTTCTACCCTTAATCTTGACTTTCTGAAAAAATTTCAAGGTGTCGTTAACGTTCTAAAAGTTTGATCAATATATGGGCGCAACTCCCATAGACAGCAAAGTGTAGACTATAAGTCGAATCTATCAAACAAGCAAATACTTGCACAGCGTCCACCATGGTCACTTTTATAGATATAGATTTATGTCATAAAATGTATGTTAATCGATGAATTCAAATCCGTGTGTACGCTTCTTTGTGAAATAAGATATGCTAAAGGGAGATTAAGGCATGAGCTACGTATTCTTCTCTTTTCTGATTACCATATCATTTAAGGTCGTGGTCACTCAAAGTTCTCCACAACTTTCTATCCATAGTGACTCTTAGCAATATATCACATTTACTAACAGCGTTCTCCTTAAAGACATCAAAATTCTTCTTCTACTTCTTCTAGGCGCGTGTCCCCTCAGGACGTAGGCGATCACGGACTTCCATATGGCTTTGGCTCTTGTCGCTTATAATATTTTTCCTCTTGGTATCTCTCCCAAAATCCACTCCGTCAACCATTTGCTTAGGTTTATCAAATCTGTCTACTTTCCCCTGTCTCTCTTTTCTTTATATCCGTTTTGTGAATGTAAAATTCTCTAGGCTCTCCTTCCTCATTACGTGTTCAAAGAAAGCCAGTTGTCACTTCATGATTTGAAGTATGATTTTTGTTCTCGTTTGTATCCCCTCCAACAACTCATCGTTGCTCACGTGCCCAGTCCCTCGTATTTTCAGCATCTCTCTGTAAAAACACGTTTCTGCTGCTTCAAGCTTCACCTTCATCATTGATGAGTTGTCTAACTATCCCTGTATGCAGAAGGACAGATATCACGTAACACTCCAGCACTCTTTCCTTTCTTTCCAATGAGATTTTCCTATCTGTCAATACTCTGGTTAGATTTTGAAATACGTCCTTGGCCATGCCAATGCGTCTTTGGATCTTAATGTCACATTTTTCATCCTCTTTCAGAACACTTCCTGGGTATATAAATTTCTTTACTTGGTTTAGTTTTATTTCTCCAACCTATTGACATTTTGGGTTTTTCTTTTTGCTGATAAACATACATTCAGTTTTCTGAACGTTTTTTCTTTGTCCTTTCTTCTCGCTTTCTCTCAATACCTTCTGAGGTCCTAAATTAAGCAAGCAAAGAAAGTAACTATGTTTTGCTGTAACACATTAATAAGAAATGTAAAACTGAATAGAAATAGTGAAATATACCTTATAGAAACTAATCAGATTATTAAGAAATAGGAAGTGTTATTACAAGACAATTAATTGCTGAACTTATATATAATTTCTATATTCAGTGGACTAAGAACAATGTCCTTAAAGAGTAAGAAGACATTTTAACAATAAAATATGTGGCTTCACCTAATAAATCTTGAGAGTTAGAATGTGTGAGCAAAGAGAAGATTTGATTAAAAATAGGAACTACAAAAAACATATTTATATTCAAAAACATTTAACTGAAGATTCTGAGACATATAACAAGGAAAGAAAATTTAATCAATTTAACACTTGCAAAGCATATTGTTAGCAAGATAAGCAGTGGTACACCCGTTAATATATAAATATATTCACAACAATAACAACAACACACACACACACACACACACGCACACAAACAAACAAACATACAAAGAAAACAAACAGGATTCTATGAACTTAGATTTTGCCTGGCCATCCTTTATTTCGTCTTGCATTTTAGTGTTTGTGAAAAGTCTGAAGTTTTCATTTTCAAAAATACAAAATGTGATAATACAGCAAAAAGTTTACAAAAATTTGAAATTACGAAAACGTCTATTAAACGGCAAATGTGAAATAGATGGTGATTTTGAAAGGGTTAGACAAAGCGAAGGAAGGACTAGCAAAAAAGTATTAATTCTTTTCACAGAAGAAACGTTTAAAAGAGGTTGTATAACAATAGGTAATCCTTCAAAATATCAAGGTAGGTAAACAACACAAAGTTTATGGTTACATATGGGCAGTAAAATAAATATATACAAAGAGAGCTCATACAAAATGGGATGTATTGGGAAAAAACTGACCATATAACTTCAGGAATAAGGCACGCAAACTGACAAAAAGAAGAAATTGACAGTCAGATGTGGATGTGCTTTGTGGTGCAGTGGATATCGACTCGGAAATAGAGATCGGAGTGCCGAGTTCGAATTCCAATTCCAGTTGAACTCCTAGCATTCACTTAGGCACAAATACCCTTGGGAAAGTATTAATCCGTCTCATCAATCCAGTTAAGGATTAAATAATAAAACAGATTGGGTTCTATAACCTTGGTTAGAAACCAGTCTACCGCAGAAAGCAATGGCAACCTACTGCGGGATAATCTTCTGTCCAGTTAGTCCTGTCTCTTTCGAGACATGATCGCCCAAATTGTACATCACGTATAACAACTAACTATCATCGGAAATTATGACGGCATCCAAGCACACAAAGATATATCTGCTAGCAAACTACGATCCAGGAAACGCGTATTTGTATGCACACACACACACACAATAATAATAATAATAATAATGAATTTAGTTATCTTCAGGCATTTTTTAATAACATTATTTATCGCTATTAACAGCGATATTCAGAACGAATAACCGGCTGTTTGAAATAAAGCCTGAACAGATCAAGACTAACGGAATAATATTATAAACAATTTCATCCGGGTTTGTAAGAGCCCCAAATATATTTTCTAAGCTGTTTACATCCGAACATTAGACCTTATATTTTGCAACTGTTCTCCTCCTGGAAACGATACTATGACTAACTTCCCATCTTAGCGCACCCTGCAGACATAACTACGTTTGCAAAATCTGGATCTTTTTTTTATTATACTTGAAATTACATATAGATCTTTGCCATTCTTTTTATTTACACATTAAAATTTAACTATGAACTCAAGGACTATAAGAAAATCCCGTTTTTTGATGTTAATATAGAGCTAAATTCAATGGTTTTCTTTCACTATAAAAACCCACCTGTAACAATTATTCCTACGCCTGCTTGGCCTGACACTCTCAGCGGACCTCAAGTGGAATGACTACGTCGAATCAATCGTTAAATCCGCAGCTATGAAAGTCGGCTCTCTGTGCAGGGCCCGGAAATTCTTTCCGTCTGAATCTATCCTGCAATTATATAAATCCACCATCCGTCCGTGTATTGAGGACTGCTGTCACATGTGGTCGAGTGCCCCTTCTATTCTCCTCGGGGTTCTTGACAAAATATAGCGAAGAATCTGTAATGTGATTGATACCAACTTGGCTGACCGCCTGCACTATCTCTCTCACCGGCGTGACGTGGCTACCCTGTGTCTTTTCTATAAATACTTTCATGGCTTCTGCTCTGACGAACTTAAGTCACTGGTGCCCTCTAGCTATGAATTTGCACGGGATACTATATTGGCAACTAGGTCCCACCCTTTTACAGTGAAACCGATGAAATGTAACCGCAATTTCTACTTCAACAGCTTCTTTCCTCGCACTTCCCGCCTGTGGAATTCCCTACTGCATGCTTGCTTCCCCGACGGCTACAACCTCCAGGAGTTTAAATGTAAGGTCAATAGACACCTCCTAACACACTAACTCACACCCACTCTCTCCAACTCTCTCCCTATGTACATCCTAAGTTATCTATCACCCTCCTTCTGACATTTCCTATACCCAATCCCTCATATGTAACCCCCTGCGCTATAGTGACAATGGAATGCCTTGCTTGGGGTGACACGATTAAAAAAAGAAAAGAAAAAAAAACTATAATAACCAAACCCGGGAATATATAAAATAGCAGTAAGAACAAACTGTAGCACACCAAATGTCCTCCTCCCAAAGAACATCTTTGAGTAAACAAAAACACATAGAACAAATATTTATAAGCAATAATTTTCCTAATTATATCGTTGATAAGCAAATGAAATTATTCTTACAAAGTTACACGACATCAGTATTAAAAAACACACAAAGACATCAACATATTTTATTAAATCGAATGCAAAATAATTATAAACATGACAAATTTTCTATATGAAAAATTATTAATAGTAATATCTGCAGGGGAAAGAAAGGAAAAAAAAGGGGAAAATAAGGGAATGAGGAAGAAAAAGAGAAAGAAACGAGCGAAAATATAGCGGAACCTATATCAATCGGAGTCTAAGAATTTATGTAATTTTTATGGTAGCATGTGATCATTAAACCGCTTTTTTTGTAAATAGAGGGTTATTTATATGATTTAAGATGGTAAGCTTTTCTAAAGAGCATGCGACACCTATCTTTTTTCCGTTGAAATGTTTGGATTTAGCTATGATATTCCAGGTAGTAGTTGGTTTATTTTTATTTTTTTAATTTCTTATAATATATGAATAAATCGGTGCTTTTAATATATTTACTGCTGTTTTGAAGGCAACGTTTGATAGCTAAATATCATGTTCTAACTCTTAAAAGAGGTTCTAAATTTAACATGATTATCTTCCGAATTAATTCCAGCACTAAAACTTTAAAACAATATGATTCGGAAATACATTGGCAATTCAATGGCCAGGTTTTTTTTCGGTAGTTGCAATTAATTTTTCAAAGATCATTTTTGTTAGTATCCTTCAGCCTTGTCCAAATAAACACTTTTAAATTCTTCCTAAAATTAATTCACAAACATTTCTATCAATCATCCGCACTAAAAGAAATTTTCTACAAAAACAATGTTAAAGTCAGTTATAGCTGCGTTAAGAACATAGATAAATATAGTTCACAACATATTAATATAATGGTATATAAATGATTTGTCCACCTGAATAATACCAGTTTCTCTATTAGTAACAAAAATGACCTTTCAAAAAATAATTGCGATTGCCAAAAAGATAAATCCCTCAAACTGAGTAGCCCATGTTTGTCCGAAAGTATTGTTTTAGAACTAGAATTCATTTGGAAGATAATGATGTTAAATTTTACTTTGGAAGCACTTCTAACAGGTGAAAGATGAGATATAACAATCACACGTTGTCTTTAAGCAACATTAAATACAGCAAAAGCAGTGCTTTATCCATTTATTATTGGAAACTAAAATAAAAATAACAAGGACCCAATTTTTACCTAGAATACCTTAACCAAATTCAAAACTTTTAACGGAAAAGAAGACAGATGTAAATTCTACCTTGTAGAAAAACTTATCCTCTTAAAACATATAACTCTAATCTACTCAACAACTAGCAATTTATTTACATGTCATTTTAGAATATTTAATTTTGTACGTTTCATGAATGACGCCCCTTTGATTTATTCTCCTGGATTTTTAATATATTTTATTTTTTATTCAAATTTTAAAATTAAAATTAAAATTTTTAATTTCAATTTTAAATTATATCTTCAAGTAATCTTAGAATATTTTAACTTTTATTCTTGTTAATAAAAATGCAGTAGCTGAATTTTGTAAGATTTAATTCCCAAGAAAATTGAGCGAACTTAAATTAAAATGTATTAAACTGTCAGCTTGAAAAATACACTTGAAACACTTTCGACGTAAGAATATATATATATATATATATATATATATATATATATATATATATATATACTTTGCATTGCTAAAACTAAAGATCCTTAACCGTAACGAGACTGAAGTAAATTAATAATTTACTATCAATCGATATATAGGAGCATGCGTACTTGAAAAGTTGCTATATCGCAAGTATCCTATATTCTTAATATGCTTTCATTTTAGTATTAGCGATATATATATATATATATATATATATATATATATATATATATATATATATATATATATGTGTGTGTGTGTGTGTGTGTGTGTGTGTGTGTGTGTATCATTAATACATATATTATTTATATATACACGTTCTCTCAAAAATGATGAAAACTTTCTTCAAGCGAAACAATCTTCTAGTTTTTAATTAAAACAATCCTACATAAGATCTTATAGTCTGTTGCTATAGAATCACAAAGAAAATAAATCAATGCTAGAAAATTCCTAACAGTAGAAAGAACTAAAATAGGATGTGTAAGAAATGGCCTAAGTAAGGATATAATCGGGATGCGCATTATGGTGCTGTGTTTTTGGCTGGGAACAAGAAATCGAAAGCCGAGTTCGAATTCCAGTCGAATTCCCTGCATTCATTTACGCGAATATACCTATTGGGAAAGGTATTCCTCCCTCCCTTCTCCCAAGTGTGTATCACGTATGACAACTAACTCACCGAATGATATAATCAAGATTTACTTTTGTTAATGAACAATAAATTAAACAAAATGTTAGGAAGACAGCTGACATCCGTTCCAGAAAAATGATAACTGTTAACTTAAGAAGCTTATTTTTATTAAATAATATTTTCAGCGAAAGATTCTATGAATCCTAATCAACAGTAATTCTAACTTTTACGTCAATGAGAGCCTAATGCTTAATGTATCAAAAAGGTTATCGTCATCATTAATACTATAATGAAAGCACATCCAGAATAAATGATACTTGCCTATGCAAAATCATATATACATGTTCCTATATATCGACTGGTAGTAATTTTTTTACATCTCTTCAGTACGAAATTCATGACAAAAACTGGAAATATATTTACATCCGACTTTGCATTTGATAAAAGTAAACATCTTTAATCGTAAAGAGACTGTCGGAAATTTGGACATAAAAAATGTCTATCTTACAACTGACTACGACGTAAATGTCTATCTTACAACTGACTACGACGTAAATGTCTAGACAGTGCATTAATCGTAAGGTCATCCATAGTAAATCTTCGCCTTGACGCTTTCCACGTTCCAGCATTCCTGGCAGACCTTCAACTATCGCAATGTGGAAGACCTACTTACAAGTGATGTAAAGAAAACGAAAATGACTCTCCATGAATTCGGCTAGAAAAAACTTCTCCTAAAATCTTTTGAAATTACTTGTACCACTATGTCAGGCCAATGTTTAGTTGTATAAAAATAAATTTATCCCGAGGAAATCCTGAAGAACAAAACGTTATATAATCATCAGGAAGAAAGGGTTGAAGTTCCTGAAACACTTAATGAGGAAGGACGACCTGGAGAATTTAATACTCAAAGGAATTATAAAAGGAAAGAGTAAAAGGGGAAAGCATATTTGATTGGCCTGAGCAAATGGATGGCGGAGTGGTGTCTGGGAGAAATTCCAAAAAGAAATATATTGAGAACAACAAAAGACTGTGCCAAGAGAAAGTCCATGATCACTTACATCTTGAAGAGACACGGGACATGAAAAAGAAGAAGAAGAAGAAGAAGAAGAAGAAGAAGAAGAGGAAGAGGAAGAAGAAGAAGAAGAAGAAGAAGAAGAAGAAGAAGAAGAAGAAGAAGAATTTTGATGTCTCTAAAAAGACTCGGCTTGGTAAAATTAAGAAACATTGCTAAGAGTTACGATGGATAGAAAGTTGTGGAGAACTATGAATAACTACGACTTTATAGAATATGGTAAATAGAATAGAGAAAATTACGTAGCTCATGCCTTAATCTATCTTTGGCGTATTATATATATAGTCATCCGCAGACAGATCTGTTTCTCTGTATCACAGTTCATCAGTACGATTAGACATCCGATTGCTTTTAAACCAGGATTAAAACCCGACGAATTGGTGTCAGTCACCGATTCTATCTCTGAGCTATGGGCACTCAGTAGAAGGAGGCAGATTTTTAGTGTATGGTGTATCACACGCCACTAGCCATGAATGGGCAATGCGATATGTATTGTAATAGTTGTTACAATAGTTTATAAATTCATAGTATCACTACACAAAAATTTTCCCGTTTCGAAGCTACCTTTTTTAGGTGCTTCTCATCGGGTGACGAAGTTGAAAAACCTACAAGTTCCACAACTTTGTTAATATATATATATATATATATATATATATATATATATATATGATGAAAGAGTTTGCAGAGACGGCTTAAGTGCATTTAAAAATTTAACATTGATCCAGATAATATTATGTGAACAACTCATACAAAACCCCGACAAAATTTCCATTCGTTTTTTTTTAAATAATAAAATTATAATAAATAAATACAACCCACCTGGTGGCAATCAATTCAATGTTGCTAAAATCACGATCAACAAAAGATTTAAAAGTACAGAACAAAAATTATACAATTCTCGAATGAGCCAATAAAAATGTTTCATTAGTGAAATCTCCAAAGTGTCTAATTATGAACGGATTGTCGCTTCAGTCTTACATATTAATTGAGCGTCGATAATATTGTCCTTTTAAACGCCATCCCGTTCAAAACGGTGACAGCCTCGCTGATGCTTAAAGGAAATGCTTTCCTCCTGATGATAAAAAGACGGTGTTAAACCATTACAGCCATTATTCGCTTTCATGCCTTGCCTTTCAATTTCGTCATATAATGTTTGTCTTAATCAATAAACTTCGATATTTAATCATCCGCATTCTTTCTTTCTCTTTGTGCCGTCTTGGCTCATTTTCCTAATTGTGAGCTGTCACTAACTCACTTTTCAGCTTCTTAAATTCTTTTGGCAATTTACTCTTTTACTGTTTTCTCGCATTTCTTTTCTGATTTATTTTTATTAATTCTCACTATTTATTTGCCTTCCTTATAGTTCACTATTTTTTATCCGATTCATTTCAATGTCTCTTTTTGAATAACTCTTATTTTCGAAGTGGGCAAAATTTTCTCTTTAATACCGTTTTTTTTTCTTCAGATATTTTTACAGCATGTACATTTTCTCTATGTTTTATTCCTAAAGGAAATTTAATTTTTTCATTCTTCATTTCTTGTCTTTTCTTTTTAGTACCTTTTCCACGCCGACGCCATATTATAATTACGTAATATTGAAAATGAAGAGAAAAAGATGGGTATTTAAGAACATCTGCAGATTTCTTATTAATGTAACGAAACAATTCTGGGCTCATTCCAAATTTTTAAACTTCTTGGGGTTTCTCTTTTTCCTCTATCACTTTATTGTCTTGCTGCTTTTACATATGTCAGTTTTAATTAAGAAATATTTTGTTTTCTCTTTGTCTCATAGTATTAGTCTCTTTACATTTTCAAAAACTGATTAATATTACTTCTTCTAAGTTTACAATTTTATTAAAATGAGAAAAAATCTTCATATCTTTACTTCATGATAATTAATTTTATTCATTTTTGCTAAAAGCAGAATTGTCCTACAAGAAAATAGCCTAATGGATAAGAGCGTTAGCTCGTGCATTTAGTGCCATAGTAAATGGTAGTTACATCCCTGGAACGGACAGTAGAAAAGGGTGAGCAATATTAAAATAAGAACTAGACTGAAACAGGCTACCCCTGATAATTAAATAAAGGGTTCAGTTCCAAATCCCTGTAGTTACTCAGATTGATTTACACCTGACGAAGGCTACGACGATCGAAACATTTTGATAAAAATAATATAGATGAGAACAATGTATTCACACACACACACACACACACACACACACACACACACACACACACACACACACACAAGTATTCATTAATTTAAGTGGCAAGTATAAAAGTCTGTTTCTTTTCATAAATCAATTAGGTATATCATTATTATATACACACCATTGCCTTCTTGAGCAAACGGTTCAAGTGTTACTTATTTGAATAAAGTGCCATAAACAAAGCATTTAGTCACCGACGACGTACAGGAAACTCTAAAGAATATTCTGTTTGTAACACGAACATCGTCGAACTAAAAAAACCACGCCGTGAAAGACCCACTCTACATAAAACACTTCGTACTCAGCATTAATCTCACCTATTTATCACCGGAATTCTGTGCTTAATTTTTTCTAACAAATCTAGCCAACACAAATTCTAGCCCTGTTTCTTTAACGAGAATCTGAATAAACTCTACCTCTATACACGCATCACACAGCTACATATTAAACAGACAACCATGAAAAGAAATTCAACACTTAAAAACAAAAGCCCCTGGAAAGCATAGACATTACAGACAATCTTCGAACTTCCGTTCCCCAAACAAACGAAAATAATAATAATATGTGAAAAATAGCCCAGTTGAATAAAGCTAAGTAATCCAAAAGTTCAATACTTGGCTACAGCAGAGGCGAACAAAAAATTGGAGATTTGAGTTACTAAATGCAATTAAGTGAAAATGATATATAGCAAAAAAGCATGAGACGGAGAACTGAAATAATCTACCCCAGTAGATTAATAAAGTTTTCTGTTCGAAATTCTAAAGTATTTCTTCTGAAAAAAGCCGAAGGATACAACTGCCGAAACGTCATTAATATGACAACAAAGATGTAGGTAACAACTCGAACAATGTAAATCGCTTATATATTTACAATAACTCATTTCAGAAATATAAACAGACAAAAACCTCAACATAAAATTGATCAAATTTTATATGACAGACAAGATGAATTGTCTATCATATACAATGAAACATGGCTAAAAGAAAGGTTATTACACAAATATACATTATGTATTTTATATGTATTTAAATAAAGTATGTGCTTTGTAATGCAAGAGGTAACGGCTCTGAACTAGAAACCTGATAACCAAATTCGAATTCTAGTTGAATTCGTTGCATTCACTTACGCACAAATGACCTTGGGAATAGTATTATTCTGTTGCTTCCTTTTCCAGCTAAGCGTAACATAGGAGGGAAGATTTGTTTTTATAGAATTAGTTGGAAACCAGTCTACTGTTGAAAGAAATCGCAACCAACTGCGGGAAAATCTGCCAAGTCGGTCATGCCTTCTTCATCTTAGCTGACTGATTGACATCATGATAACTTGTCATACGGTAATTCAGACATTCATAAATATCTATTACGTTGATCTGTCCCTTTTACTCACAGACAGAAATTCAGTTTTCATACATTTAACAGCCATAGTTATTCTGATTTTCGTCGATGACGTGTAATATTTGTTTCAGTTTTACTTCTGACGCAGCGTCGTAGTCGTAGTTATGGTTACGTCTAGAGATAATAAATCCTGTTAACTCACCTAATCCTCTTAGAATGATATCGCTGGAAAAGTTAAATAAATCTAGTTAGTATAGACGTTCTTCTCTAATGCTCTTTTTAATTTTGTGTACCTGTCTGAAGTCAGTTGCAAATAATTGTTATGAATTTACTGAATACCTACGCAAAATAGATCTAGCCTCCCATCAGTCAGTCAGTTAAGCGTTATGCGTGATCCACGCTTTGGCGAATATGTCAATTTCAAGACTTGACTCACTAGGCAGAGGATTTTTACCGTAGTAGTGTAATATATTACCTTTAACGGCGAATGTACTTGAAAGGTACATCCGGCCGTAGAAAAAATTGGACAAAGTGACAAGGATACATCCGGCCGTAGAAAAAATTGGACAAAGTGACAAGGATACATCCGGCCGTAGAAAAAATTGGACAAAGTGACAAGGATACATCCGGCCGTAGAAAAAATTGGACAAAGTGACAAGGATACATCCGGCCGTAGAAAAAATTGGACAAAGTGACAAGGATACATCCGGCCGTAGAAAAAATTGGACAAAGTGACAAGGATGTGATTAACAGATACATCCGGTCGTAAATAAAGTCAACGTTAACTTTAACTCCGGTTCTCGTTCAATCACCGAGGTTAAGCAACGTTGAAACTGGTCAGTACTTAGTACTTAGATGGTGACCGCTTGAGAATACCTGGTGCTGTAAGCGTTTATTGACGGATGTGCGTTTGTGGTGCAGTGGATATCGGCTCGGAAAGAGAAATCGATGAGTCGAGTCCGAATTCCAGTTGAATGTCCTGCATTCGCTTACGCGCTGGTACCCTTGGAAAAGGTATTAATCTGACCTTTCCCTTCATTTATGTGTTAAATAACAGGGTAGGACTTAGGAACATGATCTTAAACAAATCCCATTGAATCTTCCTTCATTGGGGAGGAAGCTGGCTCAACCCCACTAGGGTAAATGCAGCTTGCTTTTATTTTTCTAAATAAAGTTAACGAATCGATAATCCGTAAAAGCAAAGACGCGATGAAGATTTAAGTTTAGAATTTTTGGCTGAAGAGAGTGTGAGATACTGACCAACGACTTCCGACTGATCTTTTATATGTACAATCTCTCTCTCTCTCTCTCTCTGTCTATCTATCTATCTATCTGGAAGCCTTCTTCCTTCGTACACGTGTCACCAACTCGACGAAGAAGAAAAATATACTATAATATTTTTATACATACATGTTTCTCGTTGTTTTTTTCAGATCCAGTAGCAGTATATAACAGGTTTTCTATCTGCGGTAGACTGGTTGATGACTGCTATTCAATACATATCTGGAGGGAGAAGAGTTGGATTCGTATCTTTCGGAAAGGTATTTGCGCGTAAGTGAATGCAACGAATCCGACTAATATGCCAACCCGGCTCTCTGATTCTCATTTGTTTAATAGTAATCGTATTAATTCGAATATGATGATGTAAGACGATAAAGATTGATCTGTTAATATTTTTAAGGTATTTCATCGCTGTAATATATATCTTTCAACGCTTCGTTATCCTTTTTTATCATAACATTAAAGACATTCTCGTATGGCCTCTCGGGTATAATTAGAATTGTTTGAGTACTTGGTAACTGGATCTATTGATTTTTTTTTCTTGTTGATACATTAAATATCTTTTTAATGTCGCCATCTTTCGTTGTTTTTTTACAAAACAAAAGATGTTTATTTTTGTTCATGAAATTCAAGTAATGAAGTCTGATGAATGAATTGGCTGAAGTGTTCTGGTAATAAGATCAATTACAAGAATAGAGTTTAAATAAAGAAAATTGCAAGATTGTAATCTTATCTCTAGTAATTAACATCAGTGTAAAGATAAAAACAAATGCTAAATAATGATAGTAATATTAGCCATTTCTTCATGAGGAAAAATTCGGCATTCTTTGACAGAGCAGCGAATGCTGCTTTCGGTTGAAACTAATAAAATCTTTCTCTAAAATTGTGCTCTTTTAAGAAAATAAATTTTGCAAATATACTGTTAACACACTTTCTAGTATTGGTAATATCTTATCTGTTTGCCTTATTTTAAAAGTAGTTTGGAATGTGAAAATCTTCATTATATCATTACAATATCTTCTAATAGATCTATTCACTAAGTATAATTCTTTAATTGTTTCTTATTCTCAATAGAATTAGATAATTTCACCTATTTTCCGGTTCGGGTATCTACTTGGTCTTTTGAACAGTAGCAGATAAATATCCCCTGTTTCTGATGAGGGTCGGTTTTCTGATTCCTTTTAAATTGTTTTATTATCTTTGACTCCCAACAATCATTTGCATCTTAGTGGCTTTGGTACGAATTGATTTAAAAAAATTTGATATTGTTAAAATTTCTCAATTGAAGAGGCTTCTATTTTCTACCATTCTTTGTTTGAAATTCAGCAATGCCAGATCACGTGAAATCTTGGCTTTTCTTACAATCCAGAATATATATATATTTCAGTTTTAAATAATCCACAATAGGGTTGCTGAGCCGTAAAACAGATCAATCAATCTAGCTTGGATATTATTCGGTAAGAACCACAGGCTACACTGATCGAAAGCCATTATCAAACACTGACTTGTGTAAGCGTTTTAAATAGCTGAATCTTTAGATATTTTTAACATGTAACTAGGAAAAATATGATGAATATAAGTTTTTTTTAGCAATATTTATTTATATGTGTCGTTATTGTTTATTGGCTAAAATTAGAGTGATTGGAAATGCAAGAGTTGTCATGACTTTTTAGATATCGTTAATTCTGTTGTCATCAGTTTAAAGGATATGCTTTAGTGTTCAGGTTACGTTTGAGCAATATCCATCAGTGGCCACAGAAACCACGGAAAATTTGGTGCAAACAGCTAAATAGATGAAATGAAGATGGCGGTGATGAATCCCAGAATTAAAAGAGTTTATGTGAACACACAATATTATCATAACTGTCTATTCATGCCGTCAGAATACTGAGTATTATGACTATTAATAGATATCTCGTTTGAAAATATACCCCTAGGAAATGAGCTTGTTTTGTTTTGCTGAAATACTTTTGACTTCTCCCGCAGAAGTCTACGAGCGTTTATAAGTTATATTTCGCAAACCAAAAATACGGATTCCAGGCGTGTTACTTTACACAAGGAAGCGTTTCGAAATGAGAAGAATTAGTGAAAGGCAACGTGAATACATGTCCTGGCCTCTTGCCGCTCTTTTACTAAGGCAATCGAAAAGAACAGCATGTGTCGTTACCTGACAGGATTACTTAAAAAGATGGAATCTTTTCTTGAAAAGGAATTCAAAGAAAAATCTTACGTATTCTACCAATAACGCTAGAAATACTGAGGCATATATTTACAAATGAGATGTTTGAAAAAAGAATGTGTGAAATTCTAAATGCGAGTGAAACTGGAACATTTTTTATGCACTTGCAATATATATATATATATATATATATATATATATATATATATATATATATATATATAATTTTAGTATAGATTTCAATTCTGGTAACATAATTCACAAATCTAAAAAATAGAAATAAGTGAAATCCTCTTACCAAGAAAAGGAATCAATAATGTTTTCCTTACTTTCTTAGGGCGGATAGTTAAAAAAATTAAGTAGGCATGAACTCAAAATTACTTTTGAATGGCATGCATATTTTCAAAGAAACCCCACATGTAGTGTAAATTTCCATAAAAAGTTCATATTATCAGGAGAAAATCTTTATTAAAAATATAATAAATATTATATTCAGTTTTATTTTTATCTTTCTACACACATCTACACACGCTCACACAAACACACAGACACATATGTGGATGCTTTTACAGAGTAATTGCTACTCCCCAACGTCCATTATAAGATAATGATATGATTATATGATAAATTTATGATTATAATATCATTATATGATATATCGGTAAACCGAACGTCTAATTATCTATCTATCTATCTATCTATCTATCTATCTATTATAATGTTCGTATAATGTTCGTGATTTTGGTTATATACTACTTTCATGAAGAACTACAACAAAAAGTTGAGTGAAAGGCCCCCTGACATCCTAGCTCTATGCGAAACTGACATCAATCATACAATTCCCTCTTCTCATTTCTCGAGTCCTGAAAACATTCCCGTTTTTAGAAAGGACTCCAATGACCACATGCATGACTTGGGAGTTGTCAGCGAACATTTTTATCTGTCCACTCCGTCTCTCTTTACTCAAGTCAGTAAGATATCTCATATTTCTTTACTGCTCCCTTCCTCTGCAGAATATTGCATTGTAGATAGTATCGCAGACAATATAGAAAAATCTATATTTGCTAATATAGTTTTGTTAGGTGATTTCAATGACTATCATATCAAGTGTCTTGAAAACATCGTCACAAAACTTTCAGGAGTACTACACTTAAATTCGCAACCACTCAGACTCTCACACAGATGGTGGAATCCCCAACGTTTTTTCGTAGTGAGCACAATTAACATGCTTTTTTTCAGATATTCCTTCTTTTTTCTTTAAAACTTGCCATGTCATGCAGCTCTGATATCTTAGCAATTTTGATAATGCTGTAGTGTCTGTAAATATCTTTTCTTACTGCCCGTCTAGTCAGAAAACATTTACCTACAAGATTACTGCACTCAACGGGCAGACTGGGACTCGTTCAGAGATTTCCTTTCCAATGTTCCTAAGAACAAATTTTTTAGTTTTAATGTTTAAAACTGGCTCTCTAAAGTCCTGTCTAAAAACCGGCATCGATACTTTCATCCCAGCTAGAAAATTCCGATTTAAACTGCATTGCACTCATTGGTTCTATTTTTCTTGATCAGCTGCCACTAAAATATGTGCCCCTGAACTCCCCCCTGTCCCCTCGAAACTCTATAACTATCATCTTACTGCGTCTTGCTTTCCTGCTTGTTGGAAGCAATCCTCTGTAGCACTTGCTTTTTTAAGAACTCGGGAGAACCCTTCACCCTTTCTAACTATTGCCATCTTAGATTCTTGCTGCTTTTTGGCAAAGTGTTCGAGGCTATTATCGATGCTAAAATGAAATATCTCACATCTAACAAATACTGTTTTGACAAGCAGTATGGCTTCCGCTTTGACAGGTCTACTTCCGATGCACTAACGGCTATCACCTAATACATATATAAGGCACTTGATATGAATGACGAAGTCCAGACTACTTCCATGGATATCTCGAAAGCGACGGATAAATTTTGGCATGCTGGCCTTCTGTGAAAGCTGCTGGGTTACGGTATAACTGCACGACTCTTCGATTTAATTTAATCGTCCCTGTCGTATCGTAAAATGAATTTCGTTCTGCTCTCACAAGCTTCATTTTCTGATGCTCCTCAATTATGAATTTACTCGGCAAAAAGATTTAACTAAATCCCACTATTTTACCGTGGGAATAGACAAACATATCTGCTACTACTAGACTATTAGTTTTTTTCTTGCATTTCCTGCCAGTGGAACTCCATTTCCCATGTTTGCTTCACTGATAGCTACAAAAGTTTAAATGCAACATCAATTGCCATCTTCTATCTCCTTGACTCCTACCTTTCTCTCACACTTTCTATATCACATGTTCTGTTTTATTTTCTGTCTTCCCTCTCCTCTCATTGTAAACCCCTGCACATCAGTGGCAATACTACCGTGCTTGGTTTGAAACTCTTACAAAAATTATAAAGAAATTAGCAAAACTTATCGGAGGAATTTCTTGCAGAAATTCTGCACACCTTAATAGTTACCAATCAAACTTACTGAGACAAATCTTTGCTGTTTAAAATATGAAGACCTTTAAATGGATAAATCGACAAGAATTGAAGTTAGCATTCAGCCCCTATTTTTTCATATATATATATATATATATATATATATATATATATTCATATTCGTCATTCATATATATATATATATATATATATATATATATATAATAAATAAAAATAGAGCAATTAATATTTATTACAAATTATATTTTAGCACATGTAGAAACTACAACCTACTACAAAATTGTACATTTTATTTCGACATTAAAAGAACAATACAACACTGGCATTCTGGTGTCGTTAAGAAATAAACGTAGCTGGCCTATATATATATATATATATATATATATATATATATATATATATATATATATATATTTATATATAGATTTGCATTTACATTATTAGAAAACATTTTCTTTCAGAATCCATTTTAAAACACTTTTTTAAAAGTGTTCTTCTTGATAAGGGTATAGATAATAAAAATAAATAAAGCTTTAGCTTGAAACAGAAATTACAACGATAGGCTAAATATCTTTGAAGTCAACTAGAAATATGTAGTTTCCATGGAAAACCCGTCGATCTTTTGACAACTTCGAGTAACAGTTTGCCTCTTCTCTTTAGTTAGTTTCGCCGACAGAGAAACAGGAAAGATTCCCCTATTTCGATCATAGTCATTACATATATATATATATATATATATATATATATATATATATATATATATATATATATAAACAATTTTTTCTTTTTTCCCCAGTAAGAAAGAAATATATTCATTTTTTGACAGAATGTCGAGACGTCGAAACATTTATTGATCAAGTTTGCCGAGAATCATTTCTGATGTTATGTATTATTGAGTACCATTTATATAATTCGTATTTTGCCCAACGCGCTGTTAGAACATTGAAAGTGAAAAGTTCTAGAAATAATTGTTAATGCATTTAAGCTTGTACAATCTACTTTCAAAGTCATTGCTGCAGGCAATCTCTTTTGTAATTAGCGTATTTTTAAGTTGTAAAGACTTTTCCATTAATGTTAAATATTTTTCAAATTTCGTTAAAGTCACGTATGTGAAGAAAGTCTTTGTAAAAGGAAGAAGATGTATAAACTCCGATTATTTGAAAAATATATTTCTTGTTAAAACATATTCAACGATAGCATTTCTTCTGTATATTCCAGAAAACATTTTAAGAATATGTTTAGTATCAAATATACAGAAATTTTATTGATTTTGCGATAATTAAAATTAAATTTCAGCAGCATGAAAGTTATACGTGGATTCTTGTGAGTGCTTGTAAAAATTGCTAATGATAAACAGATAAAGATGTTAATAAAATATAGATATTGTCTGGAAAAAAATCCCACTTTGTTATTTGATTAAAGGAAACCACTAAACACTATCTCAAATATATTTTATCAAGTTAGTAGATGTATCAAAAATTATCATTGTGAATAAGATGAACAACATCACTGAAAATACTTATCAATTTGTTTAACTTAATATACTAGATATTTTCGGAAACTCGAAATGACGGCTATGAAAAGGAGCAAATTGTTTTGTTACATGCAGTTTAAATGTGAATGAAGATCAACCCATCCCTATAAAACAATTCTTAATACTTTTGTTTATCAGTCTAAATCGGCTACAGAGAAAAGAATTTCTAGATTGAAAAATAATAGAGAGTCACAATATGGAAATAGGGTTAGAGTTATTCATTTAGTTTCCGATTGATTAGAAAATGTAACAACATATAAGTCTTTTGTAATTGGTAAACATATTTTCAGAACGTAAGCTTTAATTAAAATATTGTAACCTGTACACTAGATTGTGTTATAATCTCTACTAAAACCTATAACTTATTAACCGCAATAATATAAGGTTTCTATATTGCCATGTCAACTATGTTTTAAATTACGTAAAAAAAGATTCTTAAGCTTTCATTATAAAGACGTTTGACACAAACTTTAACATTTTAGAGTTGAAACCTGTTTATTTAAGAAAATGTGACAGCAAAAAGAGCAGCCAAGAGTGCCAAATGGAGGTGGGGGATGTAAATGTCTGGGAAGTGTTCTAGCTAAAGACAGAAAGAGGGCCAAAGGCGAATTATCATAGCAAAGGACGCGTTCCAGAAACTGAGTAAAGTAATCAGACACGGGAAACTTTCACTGAAACCAAAGAAGAAACTACTGGATTGCTATGATGTCAGTTCTTCAATATGGCAGTGAATGTCGGACAATATTAACAAAGACGAAGGGAAAACTTGAAGCAGCTGAAATGTTCTGCAGAAGGATGTTGTGGATATCGTGAACCGAGCATTTGAGCAATGACGAGGTGTTGGAAAGAATGGAAACGAAAAGGACATTAATATTGAGCACCAGGAAGAGACAACTGAAGTTCCTGGGACATACAGATAGGAAGGCGAGCTGGGAGAACCTGATACTAACCGGCGTGATAGATAGAAAAAGAGACAGAAAAAAGGTGCCGATAACATATTTGAAGGGTCTGAGCAGGTGGATGACAGAACGGGGGCTGCGAGACGTTACAGGAGAAAACGTGCTAAGAGCTACTAGGGATAGGGAGACGTGGAAGGCCATGATCGCCTACGTCCTGAAAGTACAATGCAAATAGAAGAAGAAGAAGAAGAAGAAGAAGAAGAAGAAGAAGAAGAAGAAGAAGAAATTTTTTCTAAAGACTTAGTGGCTTAGGAAAAGAGAAATTGTGTTCAAATTTTGACCGAGATCACACTCAGCTTTTGGGAAAATATGAATCCAGCCAAAATATTATTCGTGAACATTATGAATAAGACCAGATAACTTGGGTCACGATGATTATGGACCTGAATTCCATTTCTTTGTGGTTCGTAGTAATTGATATTTTCTTTTGACATGTAAGTTAGAATATTATCTTAGATCAAAGCATATTAAATATCCACATCATTCTAGAAATGGAGTGTCACGTTCATGTAGCCCCCACTATTAACTCACGTTCATGTAGCACCCACTATTAACTCACGTTCGTATTCAAGAAGTAAGAATTCTATTAAGCAAAATTTAATCTTATAAGTCGGGGAAGCAGGTTTATTTATTTCGGATTATTTGTTTTTAAATTATCAAATACGTTCTGCATATCCAGTTAACTACAGCGAACAAACTGTTAGACTCTTCATATTTTTTTCAAGTATTTTCGAACCATTCGGATACTGACGGTGACTTCTATTTTCAATATTAGAGAAAATTATTTGACTACTTCTGAGATGAGGTAGTATTTACATTATCTACACTGTTTGAACTGTTGCCCTCATTTTTATCGCCATGTTTACGACGTTTCTGCAGTTGAACGCCGCTCCAGCCTTCTTTGAATTTTGAACCAAACTGTTTATTTGGTCACTGGGGGATATAAATCTCATTATATGTACGATGCCACTTCCGGATGCCATGTAGTTATATCCTTTAACTACAGTTCTATTAGTTATTTCAGACTTGAATCCGTCCAAAAGAGTATAAATATATATAGAAAAAATATCTCAAAATGCAGACAGGAACACAATCGTTTACTCATTACATAAAAATTGAAAATTAATAAACGTATACCTTGTAAAATGCCACGAAGAAAAATGAAAATATAAACACTATATACAAAGCATATAAGGTAACATACTTAAGACAAATCTACTATTTTATGCTTACCAAATAAGAAAACCAACCACGAAAAAATAAACAAGGTACAGTGGAACCTGTCGTATGTGACCACTCATACTGCCATCAAAAACTGATAGCATACGGCATGTGGTCGTTAACTAAAGGTTCATGGTCATGACTTATTTACACCAGTGACGTATATTCCACACACCAAAATGTACATATTAGAATTTTACCATGTAATCTGATAATAAATAAATAAGAACATAAGCAGGACTTTAAAGAAATGTATTTAGCATAAATAATTCATTTAAAAATTTTAAAAACGTACTTACAACGGTCACCAAGAAACTAAAATATTTATCCATTAAAGACTAGCAGTATAGCCCGGCGTTGCTCGGGTGTAATGGAAACTTTAAAACTAATTCATGGTCCTGGAGGTCAGACTCAGCCTAAAGAATAGGTGTGTGAAGTTTGGTGAGAATCGGATAAAAATTGTGGATTTCTATAAAGGACATACAGACAGATAAAAAGACACACACACGAACATTTTGCCTTTTATATATACATATATTATCGATTTTCTGCACTATTGTAAGAACTGCAACATTGAAACATCTGAATATCGTTTCTTATGTCTTTTTCTATGAGTGTATCAAATTTGATTAAAATCGGACCACTCCTTCTGTAACCCGATTTTTTCAATTATTGATTTTTTATATTTATCAGGGGTATCTCGACACAAAACCTAACTAAGAACACTTGCAAACGCTTATAGTACAACTGTGTAAATTTTCAAGAAAATGGGTTCAGCCGTTTCGGAGTCTATAGGTGACGGACACACACACAGAGACACACACACAGAGAAACAAAGTTCCATTGATAAATAAGTTTAGATATTTATTAAGTTGACTATAAAAAGTCAGTTATTGCTTTCCTTTTCGTGCCTGTACTAGCCATTTTTTTTAATAAAATATAGATTTTAGAAAAATTCACGACGTATACGGTTTCAGTTTTTTTCTTAGAGGTGAGTGATAGCAAAAGAGAATCTGCGATAAAATATGGCAAAAAACAAAACAAATTAAAACAAACGAAAAACTGACAACGATCGTTGGTGGAGGTAGAGAAACAGATAGATAGAGATAGAAATATCCAGATAGAAATATAGTAGATACACAAAAAATATTGGAACGTAACAGATAGACATTTGAGAAAGAGACATAGTTGTGATTTTCTCCATTCACGAATTTATCCAAGTCAGTACAGTGACCGTGACAAATGTTTTGAACATGTCAAATGCAATAGATGCTGTACAAAACAGTGAGGTATATTTCAACAAGAAATATAAGTTTGATACAACACTACAATAGTAAAACAATGAAGAAGTGTTCCTGACGTGGATCAAAGCAAAATGAAATAGATTATTCCTTTATTTTCTCCTAATTTAGAAGTTGGCAGTGTACGACCAAAATGGATTTTTTTAAAGTGGTCGCTTGATCAGTGATTTTCACTCGTTGATGTTAGTCGATGGTCTCGTTCTAGAGGTAGTCGCTCACTAAGGGTCAATTAACATTAGCAAATCATCCGTGCATAGAAAAACGGTCGTTAACAACAGGTGCTCGGTGACGAAGAGAGTTGCATACAGCCGGTTCCACTGTATCTAAATAAATAATTAAAGAAATTATGGAAAAAAAAATTGGCAAGCTTCAAATGCTCGTATACACACATGCAAATGTCATTATAATAATCCAAAGAAAATAATTAAGTAATCAATAATAAGTAATTATTTAAAAATAATAAACAACATGTAAATAATAACGAATAATAATAAACAAGAAAAGAGCAACAAATAACCGCATTCACAATATTTCTGCACTACAGAGCTCTATAATGAGTTGTAATATAAAAGTTCCTCCTACACAACAAGATTAAAAAAAAATAAACAGATATTTTCTCATCCATAATGTACCACTTGCCAACTTTTGTAAATAGTCGAAACAACACACAACAAACATGGCTTGAAAATTTTCTTCAAGCCTGAAACATGCATTTAACGCACGTTATTGACCTCGGTGTCCATTTTAGATTTACATACGCTCTGTGACAGAAATTGAGCACTTCTGGCTATAAATATAGCATTTGACCATAAATATAGCATATCATAAACTCGCTGTCTCTCCCTCCCTCTCTCTCTCTCACTCTCTCTAATGGTCTTCGTGTACTTGCAGAATACCCGTCAAGTTTTTACACACACAAACACACGCACACAAACACACACATACACACATTTTGACTATATATATATATATAATGATAATTTTGATAGTGGTTAATTCCAAGGTTCTTGTTTTTCAGTGGTTTTACTTATAAAGTCACCATGATTCTGCACAAGAACAAAGAAAAAGAAAATCAAGAAATCACAAACAAGACAACATCCATAAACATCTTACCATGTTCTATATAAATGAGAAAAAACGTGACCTAACAGCAAATAGCACTGACCAGTAGGAATATCATAACTGTGTCATCAGTCAACTTCGTATTCGGTATGAATCTGTTCAGTTAAAAAGACAAACCTTTTGTACTTCAGTCAAATAAATGCTATACGTGATACACGCTTTCAGTGACCATGTCTCGAAAGAGACATACCTGATTGGGCAGAAGATTATCCCGCACTAGGTTGCCATTGCTTTCTGCGGTATACTGGTTGCCACCCAAGGCTATAGGATCTAATCTATCCTATCATTTAACCCATAACTGGAGGAAAGAGAGGGATTAATAACTTTCTCAATGGTATTTGTGGGTAAATGAATGCAACTGGGATTCAAACTCGGCACATTTGTTCTTTTTGTTGATTTTGTTTATGAAAATCACCTGAAGACACCACTCTTGGTAGAAACCTAGGTCGCGTAATAACTCGTTTACAAATAGAATATATATATATAAACATATACATATATATTTATGTGTGTGTGTGTGCAACCGCACGCGCGCGCGCGTGTGTGTGTGTATAAAAATGCATAAACTCGAAATGCTATTGATTGACTAAGTACACGAAGGAACATTGGAAAAATGTCGAACCATGTCTATATTAACTTACCAGACGTCAGCAACTTACACGTTTGGACATTTTCATGACGTCAACGTATGACTTTGACAACTACAATTTGATTCGCATCTTGGTGTCGTACAATTTTCAGCATGTTCAGATTATGTCTAGAGACAGAGTAGTTCATGCATTATAAAATATATTTACCGTGTATTTCCATTTTAAAATCTTTAAATGTACTTGTAATGCTTTGACGTCGTATAAATTTGTTTTCTTTCTCTGTGAATAAAACCGGCCTATCTTATCTTTGTAATAAATTGTGCTCTCTATTTTATTTATTAATAGTTTACGCATTATTCTAATCTATTTCACTTTATGTGTTCAGTGTTTACTTATACCGATTTTTAAACAAATCTCTTATCTTACGTGCTGTGAAAGGATTTCTAACACATTACCTTTCTGGCATGGATTCACGGCTTCTGAAGGCAAAATAAGATCTTTAATAACTTAGGCAGCAGGAGTGAAATTGGAAAGACATACGTTCGTAGACAGGTAGCAGATAACGAATAAAACTAATCTACAACAATTTTTATCCTTTTTATGTAGAAATTTGTACGTTTTTCGTACCTGCTTGATTTTAACATCCCCCACCTCTATTTGGCACTCTGCGCTGCTCGTTTTGCTGTCACATTTTGATAAATAAACAGGTTTTAACTCTACATTTGTACGTTTAAACGAATTACCTCATAATGTCTACTAATGCTGAATATAGATATTTATTTGAAATCATTCTAGTTCATGAGCTATGTCTCTTCAGGACGTAGGCGATCTTGGAAATCCACTTGCCCCTATAACTTGACGCTCTCAATGCATTTCCTCTTAGTACCTCTTACACGCTCCTCTCTGTCATCCGCTTGCACAAGCCTATCAAGTATATCTCGCGCTCTTATTTCTCATTCGTTTTATCCGCCCTGTGAGTATCAAATTCTTCAAACCCTTCATCCTTATTACGTGTCCCAGAAACCTTAGATGTCTCTTCCTGATGTTATGTATGTTATATTCTCATTTACATCCTCTCTCCAATACCTTGTCGGTCTATCATTAACATCCTTCTGTAGCACCAAATTTCTGTTGCTTTGAGTCTTTCATTCGTCTTTAAAGAGTTTTTGCAGTACTTACTGTCATAAGAACAGGAATCACATGACAGTCTAATGATCTTTTCCTTGTTTCAAAAGAAATCTTCCTGTCTCTCAATACTCTGATTAGCATTTGGAATGCATCCTTGGCTATACTGATGCCTCTTCAGATTTCAGTATTGCACTTTCCATCCTCTGTCAGAACAATTTCCAGATATCTAAATTTTTGCACCTGTTTGATTGTAGCATACCCGAAATGTAGTTAGCATTTTGGGGTCTTTTTGCTGATGACCATAAATTCAGTTTTCTTGAAGTTTATATTTAATCTTTTCTTCTCGATGTTCCTTGCTACCTTTTGTAGGATGTCCTCTATTTTCCCATCCCTGTCTGCTATTAGTACTGTACCATCTGCGTAACTTATTGTTGTTGTTATCAGAGCTGTTAGCACTCACAGAATTGTTTTAATGTGCAGGTTGAACAGATCCAACGAGAAGACATATCCCTGTCTTACATCCTTTTCTATTTTTGTATATCTGCTGATTTCAATTCCTGTTAGTATGTAAGCGGTCTGCTGTCATTATTGGTTCTTGATTATTCTAATGTCTTTCCCGAATATGGCGAGGTTGCCAAGCAGCTCTAAGTAGTTTCTGTGGCGTACTTTGTCGAACATCTTTATGTAGTCACAGGTATACGTTCTTCTTTATTTTTATTGCTCTTTCTGATAACAATCTGGGCATATATATCGTGTTTTTTGTTCCTTGTAGCGGTTTATTTGACAAACCCGTACAGTTCTTGTCCTCTGTCCTAATTCTGCTGAGCGGTCTGTTCATTAGAATCCGGACGAAAAGTGTTGTTATGTAGCTCATTAAATTCATTGTTCGGTGGATTTCACATTCCTATGGACCTGGCTTTTTAGATAGTGCTATGAAAATTGATCTGTTTAGGTCCTCCAGTATATTACCATTGTTGTAGGATATGTCTTCTCGTTGGATCCATTCAATCTGTACATTTACTATCGGGCTTAGGGTCTATTACGTTGAATACACCGGTTCTCGCTCGATCACCGAAGTTAAGCAACGTTGAGCCTGGTCAGTACTTAGATGAGTAACCGCTTGGGTATACCAGGTGCTGTAAGCATTTAGTGACGGATGTGCATTGTGGTGCAGTGGATATCTGCTCGGAAAGAGAAATCGGTGAGCCGAGTTCGAATTCCAGTTGAATACCCTGCATTCACTTAAGCACTGGTACTCTTGGAAAAGGTATTAATCCGTCCCTTCCCTCCAGTTATGGGTTAAATAACAAGGGTAGGACTTGGGGACACTCGCCTAAAAAAATCCCAAAGAAGATTGATACTCGTAAAGAAAAAACCCAGACAGTGTTTGGTTAATTCGAGTTTAATTCGTCGCCTCTTCGTCACTAGGGCCCATGGTACAGTTGGTAATCAGCCTAATAACCAAAATCGTTAGGGTTCAATTACTGACAGCGGATGCGCACTGTTTGAAGAGTCCCAAATAGAGGACGAAACGGCCGTCCAGGGTATTCTGCTGAGGCCGAATAAAAAACTCGATGGATTATTTAATAATTGTTCAATTCCTCCTCCTACTTCTGTTTATATATATATATATATATATATATATATATATATACATAAAGAATATCAGCTTTCCCTGACAATCCCTTGAGGTGAAATCTAGGTAGGTTGTCTGGCTCTCTAGGTATTCTTTATTTATTCCGCTCTACCTAAGTATTGAACGCTTTTTTGTTAGTTGATTGCTTGTGTTGGTGTTCTTTCTTTGGCTTACGTGCTGACTCGGCCTGAGCTCTTTTGACTGATGTTCATGTATTTCACACATTCTGTTTTAAAACCATTTTCCCTTCTTCGTAAATACGTGGAAGTTTTTCGACATGATTGTACTTATTATCTCTTATATATATTTATATATTACGGAAATCAACGAAACTTGGTTGTAAGCAACCGGCAATTTGTAATGAATTAGTTGAACATTATTTTTACAGATACTCGTATTTAAGTAGATATTCTGTTTTTAATTAAACAGTATTTTAAATTTATATCCACCAGCCTGATTATTTACGATAAATTTTTATTACGAAAATGTGTGCTATCTAGCAAGATTCGAACCTGCGGCCGCTATTTACATAGGGGAAGCTACCATTTGATTTGGTAACGTCTTAGACCGCTCGACCATAGATAGCCTCCTGATCAAACGAGGTTTTTATCATGCTTATATAACACAATTTTCGATTCCCAGTAAACAAACATATCTGCTCTGAAATGTATCGTAATGTCAACAAATGTAAACGTGTTACGGAAATTAACGAATTTTAATGAAACTTGGTTATAAGCAACCGACAATTTGTAATGAAAATAATGTTCAAATAATTCATTACAAATTGTCGGTGATATATATCACTTTAACTCCCACGTTTTGTAGACAAAAGTGTTTGTAATCGTTCTGTCTACTCATCAGGTGGCTTCAGCAATTGACTACTGATTTTCACTTTTTTGCTATTTTTTACTAAAGTAATAAATTAAGCGCTAGATATAGATGGTAGGTTGATTTGTTTATTTTTATGTGCGTTTGCTCTTACGTGTGTGTGTGTATTTATGTGGTTGGATGTACAAAATAGATTCACTTATTAGTTGTGTATAATTGATAGATACTCATATAAAATATATACTCGAAACTTTCCAATAACAAGTTTATTGTTGGTTTTCGAAAAAGTTGGAATGTGTAGGGAATTGAACACAATTAAACGACTACCAACAGAAAAAAAAACAATTGTATGAATCAAATTGTTTGATCGTAGAATCAAACAAATTACTAGAAGGGATGCAAAACGTAGTCTATATTTTGCAAGAAGTAAAATGTTTGTTTTTTTTTTTGCAAAAGAATGCAGACAGTTATAAAAATTGTTTCGAAATCCTGCTTTAAGGATTAGCACTTTTTATCAAGAGTGTCTGGGAAAGAAAATATTTCAATAAAATCCTAACTAAAACAGCAAAAATAAATCGATCAATAAAAATAAAAAAACACATAAAAATAACTACAGAAATAAAACAAATAAATGCACATACATCTTTCAAGTGTCTAAAGTCAAAGTGCTTTATTTAAACAGTTTATCGGGCATTTACTTGCATTTTGTTAAATATTTAACGATTATATCGAACAAATATTGAATGACTTTTTTCTTATCGGAAGTCAATATGCTTGCGTAGTAACGTTACATCCAGTGAGTTTGTTATTCTTTCATCTTCTGACATTCATTCTTTTATTTCTTCCGACTGCAAGTGTTTTCTAACCTTTTTAAACAACGGCGCACGTAGAGGCAAATGAAATATCACAGAACGCTTAGCAAAATTTTAAAAGGTATACACTTAAATGTTAAGAAATAAAACTATAGATAAAAAAACAAACACTAATATGAACTTACCTGATTTCATTTTTTCATTTAACTATTTTTACTCGTCCTGAGCATGATAACAACTGTATCCGGCAGCAAGGTCTTTGATTGCTGTTGTTCTCAGGTCCAGTCTATCCCTAGGTGGTAACATTTGTCAGGGTCCAAACTATGGGCAATTGACCCTAAAACTTCTTCTTCTTCTATGTGCCTTGTCCCTTCAGGACGTAGGCGATCATAGTTCTCCACATCTCCATATCCCTTTTGGCTCTTAGTATGTTTGCTCCTGTTACTCCTGGCAACTCCCATTCCGTCATCCACCTGATCAGGCCCTGCAAATACGTTATCCGCAGCCTTCCTCTGTCTCTCTTTCCTTCTATCTGGCCAGTCAGTATCAGCTTCTCAAAGCTCTCCTTCCTCATTGGGTGTCCCAGGAACTTCAGTTGTCTCTGATGCTCAGTATTAATTTCCTTTTTGTTGTCATTCTTTCCAACACCTCATCGTTGCTTGCATGCTCAGTCCACGATATCTGCAGCATCCTTCTGTTGAACCACATTTCCGAGGCTTCCAGTTTTGTCCTCATTTTCGATGACATTGTCCAGCATTCATTGCCCTATTGAAGAACTGACATCACATAGCAATCCAGCACTATTTTCTTTGTTTCTAGTGAAATTTTCCTGTGTGTTAGTACTTTACTCGGCTTCTGGAACGCGTCCCTTGCTATGCCAATTCGCCTTCGGATCTCTGCGTCACACTTTCCATCTCCTGTTAGAAAAAAGCAACTGTGTTACGGAAACAGTAACAAAAAGTTGCTGCCCTACATACCACTGGATGTAACGGATGATCGATCGATAGACTAAGAGGCTCATGTGGGACAATAAATGCCACGGCACTAAAATTGAGAACCACGGCTGAAAATTACAATATGTAAATATACTCCAGAGCTGAACTGAATACAGTCGCCTAGCGAGCCAATTTACTCGTACAATACAGAGTTCCTTTTAGTCTATGTTTCTGTCATCTACCGTCAGAAAACGTTGTTATTAGCAAATAACTAAATCACCCGACAATATAAAATGATCATTTTCAACTTACGCAATCTCTTCTCCTGGCTATCTCCTCTTCTCTTTGCTATTTAATTCCCCACAACTGTCCCTCTAGGCCAACCTTGCGATAAGTTCTTATTACACGTGAGTGACACAATGGATGAAATAGAAAATTCTAAGCGAATATTTAAATCAAATGTTGACTTTTGTGTTCGTCTTTGATACATCAATTCACATATTAGATTACACACAAGTATATGATATCATCCTGTGAGGATTCGAAAAATTAATAAATTTCATTATTTGAATTCTTGAATAAGAAAATAAATTTGGAAATTTGCAGTAATAAAACAAGGCAATTCATTACATAAATTAATAAGAGAAAATACTTACGAAGACGAACGATAGTCTGTAAAATTGTCATATATTTCTTGGAAAAAATAAATCCTAATACGTTTAGCTATACTTTCTCAATTGTTTATCTGTAATTAACTCACTCAATCACTGATTTTTCTATTTTAAAAGTATATTAAGCATACGTTTGAAATATTAAAGTAATTAAACATTGTTTAAAGTGGTGATTTATTTCTGCAATTATGAATATTAATCATCGTTTTGCTGTTTGAATGTACAATTTATACGTAAAGTAGCAGAATAGCCCGGCGTTGCTCGGGTAAAATGAAAGCATTAAAACTAATCCATGGTCCTGGAGCTCAGACTCTTTGGACTTTGGCACGAAAGACTAAAAAGCAGTAGTTGTTTCCAGTTCAAGCGAAACCGTAGACTGAAACAAAAATGAATGGCTGTAAGTCAAATTTTGATTTCCTGGTATCGATATCAAATAAGTTATTTTCGTCGTACTCTGAATTTTGAAGGCTAAATATGTCCTCTGAGTAAATGGTATCATGACTGAGACTAAGAACTACAATTATACCTACTTAGAGCCAAAGCCGAAGCAAAAACTAAAATAAAAGGGCTGAAAAACTGATTTTCATCTTGCCTTTTATATATATATTATCGATTTTCTGCACTATTGTAAGAACTGAAACCTTGAAACTTCTGAATATCGTTTCTTATGTCTTTGTCTATGAGTGTATCAAATTTGATTAGAATCGGACCTCTCTTTCTATAACCCGATTTTTTCGATAATCGATTTTTGATATTTATTGGGGGTACCTTGACACAAAACCTAGCTAAGAACACTCACAGACGCTTATAGTACAGCCGTTTCGGAGTCTATAGGCAACGGATACACACACACACACACACACACACAGGCAAAGTTCCATTTATAAATAAGTTTAGATTCTATGCAAAAGGTTGCTTCTATCGCACTAATATCTTAGCTGATACTCGTTTTATAGCATCCTTCTGAAGTCTTGCTTCCGAGTCAACTTTCATCTTCAAATATTTAAATCCAAACCCAATCGTTTTCTTCTAAATACTTAATTCTTGTTTTTTTAGTATTCTTTGTATTATTATCATATCCTCTAACAATCTGTAACTCACTCCGTGCGACTTATGATAAAAAAAAAATCAATCAAATACATCTGGAATATTTTCATAATCTCACATATAAAAACAGCATTCAAAATATGAAAACATCGCAAATAATAAATTTTAGTAGATTTAAATCATATTTATTTAAAATTTTATTATTTAAATATATACATTTACTCTACTCATATCGTTCCATTCTTCGTAACTTCGTCTGTACTTAACTTATGTCAGCAAAGTAATAATCATATAATAAAATCCCGCCACCCGTTCCAATATCTAACTGATTTCAAGCGATATTTCTCTCACATCTACTAGAAAAAATAATTATGAGCTTTCACAGAAAAACAAAAGAACAAGTTATCAATATGATCTTTTTTCAATAAACACATTTATATATCAAAAAGTTTTTAATCTATAAAGACATTTTATATATTTATCTATAAATTCAATTTGTCAATCATGACAGGTGAGCCTCGTGGAATTCGACATGTTGTAATGGTATGCAAACTTGACTTGCTAAATTAATTACGACGGAAAAGTGAGTTCGATTCTCACGTGGTTGCCCCATACTTTTGGTTTTCTCATGGCAAAGGATGAATTCCAGAAGCTGAGTAGAGTATTGAGAGACAGGAAATTTTTTGCAAGAAACAAAGGAGAAAATACTAGATTGATATATGATGCCTGTGATTCAATATGACAATGAATGCTGAAAAATCACTACAAAGATGAAGAGAGACATAAAGCAACCGAAATGTGGTCCTACAGAAGGATGCTGTTGGTACCATACAGTGAACATGTCTGCAACGATAAGGTTTTGGAAAGGATGGAAACGAAAAGTAAACTACTATTAACACCACAAAAACAGAACTGAATTTCCTGGGAAATTTAATGAAGAAGAAGGGCTTGGAGAATCTGATACTGATAGGAAAGCAACGCGTAACATGGGCTTAAGCAAATAGGAGGCATAATGGGGTTTCGGGTGGGTAACAGAAAAAAGCGTGTTAAGAGCCACTAGGGATAGGGTAATATCGAAGGCCATGGTCGCCCACGCCTTGAATGGACACAGCAGATAGAAGAAGAAGACAAAGAAGAAGAAGAAGGCATGTTTAATCTATAGTTAGAAAAAGAACATAATAATTGAGCCTATAATTAATTGAATGATTAATCTATGAATAAAAATCAAAAACAAGAAAAAAATAATCCGATATCCATCCTGGTTATTTATCAAATTTTCCTAGGAAAAATATTAGTAATTTAAAGAACATGGAATAAAATTAGGGCAAGTTCAGTTATTAGGTTGATACACGACATTTAACGAGTTAGATGTCGTTGCTCAGATGAACTCAATAAAAACTCAGCCTGTAACCCTGACCAGTATATTTAACAGAACATATTTCAATTTCTGCGTGACATGGCGTGGCTTTTCTCAGTCTTTTAATCATTATATTTTAATGGCAACTGTACCGACAAGTTTTTTCCCCTGGTTACAAAGCGAACACGCATTTAAACCCGTTATGGATTGGCAGTTAGTTTCTAATTTTTTACTAAGGAAATAGTTAAATGAAACTGCCACTTCTACTCCAAAAGTTTCTTTTCTGGCAATTCCCACTTCTGAAATTACTTTCGGTTTCCTTGCTTTCCTGCTTCAATCTAGGTACATTTAAATGTAACATCAATACACATCTTCTTGAATCCCAATAATCTTTCTCTCCTTTCCCTAATCCTAATAAGCTATTTTCTTATTTTCCTTTCCTTAATCTTTCCTCATGGCATACACGCGTTGCTTGATGTGACATGCTTAATATATACCTATATAAGTAAAATTGTAGGTATGAATATATATATATATATATTCATTATTTTTTGAATATGACCAGAGTCTGTAATATTTAAAAAAAAATTTTTCTTTCTTTTCTTTTCTTTTTTCCCTCCCTTCCTTGATCTCTCTTATCTCCCACCTTTTTTCCGTGTTGCTTAACCTTACATCAATTTCAAGACGGCTGTCTGTTAATTTTTAGTTACAATTCTCTTTCCTTCTTTTGCGAACCCAGACGAGGTCAATTTTTTCTTTTCTTGTTTATTTGATTTTATTTTGTTTTATCTTTTTCTTTTCCTTTATTTTTCCTTTTTATTTTCTTTTTTATTTTCTTTTTTAATTTCTTTGAAAATCTATTTAAAAAGAAAAGTAGACTAATTTTTCTCCAGTTTCTGAAAGGATTTTTCTGTTGCTGAGGTGATGTGTTATCCCCCGTGGGGATCTTCATATCGAAATGGCCATTCAACATCATTGAATTAATCCTTTTTTATATTTGCTCTGTAATATTTTATTACATGGAGCTCTCTTCCTGTATCATTTTTTAATATTAAAATAAAATTTTTAATATTAATTAGGATCGGGTTTTTGGAATTTACCTTCCTGCTTTTTTCCCTTGGATTGAAGTATCTGAATTAAAATATATATATATATATATATATATATATATATATATATATATTATATTATTATACAATCTACTGCAAAAGTGTACATTTTATTTCGACATTGAAAGAACAATATATCATCAGGTAGTAAACGTTATTTTGAAAAGAGATGGAAATTCTCTTCCTTTTATTGGCAATTTTTTTCTGTATACGAGGTAAAGGGGATATATAATATTATTTACATCAAACCCTTCATGTTGATCAATATTAACATTTATAAAATTAATATTTATTGGATATGTTTTTTGTGATTTTAAATTTTTTCTCATCCTTTTGGGATTTAATATATATATAAATCTGATAGTATCGTTCTTTTTTTTTTGATGATCAGATTCAATGTCATCGGCTGGGATTTCATTTTGGCCGACTCTATAGACATTTATATTTTCATACACATTTCTTGCATTCAAAATAAAACTGTTATAATATGCAAGAAGTGACATTTTATTCCTGACGAAAAAATATGATCGATTACAACATTTTCTCTCTTCAACATGTGCAGTTATTTTGTAAAATCCTTATTATATAACAGTTGAATTCCGTACAAAAATTTGTACTCGCCTACATGCGAAGAATTGAAACATCTATCTTTTTTTTTTAAAAGTAAGAAGATAAATGGAGTTATAAATATTCTTTATAGTAAATCTAAGAAGACTGGACAAAGCAGAGAGCGAACAATCGACTCAGCACGAATCAATATCTAATAAAAAAACAACACAAAAAAACATTGAGGAGATGATTGATTCATGTAAATTGAATTTTGGTTTCTTGATAAATTCGAAATTCATCCTTAAATTCCTTTGCCGCGAATGCTTATCTACTCACAAGCAATATAACAAAAGTTAGAACGCAAATAATAGGATTAGAAGAAACTTGCATAAATGTCTGCATCAAATATTATCGAACAATATACTTGCAAACACACATATACACACGCACGCACTCACACTCACACGCAAGCAGACACACAAGCACACACACACACACACACACACACACACACACACACACACACACACACACACACACAAGTACACATACATACTGGAGTCACTATTTTTTCTTTATCATGATGTTCGCACACGGCATTTTAAGCAAATGGTTTTAGTATGGTAGAAGAATTTAAACTTTCCCGCCAACATGACATCATATTTACATTCTTACATAGTTCAGATGAACGGTAGTTTTGCAAAATGCTACCTGACATTAAATTTCGAATACAAGTAGTCTCTAAAGTAAATCCTCCTTGCAAGAAATATTTACTCTTAATGTGCGTTATGGTGCAATGGATATCGGCTCAGAACGATAAATCGGGGAGCAGAGTTCGAATTCCAGTTGAATTCATTGCATTCACTTACGCACAAATACCCTTAGGAAGGGTATTAATCAGTCTCTTCCTTCCAGTTATGGGTTAAATAACAGGACTGATTGGGTTCTATAGCCTTGGCTGGCAAACAGTCAACCGCAGAAAGCAATGGCAAACTACTGCGAGATAATCTTCTGCCCAGTCAGTCATGTCTCATTCGAGACATGATCGCCCAAGTGTGTTTCCCGTATGGCACTTAACTGACTGACATTCATTAGCCTTTAATGAACGTTTACGGTGACCAATGAGTAAATATAAACACAGATATCCTGTCGAGTTGCTTTTCATGCCTAGCAACCGATATGTTTGAAAGTGAGGTTCGCTTTCACCAGTGCTCAATTTCACGAACGCGACATGCCTTATCCTATACATTGCATAGGCGACGATGTTGGAAAAAGGTATTTTTATTTTAACAATATAACCATCCTCTATAAAGATATTAAAATGTTTCTTCCATATTAATGGTTCTGTGGAAATAATAAGTATAATTAAGTTCGGAGACTTCCTTGAATGCACGCACACAAATAAACAAACTGATTTACTAAGCATAGCTTATATATGGCACAAGGTCAAAAGTATGGGGCACCAACTGAGGATTAAACATACTAATCAGTTGTAATTGATCTAGCGAGACAAGCAGAGGAAAACCTTACACCACATCAAATTAGCAATTTTCAAAACGTAGCTTAGATGTGGTAGAGACCCGAAGCGTGGAGCACCCAAAGAGAATAGATATCACTCGTTATTTATGAAGGGAGACAAGCTTACTAACCATCATACCACGTCGAAGTGCCCAACAGACACACATATATATTTAATTTATTTGAATAATATTTTCATTCGATACTCGTATTTGAGTCGATATTCTGTTTTTAATTAAACAGTATATATATATATATATATATATATATATATATATATATAAGTCGAATTATATATACTCGAAAATTTGTGCCATTCGGCAAAATTGGGACCTGTGACGCCCAACAACAGATTGGAAGTGTTCTGCTGTGTGTTAGACCGCCACACAATGAATGATTTCACCGTTGAATTGAAGTTAAATCAAGCCTTATATACATAACTTTAGACTTTTCGAAAATAACCGTCTCTGCTCTGAAATGTCTTGTAACATAGATAAATGTAAACAGACAAAATTACGGGAAATTCCGGAGATTAACGAGATGGAATTAACAAACGATATATTTAATTTATTTGGTTGGATATTCTTTGTAATCCATACTAACATTTGAGTAGATGTTCTTTTTTCAATTAAACAGTATATTTATACGTATATATTTATACCTTCCTGATTATTTTCGAGAACTGTTGTTACGAAAGTGTGTGTCATTCGGCAGGATTAAAACAAGTGATAGCTAAAAATATATGAAAAGCACTATGATGTTAGGGCTCGCAGAATATCTACTCAAATAAGAGTACCGATTAAATATAATATTCAAACAAAGAAATTAATTATGTCGTTTGTTAATTCTATTTCGTCAATCTACAGAATTTTCCATAATATATATACATCGAAATTACTGGGAATTAAGTGGAAATAACTTAAATCCACAGATAAAATTGAAGCTCATAGGCAAGGCTAGGGACCCTAAAAGCTATGTTTGACAGAAAAAAATAAAATTTTGAAATTTCAATACTAGAATATACTCTTAAATAAACGGAGGGAGATCATTAGTATGTGTCGTCATAGAAATGCGTATAAATTGCAAAAAATATCCTATTCTTTCAATTAGTCAAACAAATATTTTTTTAAATTTTGGATAAGCAGTTAATTCCCCGCTTCCTACTACTGCTAATTCAAGGATCAAACCACATACCTCCTACTACCAAAGAAAAAATACTAATAAAATTCGACTAAATTAATCCTATAAAAACCAAAAGAGAAAAAAATTAGTATTTTGAAATTTAAATACCAGAATATAAAAGGAGGGAGATCATTAGTATGTGTCGTCATAAAAATAAGTATACATTGCAATAATTATCCTATTCTTCCAATTTGTCACAATAAAGTTATGGCAAAGTAGTTACTTCCCCACTACTTACTACTACAGACGCAAGGGCCAAGCCACATACCTCTTACTACCAAAGAAGAAATTATTACGAAAATCCGCTAGTTTGACTGTATAAAACCAATACCTACTAACCCATTCCTTTACTAGAGCAAACTTCAGAGCTTAGAAGTTTTCCTCATTCTTTATTTATATGATGGCTGAGAAGGCATGTCTTAAAATTATATGTTGAAAATGGTTATTTCCCCTTTACGTTTTATTAGAATTTGCATATATATATATGTATATATATATATATATATATATATATAATTTGGTAAAAGGGAAACATTTTTTTAGCAAAAACCTTGAGGTTCCTTTTGGCAAACACTTCATCAGAGGGTACTGTTGACTAAAGAAATTAAACACACTGAAAATATGGGCACAGTTAAAAACACAATTAAAAATAATTTATTTGTAAAAGAATAATTCACCATTAAAATACAAAATACTTCAACGAGTATAAAAAAGAAAATATTTACTCAAGGACCATTGTGCTGGAAAATGTAATGTAATAAGTTCTTTGTCTGCAAAGATTCGGTCTCTATACTTTAATATAATTCGATTCTAGTATCGTCATATGCATCAACAGAATTTGAATTATCGATTAGGTGTTGGCAGTTTGTAGAGTCTAGCACAGTTTGGATCATCCTTCTAAATTAACCTTGGTTGTCATATTTTATATAAGCAGGCATGTGCCGACTGCCTCTGATTTTCAATCGCTGATTGGTCAGTCCCACGAAATTCAGCACCAGGAATTTTGTTAAAAAACATTTACACCTTTTCAAAATTATCTTTAAGTTCTGTTATATCAAGTCTTTCTCTCTCTCTCTCTCTCTCTATATATATATATATATATATATATATATATATATATATATATATATATATATATATGTTAACATGCGTAAGTATGATTATACATTCTTCGGTGAATCTGTGTATTTGAAAAACTGTTCAATCATTTCTGGTATTAAGAATTCATAATTTACTATATTTACATGCGAACTATTAACATGCTTCGTTTTATTACAGGATTTTGGTCATTTTGAGCTTGGGACTTCATTAGATTTTCCTCGATCTGAGTAATCTCTAGGAATTTACGAAAATCCTATATCCTATAATTAGTCTAAAAAGGTACATTAAATATAGCCAATTGGACGAGATCATGTCTAGGGATATGTCTATCTGTTAATGAAATATTTCAGTAAAATGCATTTATACTCCAGTCGTTCTTTCTAGAATTGAGGAGGTTTTCTATCTTAAACACTAATTTGAAAACTGTGAAATTTTGGTTATATCTGTATTTTCTCTTTGAGTAAATTGTTATTACCATTTGAACCCAAATTAACAGACATCTTAACAAAAACATTGCGGGTCGTAATTGAAAGTTTTGAGTAGCCAGAAGCGCGGGGAGGGGCATATGTTACCCCGTGAGGCATTAGACCTTCGGCTCACAGCCTGCACACGTTGTCTTCGAACTTTTGGTGGTTGACTTGCTCGTGTGGAGGTTGTTGATACAGCGTCTTGGGCAGCCTACGATGCGAAGCCTGTCTGCATTTTAACCCTCTAGGGCCATTCGTATCATATTTGATACAGTATTTCCCTATAAAGAAACATTTGGTATTCATTGACTGAGCAGTCAGTACTGCTTTCATTTGAAATTTATAAAATATTTCTCTTAAAAAAATTTTCAAGAAAATATTTCTTTCAAGGCTTGTTTTCATACTGAGTGATCAATGCTTAATCAGCAAATAAACCGGGCATCGCAAGCGAACCCGTAACAATAAACCCAATCAGCGGGTAATTAAGATAAGAATTGTTGAAAGATTTCAAATGATGTAAAATTCGGTAATAAATCTAGTCGTAATTCTTTTTCTAATATATATATATATATATATATATATATATATATATATATATATATATCACGCTAACGAATGAGAACATCATAATGGTGTCCTGACGAAACTGCTCAGATAACGTTTGCATGAATCGGCTCAGCGACAAAGTGACAAACTCTCTATATTTGTCAATGCTCTATCTCCCATACTGAATCGCTTACGATAAAAAACCTACAGGACAAAATGTATTGTATGAGCAAAACCACCGAAAACATCGACCAACTTGGCGCTAAACATTATCAATAATTAAACTATATATATATATATATATATATATATATATATATTATGTATAAATTTATGTATACATTCTTACACATTTATAGAATATAGAATTTTACATATATATAAATATATATATATATATGTACACACACACAAACATATATATAGTCTATATTGTATAAATGTGTAAAAATTAATTTATTCTTGGAAGTTGGAATATTGTGTAGCTCCAGTCTGTCGAATGAGAATAAACTCGTCCCTTAAAAACAGACATACATTATTACTGGCTTTTCACCTAACTATTTTCCATTTTAGCAAACTGTCCATTTTGATTGATCAATAGCAAAATTGGATAAAAAAAAACAAAGGAATATGGATTTATATTTTGATCAAAGATCGATCCACTTATTTAATAATCGATACATGTAGAATTCAAGCAATCAATTCTTCACGTGGCTCTGGCATTTATAATGCTATTCTAACTTCCTGCATCAAAATGAAAACGAAATTAAAAAATAAAGTGTTCTATAGAATCGACTTACTGAGGTATTGACATGTACTGATTGTTGTGCATATTAATAAATGGAACTAATTTAGTTCCACTTCAAGAAGATTTCAGCGATCTATAAAATGTGAATCCATATCGGTTTTCAAGTCGGCCAAACGTAAAATGACTGAATATAGTACATTATTTCAAAGACATACTGTCTTTGATTATTTTCATTTTTTCTATGCAAACATATCAGTAGTGTATTCCTTTTCGACGGGAAAAGTGAGGTCACTGTGTCAATTTCAAGTTAAAGCCAAATACGTAACAAGTATTGTCGAAAAATAACTTTCTGAAAAGCTATGACATTGTTATCTATTCCCTCATGCTAAAGTTTAAATAGCAGAGCGGATTCAGCTTTCTCGTTTTGGTAGCTAACCAATATAAGACAAGAAGAACTAAGACTTTTTTTATAATCATTTCACCTGAGGTAAGGCTCTGGTGCACAGCGAGTTACATCGGAGGAGAGTGAAGAGAAATAGTGAAGTGAAAGGGGAACAGAATACATGTGTGTCGGAAAATGGGTAAGAAAAGGATGGGAACACTCGCGTAAAGAGACATACTTGAGAGTAGAGCAGGAAGAGAGAAGATACAGGGGGTGTCGAGGAAACGATGTGAATCAAGGAGTTGAGAAATAGCAATTGACCTTGCATTTAAAATCTTGGAAATCGTAGTCATCAGGGAAGCTAGTATACGGATATATTTCCACAGGCTGGAAATGCGAGAAATTTTACTGATTTTACAAGCGAGAAATGCGGGAAATTGCCAGTCAATTTAACTGATTTTTGTATGTTGCTAGCAAATCAGCTCCATAACATTCTACTCGCTGCTGAAACTATAGCACTAGCTTCTGATAGTGTAACGTACATATGCATAATTTGCATAAAAAATATTATACCAAGGTTTTCTTTCTATGAAATGATAATCTATTAATCATATGAGAGAACCTTCTATGCCTTCCAACGGTCTGCTGATACTGATGTCCGGGAAAGTGACTCGTTGCCCTTTCTTCGAAAGACTGTCTTGGTTAACATAAATTGGAAATACAATATTGAATTCATTGCTAAGTTAGCTACCAAGAAGTTTGGTTCACTGTATCGCGCAAAACAGTTTTCTCTCTTACTATATTATATACCGATAAGTTTACCATTAGTCCATTATTAGAATATTTCAGCCACATATGGTCCGGTGATCCTGATATCCATCTAGAGTTCCTTGATAAAATCCAAAGAAGAAATATTATTGGCTATGATCTGGCGTCTGGGCTTCTGTCACTATCCAAGCATCATGAAGTTACCTCCCTTTGCCTTTTCTATAAATATGCTCATGCTAACATTTCGAATGATCTCTTGTCTATTATACGAAGACTCTTCGAATTTAAGCGCATTAGGAGAGAGGCGACGTGATCTCACCAATAAATAGTGAGCATATTTAATTTTAGAAAATTTAAGATTATTTCCGAAAATTAAGGAAGGGTGATTGGAGGAAGTTAATCAATAATTGAGTAATACTGACACACTCACGTCATATTACTTAACTTTCTCCAACTACCCCTCCTTAATTATTTGAATATCTATTAATACATTTTATATTTTCTAAAAGAAATCATTTTCACCATTTATTTTTAAAATATGACCTAAAGAAGAACAATCATTTTTCTGAAACATGAAACTTTTTGTGTAGTGATAGTATGCTTTTAGAAACCATTGTAATAAGACAAATTACATCACCCCCCCCCACACATATATATATATATATATATATGTGTGTGTGTGTGTGTGTGTGTGTGTGTGTGTGTTAGCTCTGTAATTTTAATTATATTGAGCTCTCCTGCTGTATCATTTTTTTAATATTAAAATTTTACTATTAATCAGGATCAGGTTTTTGGGATTTACCTTCCTACTTTTCCGTTTGGATTAAAGTATTTTAATATATATATATATATATATATATATATATATATATATATAGAGAGAGAGAGAGAGAGAGAGAGAGAGAGATAGATAGATAGATATATAGATAGACAGACACATAGATCGATAAGACCTGTCAAAATGTTATGTTGGTAAAATTTTGGTTATATTAGTAAAAATAATACAAAAAGGCATTGTGATCACAGTCCACAAGAACAGAATGTGCACTCTTATTAATATAGAAATCTCTGTAGAGTGTAATGCAGCTTTGAAGATCTTCAAAAATCCATGAACATTCAAGGATTCTAAAGTAGAAACCTCAAAATGTGGTACATAAGGACATCAATAATTCTAGTTCCAGTTTGAGCTCTTGGATTGATTGTAAAATGTTCCTCTAGAATCACTGTAGAGGATTTCTAGTGGTCCATGCCCTCAGAAAATATAAAAAATTGTATTCGTTCAGTTCACACATTATAAATGTGCGTTATTTTACCTTTTTGATTAACAAAAGGTGATCAGTGGGAAACGTCATGAAGATATTTCTGACCTTAGATTTCTGGTTGGGACCCGGAAGGAAAAAGATATACAACATAAGTTCAAAGAACTAGGACGATTTAATAAAGGGTTAAAATGATTGTCGATGTTTCTCAGCTAGGTTTCACAATGTATTTTCAAATGTCCGAATAATTATGAGAAAATATAGATTTTGTAGAATGGTTATAAACCCAAATGATACTAGTAACAAACTTGAAATAACTGAAATGGAAATAAAAGTTCGCTAGAATTTGGAGAGATTTATATTCGGCTAGTACAGATTATTTCAAACGCGAAGACGAATATTTTTACGGTTTAAAATAAGATTTGTCACTTTTTTATTTCTGCAGATTAGGATCAGCGGTTAATGAATGAGAAAATATCATACTTAAGAAATCGCGAAATTTTTGAATCAATGGATCGAATTCAGATTCTTTCCCAATGTTTTATCCACCTTCCCTGGAAATTGTCTTTGTGATGAATGGAATTTTTAAACGCGTAGGCAAAAGTGTGGAGCTTTATTCTAGTCATTCATTTTAATTGTCTGAATTTCTCAAAAAAAAAAAAAATTGTTGCTCAATTTCTGGTCCTATCTGCCCAACAGAAATATTGACCATGCCGCATTTTGCCAACCGTTAACACTTCCTGCTTTCATAAACTACTACGTATGGTACAAACGAACACTAAGAAGGTTTCGTTCTCTTTTCATCTTCATTTGAATTTCACAATACTTTTCAACCGCGAAAATATAAGGCCCGTCTATCTTTTTTTTTTCACGACAACACGCAACACCCCCATTTCTCTGGTCGTCACAAAATATGCTTTCCTTCCTTGCTATTTATTTCTTTGATACTATGCTTCAGGACTATTTTGACACGACATTGAAAATATACATAATCAACTGAAAATGTAATCTTCTTCTTTATATGCAGAGTCCTTTAAGGACATAGGGTATCATGGATTTTTCTTGCCCCTATTACTTGTGGCTCTTAGCATTTTTCTTCGTGGTATTTCTCCTAAACCTCGCACCACCATCCGCTTGCCCAAGCCCATTAACTACGTCTTACGCTGCTTTCTCCTATCTCTCTTTACATCCCTCATTCCTGTGAGTATAAGAATTTCCAAGCCCTCCATTTTCATTACGTGTCCAAAAAACCTCAGTTGTCTCTTTCTGATGCCAAGTATGAGTATCATTTTGATTTGCTTCTTTTCCAAAACCTCGACGTTGCACATATGTTCGGTCTATGGTATCCTCTGCATCCTTCAGTACAATCATATATCTGATGCTTCGAGGATCTCCTTCATCTTTGCGGAGATTGTCCGGTATTTGTTACCATATAGCAGAACAGATATCACCACCCATTAATTTTTCCTTTGTTTTTAACGAAATCTTCCCGTCTCTCAACACTCTCCTTAGCTTTTGATATGCGTGTTTGGCCATCCTAATGCACCTTCGGTTACTCTGTAAAAATGCTTTTTATTCTATCACAACAGGATATAGCACGGATATATCGCATAAGTCAAGAGTGAAATTGAACTGCTAAAATTTTTATTTATTTAATGTCGTCTGTACCAAAATATCCATTCAGTTTGAAGGATTTGGTTGAACAGAAAAAATCAACAGCAGCTAAGCAATAAGGGAAGAAAATTCCAAGCGAATGTTTTCAAGCATACACATTAATAGCGGTAGCATTCTCACTGTAGGCAGATTGGATTTAAGCCTCTGAATTTATATACACAGAATTCGTCCCAATGGTATTTATCATGTTGATATGAAGCATTAGTTTGTAAATTTGGTTACATAGTAATTACGCGTTCAGTACTTCTGTAGTTAAAACCTACACTGAGTAGGTCTAAAATAAGCATTACTCTTACAGCTAACATAAAGGGGTAAATTTAAATTTACTTTAAGGTTATACAAGCACCTGATGAAGGCTGTGGCCCACATGTTTAGATGACAACAATAAAGTTCGGGATACTAATCCTAATATGATTATTGTAAATGAGATTTGATTTAGGTTTGCAAACAGAATGGATTATTCGGTACAAACAAGAACAGATATTCTCCAGTCGGTTACACAATCGGTATTAAAACATTATCCTCTGACAGTATGGCCTAAGATTTATTAATCTCCGGTTTTTGGTAAATAGCGTATAACCCAAATATAGTCCTCGTTTGCCATCCTGAAACTTCAAATATAGCTAAAGTTACGGTTAAATTGTGTTTCTGTCCGGTTTAGAAGAAACACCATTGAGCAGCGGATATCGCTAGCAAAACTGGGCATTGGACAATGCGTTGAAATATAGAAATAATACTGAGATGATTGTGTTAGAATCTAATGCAAGTACATTGAAGTTCACAATGACGCCATTGCGGTAGACTGGTTATTTTTAGAATAAGTTAGGGGATTTAATATACAATTAAACTTTTTTCCGTTTCATTCAATGTTGAAAAGCTATTGTATCAATGACATTAAATTTTTGACATTTTATGACCATAACTGATATCTACTTATCTTACTTGCAAAAACACGGTAGAGTAATGGATTGAGGAAATAAAAAGCCGGGTTTGAATCAATACGGATTCGTTGCATTATCATATTTAAGAATAGTATGAATTCTCCCCTAGCTATGGATAAATAGTTGGACAGACTGGCACATACTATGCAGCTAAAGAAAATATCATTTTTTATTCATCTTGTGCTCGATCGATCGTTGGCTATATCAGTCAGTTAATTGCCCTACGTGATACAAGCTTGGGTGATCATGTCTAACTGGGCAGAACATTTTCCCGCAGTAGGTTACCATTATTTCCAGCGATAGACTAGTTGCTACAGAACCAAATCTGTCCTGTTATTTAACCCATAACTGAACGGAGAAGCGCGTATTATTGTACACATAGCATTTTTGTGCTTTACATAATAATTTCAAATCTTTCTTTGCTGTCTTTATCTAGATTCCCCTTTGATTAGAAAAATATTTTTCATCCGTTTAATTTTATTTATTTATTTAATCCAATCATTCCTTCAATTCTCGCTGTGAACAACATAATATGTCCTAGTCATATTATAGTACAGTAATACCTACCTAGATACCTACGTGTGTCACCTTTTGCTGCAATGAATGATATTAAATGTATTTTGTAAATGCATTATATTTCCGAATAAAATCATTGTAATGGAAGATAGAATAAAAGAACAAAGAGGGACAGCACGAGAACGGCAGAGAAGAAAACGAGAATGATTACAAACACAAGAAAGACTAGCGATACGCAAATATTATGAAGATCGAATGCAGGCAACGAGGAATGATATGAACGAAGGAGCGAGAGAGAGAACTTTATATTTATGATTGTTAAGTTCATATATTTAATAATGCGATATGAGAATTTCTATAAATATCTTATTGTTATGGAATCTGCCATGCGCTTATTCAATCATTAACTGAAGAATTAACATTCCTCAAAATATGAAAATAATAAAATCTTGAAATTTCCACGCGTCACAACTAGTAATACAACGATCATTTATATTATTTCAGTTTGAGAATTAGATTTATGTATATGTTCTGGAGGAATATTGTTGTAGAGGAATATCCTGGTCCTACCCCGGAATGGGTATGGCCCGGGATATAAAAGACCTAGACGAGAACGAACTACAGAGGGATAGCGCTGGAGAGAGATTGTGTGTTCGTGGCTATACGAGAGTCTTCGTCATTACACCTGGGTGATCAAGATTATTCGTCATTATATGAGAGTCGACAGCCATCGGTCTTAGACGAGAGTTAGACGTCACTAGACGGAAGCCTACTTCTCAAGACGGACGCATACGTCCTATACAGAGACATTGTCTTCTTAATTGTTATTCGTGTTAACTGTTCGTTGGTGTACTTGTATTTGGTTTATTGTACTGAGGTATAATAAATCTCTATTTATATATTCTCAGTGTTAAGAGTTATTTCTTGCACTATTATTTCTCTGTTTATCCCCTCCCGGGATACAACAGTATATTATATATGTTAATTAATAAAAGGTGTTGAATTTAACCGTATTTTATTTTTAACTTTATTAAATATTTTTTGTTCTGTACATTGGCTTGGGTAAGGAGTATTTCAAGAATGGAAATATTTTAAAAAAAGTCAAAACTGCAGATATATATTTTGGTAAGATTGAGTAGCAGCATTCTCAAGGATTTAGTTACCTTTTCTCTTAATAATTGTGTAATTCTTCGATTTAAAGAATGTCAACGTTATTAGAAAATGGGAACGTGATAATGGCCAGAATGCAAAACCCTGATACACACATTAAGTAATAGCCGTAAATATATCAACAATAGGCCTGCAATATATATCCGCAGTTTTTAATCCTTTAATAGCCTACATATATAGCTTTCGAAGTGAACATATATACGAATTTAAATTGACAGTCACTTTGCAATGATTTTCCTTATATCTCTAGGTCTCTATCGATAATAACATAATAACTCTCTTTCCGTTATTACATATTCTTATCTTATATAATATAGCAATTGTTATATATGTGTTTGTTTAAACACACAGAAACACACAGAAGCACCCCCCCATATATATATATATATATATATATATATATATATTGTGTGTGTGTGTGTGTGTGTGTGAGGCATATGGTGAAGTATAATTCAGTTTATCACTGACATATTTAATGAAAGAATTTGTCATTTGGAAGATTCTACATCAATTTGTTATCTACATATTTGAACAATTTTATAAATTTAACGTTTTTTTTTTTATTTTAAATTGAATTATTTTTTTCCTTTACATTATATCTCTTTATTTTTATGCATTTTTCTTCATTAAGAAAGCTTTCGTTTTTATCTTATCCTGCTTTTTATATTTAATCAACATTTTTGTTTATTGCGCCATCGGCCATTCAATACATGTTATTATATCTTCCATTTTGTCACACTATCGTCAACACTAATTTTTTTTTCTCTCAACAAATGTAATTCTTCTTTCTTTCTTTCTTTCTTTCTTCCTTTCTTCCTTCCATTCTTCCTTCCTTCCAATTACCTTGCGCGTGTGTTCTTGAGACCATGCTATATTTAACCGAAACCCCAATCTGTATTTCCGTTTTACCTCTTTATCATATCTAATTTGTGCATCCGTTCAAATCATCTTCCTGCTGTCGGCGAATTAGAAAAGCATTTTCCCCTTTATTACCTTTATTGAATATATTTTCTTTCTTTTTCCAGTAGATTGGCCCAATCGATAGAAACTTTTGTTATTCTTGTTCGAACAAAATACCTTTAAAATCATATTTGTTATATGCCATAGAAATATAAAACATTAAATAATTATAAGTTTTTAAAATTGGTGACAATCAGATATATTTATTTAAAACAACTTTAAAATGAATTTCTACATAATATATATATTCCACTCTTTTATGCGTCGTATCATTTCAGGATGTTAGCGATCATTGATCTTCACAGCTTCCAGTCCTTTCGAACATTTCATAAATTTTGTCTTTTTGCCATCTCTCAGAAAATATGCTCGGCAATTTATTGCCTCAACCTTGCCAGTTAGATGATGCATTACTTTTCTTACGATATCCGCTATATTCACTTCCAAATTTTCCATATTTTCTATCCTCGTTACATTCCCCCCAAAAAGATTCAGCTGCCTCATCTTGAAAAATAAGTGTCATTTCTGTTGCCACTGTCTGTAGAACTTTCTTGTTGATCATATGTTCGATCCATGATATTCTCAACATTCATCTATAAAACTTGAAAAACACTCATCCCAAATAGTGTAGAAATATCCCTAAAAAGGGTTTCATTAATATATGTGTAATATCGGTGATATGGATTCCATATAGATTGAATTATGTAAGAGATTTTGAATCTTTAATAAACACTGTTGATACGTTAGAACATACTGTAAATATATAAAAAAACGGATTATAATATTTTATGCAAACGTTTGAAATCTTGATTAAAACAGCAATGACATAAGACTTTACGAGTTTGTTTTAATAACCATTTGAATTTTCATTTATTGAATAGTAGTATGTCATCAGAGGTTCTCTATCCGGCAACATTTATAGCATAGAGTTGTAGCCCTACGTGACAAATGGCGGCAAAATGTTTGAGAGGATTTTTACTTACATGTTATTCCACTGATCGTGACAGGAAGAACTACACACACACACACACACACACACACACACACACACACACATATATATATATATATAATAAAGCCGGTTATATATATATATATATATATATATATATATATATATATATAACCGGCTTTATTATAATAAAATGGATTGCCAGTTTCGACATTTACCTTATTGCTTTTTTTTATCAAAGAATGTGTAGATTAACATGCCATCCTAGTAAAAAAAAACAAAAAACACATTAAATATACAGAAATAGTCAATTTTTCTTTTCAGTTATTTTATCTACAAACGGAAGTTTTAATATAGGATTGTTCCTGCCGATTTCGAATTAATTGAAAGGATCATTGAACTAAATTACGGTTTATAAAATTAAGTGATAAAATTTAACCCATATCTGCAGTTAAATATAAAGGAGGTAACTCCAACAACATGGTGCTTATCAAGTTAATCCTATATGACATTACGAGTTCAGTCAATTTGTTTCTCGGTGAACAATTAAGTACTGGGAAATGTGGGAAATTCATCGCAACCCGAATTCAAAAGATATTGCCAAAATCTTCAGAATAATTGCTTTAATACTTATTTATACATTCATGGAAAACAGTGAAATCATACAAAAAACTCTCAGGTATAATACAAGTATATATAAGAACAGCTTGTCCCTCCAGATGAAAGTACAAATGTTTACAGAAATTTAGTTGCCAATGAATTAGATAATAGCAAAAATAAAATCCAGACGAAACAGATTAAATACAGTCGATACAATCATCAATCACTTCATTAAGTATTCATCAAAAAGTGTTTTTATGCATATTTCTAATAAAATAAACATGAAATTAATCAATATAAACATTTAAACAAGTTCAGGGCAACTTAATAAATACCTTTTCATGGATTAACCTTGGAAAAGTAATTTAATTGACTTTGAACCCAGCATGGTCTTTGTTAAGTCAAAAACTGCTGATTTGCTAAATCTTTCACGCAGGATCTTCAATTGTATTTGCAGAAAAATATCTTGTTAACTATAAATTTGGTGAAAACCGCAAGACTAGTTCAAGTTGATATAAACGTATCAGCTTAGATAACCACTTTTTACAACGGTGGTATACAGAAGATCATCTTTGAAAGCACAACAAAAGCAGAAGCAAAAAGGTTACAGCCGGAGAATACCAAGATACGATTTCTATTAGAGAAGAGAATAATCTGTGGCTAAAATATGCTAATGATCACCAAAGTTGAAGAATATAAGATTGGAAAAAGTTCAACTTCTGCATCAACATTTCTATTTGATTTAAGCTATATGAGATTATGACTATCCTTTTTTAAAATATCAGCGGCTAAGGCGTGCAGCAATGGTGTAATGATATGGTGAATATATTTGTTGCTTATATTTTGAATACATAATAGCAATAATAGATGCCAAGGCTTCTACAGAATTTTAGGTGACAACGTGGCTCATTTTATATTTACGGGACAACGCAGCATGTCTGGAAAAAAATTGTCGATTATTAATTACTCACAGTATTTGATGAGTCAAAGTAACTTCCACAGTAACCGGATCTTAATCTTATACAAAATCCTTTGGTATTTATTAGATTGGGAGATTTGAATGCTATATATTTGGTTCAACAATTTAAAATGGCTGCAAGATGGTGTAAAATAGCACAGATCTTGAACCAATGCTTTTAGAAAATCGCCGAATGCTTATCAAGCATAATTTATACGGTTCTAATTTCAAAACAAAGGGCGACCCGATGCTATAATATTTAAAAAGCTTACATGAAAAATAATTTAATAAAATAAAGCATATGTGACCAGCGTTGTTGTATCAAAGTATCTATAGCAACTTAAAATCGAAAACACACCAAGATAGTAAAAATGATATACAAACTTCAAAGTCCTCAAGATGTGAAATATTTGCTTAGAGTCAAATTAGTGATAATTCCTATTCCAGATCTAGTGTCACTCGTCAACAGATACCAAATGTAATTTACAAACGAATATAATAGAAACATGCAACAACATCAAGAATAATATAAAATATATTAAAATACCCTAACATAAATCAATTGAAAATTTATGACTAAAAATAAATTTACAAATTAAATAATCATAAACGTATAAATAATAACAAAAACGATGAGGAATATTTTATTAAATTTCATTGTTATTAATAAACCTAAACGTTTACTGTAAAATAATTTTAAATATTATCTCAAAACAAAGGAAATAAGAAATACATGATTCCATCTGCCCTTATTTTTCTTATTACCCTAGTAATATATATATATATTAATCATATCACCCCAAGCAAGGCGAAAACGCCACTGATGCGCAGGGGGCTACGTAAGAGTGAAAAGATTGGAAAAGAGAAAAACCGGAAACCACATCCTAAACAGGAAACAAGGGTTGAGCCTCTTCACCTGTTCAATAGACGTGGGTGGAGTGTGAACCGGGCGATAGTTTAGTTTATCTACTCCAATTGAAAAAAAAAATACAAGAGTGAAAAGATTGGAAAAGAGAAAAACCGGAAACCACATCCTAAACAGGAAACAAGGGTTGAGTCTCTTCACCTGTTCAATAGACGTGGGTGGAGTGTGAACCGGGCGATAGTTTAGTTTATCTACTCCAATTGAAAAAAAAAATACAAGAGTGAAAAGATTGGAAAAGAGAAAAACCGGAAACCACATCCTAAACAGGAAACAAGGGTTGAGTCTCTTCACCTGTTCAATAGACGTGGGTGGAGTGTGAACCGGGCGATAGTTTAGTTTATCTACTCCAATTGAAAAAAAAAATACAAGAGTGAAAAGATTGGAAAAGAGAAAAACCGGAAACCACATCCTAAACAGGAAACAAAGGATGAGCCTCTTCACCTGTTCAATAGACGTGGGTGGAGTGTGAACCGGGCGGGCGATATATATATATATATATATATATATATGATATGGTCTGATAAACGAACAACAGCATATAGTCTGAATATCTAAAGCGTAAAACTGAAATGATGTTCCGTTAGTTCCTATGTATGAAGTGTCTATGTAATTGTCATATTAGCCGTATCTATTTTAGGCATATTCCTCACTCAGTAACATAGCAGTAAGTGCTACTTACGTCTGAAATAAATGAAGTCACTTTATATAAACAATTTCATAAAGGAAAAATATTATTAGGAGACAATTATCACTATTTTTAATATGTGGTCTCTTTTCCTAAATTTTGTTTCATGCTGTGAGCAATGTAAAAGTCTCGGTTATTTCATAATCTTCCCTTCGCGTCGCATATGTTATTTATTTTAGTTTTTTGTGACTATTCTTCTTTTTCTATGTGCCTTGTCCTTTCAGGACGTAGGCGATCATGGCCTTCCACGTCTCCCTCTCCCTGGTGGCTTTTAGTACGCTTTCTCCTGTAACGTCTCTCAGCCCTCGTTCTGTTATCCACCTACTCAGGCCCTTCAGACATGTTATCCGTTTATTTCCTCTGTCTCTTTTTCCTTCTATCTATCCTGTTAGTATCAGGTTCTCCAAGCCTTCCATCTTAATTGCATGCCGCAGGAACTTCAGTTGTTTCTTCCTGATGCTCAATATTAATTTCCTTTTCGTTTCCATTCTTTCCATCACTTCGTCATTGCTCAGATGCTTGGTCCACGATATCCGCAGCATCCTTCTGTAGAACTACATTTCAGCTGCTTTAAGTTTTGTCTTCATCTTTGTTGATATTGTCTAACGTTCACTGCCGTATTGAAGAACTGACAACACATAGCAATCTATTACTCTCTTCTTTCTTTCTAGTGAAAGTTTCCTGTGTCTTAATACTTTACTCGGCTACTGGAACGCGTCCTTCGCCATGCCAATTTGCCTTTGGATATCTGTGTCGCACTTTCCGTCTCCAGTTAAAACACTTAAAGTCCTTAAATCAAGTAAGCTCTGTTATTTGGTGCAATTCTTTTTTTTATTATGGACATCCAGGCTACGAAGACAGAGGAAGGCGGGTAATCGCTAATACCTACATTTTTTAACATGAATTTATATTTTATGATTTGTTCTAGGAAAAAACTTGTACACAGCTGATTGCCATTATGCATAAATGATTGTTGCACCATGTATGACATCCTTATGAAACAAATCTCTTTAAATATATGACTACAGTCTTTATGCAAATAAATTTGTTTCGTAGCAACTTGTGGTGTTGTGAGAAACTACCATTACCACTCCTTTTTTTCTAATTTGAATGTCCTTAACATGTTATAACTGTTCCATAAACTAAAGTATTTGATGTGTCTAGTATTTACTAATACGGCACCTTTAAATTTTCTGATGAAAATAGTTGCCATCATCGTTTTAGTCTAATTCTAGATTATAGATTGTGTTCTGTAAGGATTTATGTTGAGTTCTATTTGTTGGAAAACTTGATAAGTTTTTCTGACTTTTTGTACAAGATGACTGTTATATCAGTTATTAATATATGTATAATTAACACACACACACACACACACACACACACACACACATATATATATATATATATATATATATATATATATATATATACTAGCAGTATAACCCGGCGTTGCTCGGGTGCAATGAAAGCTTTAAAACTAATCCATGGTCCTGGAGCTCAGACTATTTGGACATTGGCACGAAAGACTAAAAAGTAATAGTTGTTTCCAGTTGAAGCGAAACAGCAGACTGGAAGAAAAATGAATAGATGTAAGTCAAATTTTGATTTCCTGGTATCGATATCAAATTTTCTGCACTATTGTAAGAACTGCAGCCTTGAAAGTTCTGAATATTGTTTCTTATGTATTTGTCTATGAGTGTATCAAATTTGATTAAAATCGGACCATTCTTTCTATAACCCGATTTTTTGGATTATCGATTTTCGATATTTATTGGGTGTACCTCGACACAAAACCTAGCTAAGAACACTCGCAGACGCTTATAGTACAACTGATGAAAATTTTCAAGAAAATCGGTTCAGCCGTTTCGGAGTCTATAGGTAACGATGACACACACACACACACACACACACACACACACACACACACACACACACACACAGACATCCACAAAAGACAAAGTTCCATTTATAAATAAATTTATATATATATATATATTGCCATAGACACCTCATCATAATCTGTAATTTGGTTTCCGTGAAATAGTAGACATATTTGATATGGAATACTTAAATGATCACGCAAACACACAAACATATTGTATATATTATTTTCTACTTTAAATAGAACGCCTCGTTTCTGAATACAACTTTTATCCCCGTTTTACTAGATTCTGTCTTTTTAGACTTATATTTTCCGGTCTGTTAAAGTAAAAATTTGGGCGCATTATGATATATATTTAAAATGAACTAAGACGCAATATTGTCAAGGTTAAATATGAACACTTTAATTGTATTGTCTTTTCAGTCAGTCAGTTAAGTGCCATACGTGATACACGTTGGGCGATCATGTTTCGAAAGAGACATGACTGACTGGGCAGAAGATTATCTCGCAGTAGGTTGTCATTACTTTCTGCGGTAGACTGGTTGCCGACCAATCTATAGAACCCAATCTATCCTGTTATTTAATCCATAACTGGAAGAAATAGACGGATTAATACCTTTCCCAAGGGTATTTGCGCGTAAGTGAATGCAAGGAATTCAACTGGTATTCGAACTCGGCTCTCCGATTTCTCGTTCCGAGTCGATATACACTGCGCCACAACGCACATACGAGGAACAATTATTTGCATGTAAAACTATAAAATATGTTAATTAGGTGCAATGTAATTTAGCTGTCTTCTAATCATTATTTAATTGTTTTCGAATTAAATATATTAATTGAAGTAATTAATGAATATACATGAAATCATATCAAATTAATGTTTGCAGATGTAAAGATCTCTACATAGTTTTCATTTGTAAAAGATGATTTTTCTTAAACAGAATCTCAAACAATCAATCAAATAATCAATCAATATTTATTTTTATGTACCCTGTGTCTTCAGGACTCTGATTTTCACGGCTCTCCACAGTCTTCTCCCCTGTATTGCTTTTAACACATTTTGTTTTGTTTTTTTTATATTTCTCCTTAACTCTGTTCTGTCATCAATTTACACAAGCTCATCCTTCTTATATGTACCGTGTCACTTCAGGGCGTTGTCTATCATTACTAGACACAATTTCGTTAGCTTTAAAGTTCTAAATAAATTATATTTTTTTATCTTTCCTAAACCTGGTTCTGTCATCAATTTACACAAGCTAAATTGATGCGTTGTTCCCTCCATCCAACTTGTCTTCAATACGCCCTCTTTTCTCGTAATGTTGTCCGGAAATTTCAACGGAACTTTTCTGTTAAATATAATTTTTTTTCTCTGTACTTCTGAGATGAGGTAGTATTTACATTATTTTACAGTGTTTAGTATATTCCCTTTATCTTTATCGCCATTTTTACAAGATTCAGGTGCTAGGAATTTTGAAGCGAATCTTTTATTTCGGTAACCGGGGTATATAATTTTAATTCCATGTACGATGGCACTTCCAGATGCCATGCAATCATCTCCCTTTAATACAAATTTCTAAGCTATTTGCTCACCACTACTGTAGACAGGTACTGAACACACACATCTCTGGGTCAAGACACTAACGAATGCCTACATCGGTTCAAAATACTTAGCATGTGGATCATGTGTACTTGATGGCCTCAGTGCAGGGACGTATAACCTAACATCTCAGTATGCATATTTTAATGAAATTGACATACCACAGTGATTTAAATAAAGGGTTCGGTTCAAAATTCCTAATATCTGAAGAAAGCTGGATCGTACAACGGCCAAAACATGGTAAAAATATGAGGACAACCTTACAAATAGGGCAAATAGGTGTCCTTTTTGTTTCTATTTTCTCTAAAACATTGTTGGTGCACACATATACTGTCTATGATATTCTAAGCATACATCTATAGAATCATATTTCTAATACTTCAAGTTTATGAAGAAATTGTTCAAAGTTCACTGCCATATAAGTATCTAGAAACACAGGAGGAGAAAAATGAACTATATAATTATCAGTAAGAAATACAGAAATTCAGTTTTATATTTTAAAATATTCTCAAGTGGCGAAACCACATTCTAGTAATATAAACATTTACACTGACAATAAGGAAACTGAAGTGGGCCAAATCATCAGTCGTTAAATCCTGACGATTACTTTACTTAATGACTTACAGCTTAAGTTGAAACACCAGTTTTTGTACGATCAGTGAAGTTGTACAACGTTGACCTTGATTACTAACTCGGTTGGGTGATCGCTTTGGAATAACACGTACTGTAACTTTCAATCTGTGGGTGGTGTAATGTATGTCTACCCGGTGTTGCTAATGCGAGTCGTGTTCGAGTTATATTCACTTACGTTCAAATGACTTTGGAAGAGGTATGGATCTACCTCTTTGCTACCCAGCTATGATTTAATTAGTAGAACTTGTAGTATTGAATTATTATTGTCTTTCAAAGATTGTTACAATTTAAAAAGTATATAAAATATGTCGGGCTGTAAAATGATTGTTACGCCGTAACAAATAAATACATCAATTAATCAATCTATAATTTATATTAATAAAGAGTATTATAAAACAAAATCAAAGTATTTTTTTAAATGTGATGATATATTTTAGAAGTACATGATTTCAGCATTGGGAATAACTGTGCAACTGCAATGTCTTTTATTGTTTCTGAAATTTGTAGTTAAAATAAATAGTGAGTAGCAAAGAAACAGTCATCCAATAATGTATCCTCTCCTATGAAAACTGTGTCTAAACTTGTTGGTCTCCCTCATGTGATTTAATATAAGAGAACAGAATAAATAATAAGTAACGTTAGAAAAATGGAGAAATTAACTATATTTGCTGGTCTGTTTACATCAAATTTCTTTCAGACACTGTTTTGTCTTTGCTGACCCATTCATTGCGACTCATTGAATCACCGGAAATTAAGTCTTGTCATTGGACTCCTGTAAGATTTAGGCAAAATCATGGGACATCCGGATATATTATTTATTCGAGCGTCCTGATCCCAGGTCAATTACACTTTTGATAGCCGCTGAATATATACGGATTCTTGCTAAGAAAAATCAGTCTCATTTTCTTATTGCTTCTCATCGTGGCACTGTGCTGTGTTTTCGTTAGAGGACCGGACATTACTCCAATTAGTAGGCTTGTTATCTTGATGTTGGCAAACAAATGAAACCAAACATCGTTTTCCAGTGAAATAGGCTTTATTTTAATACTGGCACGATTCAAAGTGTCAAATAAAACAATCTAAAGAAAGAAAGAGAGAGAGAGACAGACAGAGAGAGAGAGACAGAGAGAGACAGAGAGAGAGAAGATGTTATTGTCATATACAATGAATCTTTTCGATCGGCCTTTAAATTTGTGTTGGTTCTATAACAACGTTTCGAGTTATGTACACTCCACCTTACCTCAGCCGTCTTTCGTTTTAGTTAACATACAAATCTCATTTTATCCAACGGGCTATAAGGTTTTTATTTGGTTGTGATATGGTTAAAAGGGTGTTATTTGAAAATCTTACTAAGTTGCCAAAAGTGGCTTTATATTAACATTGCGCGATAGTAATGCATTAATATAGCAAAGTGCGAGAGGTGGTGTAATACTAACTGAATAAGAATTGCTAAGAAATTTCAGTTTCAGGCTTCGATTATATGAGGATAAGTTTTAGATAAGTGGGAATTAACTGTCAAAATCAAAAAGAGCGGCTAATTATTCTGACGTTCTTACTTCTTATGTTAAAACTATCGCCCGGTTCACACTCCACCCACGTCTATTGAACAGGTGAAGAGGCTCATCCCTTGTTCCTTGTTTTGGGTGTGGTTTCCGGCTTTCTCTTTTCCAATCTTTTCATTTTTTTCTTTTTTTTTTCAATTGGAGTAGATAGACTAAACTATTGCCCGGTTGACACTCCACCCACGTTAACAGGTGAAGAGGCTCATCAATTGTTCCCTGTTTAGGATGTGGTTTCCGGCTTTCTATTTTCTAATCTTTTCACTCTTACGTAGCCCCCTGCACATCAGTGGTGTTACCGACTTGCTCGTGGTGATATGATTAAAAAAAAAATTATAAAAGTAGGTTGTTGAAATGTAACTTTTAAAATATTTTGCATCATTTTGATTGATAATTTTGTTTCATTTTTAATCTTGAGTATGACGATAAAGCACATCAGACAGCAAAGTCTCTACTCGAGAGAATGATGCTTTTGAGGAGCTTGGAATCGCTTTTAATGGCAGTTGTTCCCAGGTCCACTCTGAACTTCGGTTGTAGCATCTGTTATAGTCTCACATACAGGCAAAAATAATCACCTAATCTATAATCAAATAATAGGAAAGTATACACATATACTTCATAGTAAAATTATTAGCTCTCACTTTTATAACAAATACCAAAATTATTTTGATCACTGCCGTATATCATTCTCATTCCATGTGTGATGTCACTTCCGGTAGCCATGTAGATATTTCCCTTTAACTTCACTCTAAGTTATTTGTTCAGCATTGCTGTAGCCGGGTATTCAAATCGCAATTCTTTCAGTTAATTCACTGAAAATACCCTACCCTAGGCGTTTTCTCATTGATATTGCCCAACGATCGAAATAAAGGTTTCAGTTCGAAATATCTAGCACATGAAGAATGTCGGAAAGTAAAACGGCCGAAACGTCGTAAACATGGCAATAAAGAGGAGAACGACAATAGTCCGACCAATATAAATAATGGTGAATAATAGATCTTAAGTAAATAGACTATGGTGTGTGTTTATATTCTGATTTGTTATTCACAGCTTAGAAAAAGTGTAAATCTGATTCATGCCTTTCTGAAGATACATTGTGAAAGAGACATCAAAAGCAGTATTGGTCAAAATTTCAAGGTTATCAATGCTTATATATATATATATATATATATATATATATATATATATATATATATATATATATGTAATTATATATATATATACTCTGACATGTACGCATCGCTCATTCACTAATAAATTAGAACACTCTGGCTACTGGGCGTGTATAATGATAATATACATGCTAAAAAGTCTGACTTCTTCTACCATGCGCCCATGGCCCAGAGGTAGAACCGCCGACTGACGCCACTTTGGTCGGGTTCTAATCCTGGGTTAAAAGCAATCGGAGTCCAACCGTACTGAAGAGCTATGATACAGCGAAACAGATCTGTCTGCGGATGACTATATATATATATATATATATATATATATATATATATGGGGGGGTGTCAGATAAACTATAGATCCGTTAGTTATTTTTTGTTTACGATTGGGTAAGAAACTGAGACGGTATGGGTATTCGGAAGAAATGAGGGGGGTGTTCATTTCATTAAAAGATTAAATAAAAATTTTACTGTGCTGTGGTGTGGTGCTTTCTGTAGTCGAGCGGTAAATCACGCCGGATCCAAAATTATTTTCTACAATGGCGGACACCGCTGAGATCCCAGTCAAAGACTATATTTCTTTGAGATTTATCGAACAATCAAGACGATACACCTAATACACATTGAGTAAAATAAATAAGGTATATATCTTTCAAATATGAGTAACCATTAATAATAACGTTTGAAGTAATATACGATTATAGAGGTAAACAAAAAAAAGAGGAAACACTTACAGACAACACACTTCGGATCCGTGTGCTAAGAACCTTCAAGATGGAGTACCTCATATTCTACAGCCAGATTATTTTTTGTAGGTGTTCTCATTGAGACCTTTTATTTTTTACGATGCTTGACAAACGTTTATACATGACATACTGTTTAAGAAATATTTGCTCTGTAAATTGAAATGCACCCACCAACCACATGTATAATTTCAATAACAGTAATTAAAATATTCCAAAAATCCAAAATTCAAATAAACCTATCCCTAACAGCTAATATATATATATATATATATATATATATATATATATATATATATGTATGTGTGTGTGTGTGCGTGTGTGTGAAAAGTGTATGCATATAATTATAAATATCAATATATATATATATATATATATAATTTGTTATATATATTATATTATTCATATATTATATATGTGTAGTACTTACTTGAAGGCGCTCAATATCAGTGATAGAGTTGACATATTCATATAGATTGGTGTGAGTTTGTAACTCTGGGTTTCACGCTCTTGCAATCGTCAGACAAACTGATTAATTTTTTAAAAAATTGGTTATATGTTGGGTTGCAGACATCGCGTGTATGTGAGTCAATGGGTGTACAAATATATATATATATATATATATATATATATATATATATATATATGTCTTCGTCTGTCATGACGACAGATTTTCCCCCACTTCCACAAAAATACACGAATATACGCAACCGAACATATAACTAAATTTTAAAATATTAATCAGTTTGTCTGACGATCGCAAGAGCGTGAAACCCAGGTTTACAAACTCACACCTATATATATATATATATATATATATATATATAGTCTATGTAAAATCCATGAAATCAGACGGGAGAAAAAAAATTAAGCAAAAATATAACAAAAAAAAAACATAACAAACAATCTAGCAAAGAGCGGGAACTTTCTAACACCTGAGTCTGAGGATTTCACTAAGACTGACAGTTTCACGTGTAAAGCGATCCTGAGAAGTTTGAAAGAACAAAAGAAAACAAGCTATTTTGGCTTCGATTTTGCTTTGAACTGTCTTACGAAAAATTTATGCATGAAACTGTCAGTCATGATAAACTCCTGCTTCTGTTTACAGTCTCTCTCAGTCTCTCTCTCTCTCTCTCTCTCTCTCTCTCTCTCTCTCCATATATATATATAATCACAACTATCCGTGCCCTGTTTTCCCATTAATTTCTAAAACTCCTAATATATATATATATATATACATATATATATATATATATATGTATGTATGTATGTATTTATTATAAATTATATTTTAGAACATGTACATAATTTTTCTATATACATCCACGACAAAGGTATATATAGAAAAATTATGTACATGTTCTAAAATATAATTTATAATAAATATTCACAGCTCTATATATTATATATCGAGCACTGTTTTAAATTAATGTTTTGGACGTTGTAAGATTTCTTTCTTCGTTCTGTATTCACTGGAATATATATATATATATATATATATATATATAAGTTAAATTTGTTGTCTATATCTGTTTAGTAATTCCTATTTTTTATATTCATAGCATTATCTTTTATTATAATTTACATATAAGTTAAATGATACACACTATAGGTCAAATATTTTAGGAGTATCATCTGAATTGCAAAGGATCACCTCAAGATGGAAAGTGGCAATCCATATTTAAAACGAATATTTTACCTTATTTCTGTCTGTTAATGAAGATTTATTTTTATTAGTGTGTGTTCAATGGTAATAATAACGAAATTAATCCATTACTGCAATTATGTATTCTTAAATCGTTAGCTTTTTTGTCTAAACTAACATGCGAAATAATTGTAAATTTTGTCAGGTGGATATAAACAACTGCTATAAACAAAAACGTCACCATACTCAAATAGGTAAAAGCCTTTCACAATGCTAGCCTAGTAAATTAAAACAAAATATCTATTAAACATCAATTATTAAATGCAGAGAGTTTACGCAAACATTTTACTTTTTCTGTATGCATATATATCTCAATACATTTGCAAGATATATATATATATATATATATATATATATATATATATATAGATAGATAGATAGATAGATAGATAGATAGATCAGAAGTTGCTATTTAGTAATGAATTGAGTTCTCCTGGTGATTGGCTTGTGTATACACCTCATATAATACACTAACATTTGCCTTCCCTTACTCCATGCGCCTATGGCTTAGGGAGTAGGGACATCAGCTGACACCAAATTAGTTGAGTTTCGATCCTGGCTGGTAACTAGTAACACTAATGCCTGTGATACAGCAAAACAGGCTTGTACGTTGATGACTAATTATATATATATATATATATAAATATATATAAATATATTTATTAGAAGTTTTAAAAACTAATGGTTTAACAGTGCACTGCTCGTAGTGTTTCAAACTATGTTTTATTATTAACTTATAATAAAAATATTAATACAAAAACATTACCTAAAATCAGCAGATAAAATAATTTAAATACCTGGGAAATGTTCTAACCAAAGACGGAAAGTTCGACACAGAGATTGGCATGGCGAATGACGGAAAATTTTGCTAAAACCAAAGAGCGTACTGAATTGCTACCTGTCAGTTTTTCAGTATGGCAGTGAGTGCTGGACGATCTCAACGAAGATAAAAGAAAAAAACACGAAAACTGGTTCTACAGAAGAATGTTGCAGATATCATGGATCCAGCAAATGATTTATGATGCCGTTTTAGGGAGGATATAAACGAAAAGGAAATTAATAATGTGCATCAGAACAAAGAGATCTAAAATTTCTTGGGACATGTAATGAGGAGGCGGCCTTGGAGAATCTGATGCTCACAGGTCAGATAGATGGGAAGAGAGAAATCATCGTTTAACATGCATAACGGGTCTGAGTAGGTGGATGGCAGAGCAGATTTGGGTGGCGTAACAGAAGAAAGCTCGCTAAGAGACAACAAGTATAAGGAAAGGTGGAAGGCCATGATCGCCTACATCCTGAAAATAAAAGGCACATAGAATAAAAATCAATACATTGCAAGGCTGTGCTGAAAAAATTCCCAAGCACCAAAATGAAATAAGCACAATAATTTTAGAATCTAGTTTGATTCGGGCCGGGAAATTTTAGCAACCTTAATATATATATTAAAAATTTTGTATGTAATATAATTATGTCTTTCTGTATTTATACAAAGAATTTCAGATAGATAGATAGATAGATAGATAGATAGATAGATAGATAGATAGATAGATAGATAGATAGATAGATATAAACTTATTTTTCAAAATACTTATTTCTGTTTTAGTGTGTGAACGTAAGCATATATGTGTGTGCGTGAGGACTTGTTCGTGCGTGCCTGCTTGTTGGTCTTAGAACGCGTTTCCTTCGTTAAGTTTTGAAAAAAAAAACTAAGCTTATAAAGTTAATTACTGGTATTTGAACGAAATTAATATGAGCCTTCGTATTAATTGCCAAGCTGATCAAATCTGGAAACGTCAAGGCTTTACGCGTTCAACCCGTCCAAAAGGATTTAATGTCATTAAGCAAAATGGTAAAGAATGTCTCAAATGAAAATATAAGCACAATGCATCTCATCAGTGTTTTGTTGGATTAGATTTTGTTAGTAGCCAAATCCGGCCGATGAATAATGAAAGTGAAACAGAAAGTTGTTTTTATTAGACCGCAGTGTCATTGCCTCAGGTGCAAAAATATAGTGAAGGGGTGGGGTTTTCTCTAATAATTGGTTGGCTAAAAACGTGAAGATGAATCTCACTGATTAGTTATTATCAGATCAAAGCACCGAAGTAGGTTTGAACTTAAGTGCTGAGGTCACAGGTGTGATTAATTTCTGACACGACCGATCTAATAGGTTTTCTGTGTATCTATTCTTTTCTATTCTTTCTCTTGCTTTTCATACTTTGGAAAGCATCGTTTACAATGGAATAATGCAAATCTTATTTTGCTTTTTCAATTAAAAAAGTTTGTTAAACAGCCAGGAAATAAAGAAACGAATAAGAAAATTGAATGAGAAAACCAGGCACTGTTTATATATTTATATTCTCAGTTTAAATAAACTAACGAACGCGGAAAGGAGACTACAAGACCTCCTACAGAAGGTATCGGTGGAGAGTAACAAAAAAGGACTACAAATAAACTTTAAGAAAACTGAATGCATGGTTGTCAGCAAAAGGTGCAACCCGAAATGCCAAATACAGGTGGGTGATACCAGAATCAAGCAAGTACAAAAATTTAAATACCTAGGAAGTGTTCTAACAGTAGATGGAAAGTGCGGTGTAGAGATCCGAAGGCGAATTGGCATGGCAAAGAACGTGTTCCAGAAGCTGAGCAAAGTACTAACACACAGGAAAATTTCATTAGAAACAAAGAAAAGAGTGCTGGATTGCTATGTGATGTCAGTTCTTCAATACGGCAGTGAATGCTGGACAATATCATCGAAAATGAGGACACAACTTGAAGCAGCGGAAATGTGGTTCTACAGAAGGATGCTGCGGATATCGATGAGGTGTTGGAAAGAATGGCAACAAAAAGGAAATTAATACTGAGCATCAGGAAGAGACAACTGAAGTTCCTGGGACAGGCAATGTGGAAGGAGAACCTGATACTGACTGGCCAGATAGAAGGAAAGAGAGACAGAGGAAGGTAGTGGATAACATATTTGCAGGGCCTCATCAGGTGGATGACGGAACGGGGGTTGCCAAGAGTAACAGGAGCAAACATACTAAGAGCCACAAGTGATAGGGAGACGTGGAGAATCATGATCGCCTACGTCCTGAAGGGACAGGGCACATAGAAGAAGAAGAACGAAGACTGTACGTAAAACATCAACCAGAAAATGAACCAAAGAAACTACTGAAGACAATCATTTCTATTTATGCATTTATACATCCCTAGTGAAATATGCCTTATAGTATAGTTGATATCGGCACGCAACGAGAGATCCGAGTTCGAATTCCACTTGAATTCGTTGCATTCGCATACGTGCAAATACACTTAGAAATAATATTAATCCATTTTGCTCTTTTCAGCTATAGGCTAAATAACAGGCTAGACTGGGTTATATATTACCTTGTTTGGCTACCAGTCCTCCACAGAAAGTCATGGCAACCTACTGCGGAGAAATCTTCTATCAGGTCAGCCATGCCTCTTTCTAGCCATGATCGTCCAGGTGTGTATCACATATGACACTTAACGAATTGATATTCGAAGACAATATCATGGACTAAAATCGTAGCTTTTCATTCTTTATGAAAAGAATTCCTAATTAAAGTAGAATATTTTCCACTTTCTCATTAAAACACACTTTCATTTACTCTTTCTCTCTCTAGGGGATATGCAGACAGTTGGATCCGTTATCGTAAATTTTAATTTAAAATTCAATAATAAAATTCGAACAGAAAAAAAATCCTGTTTATATTTAATATCTATGTTATATATTGTTTATGTATAACTGACCAGATTCATATCTTTGTTACTTATTTAATTGATTTATATAATTATCTAAACTTATTTATAAATGAAACTTTGTCTGTGTCTGTGTCCGTGACCAATATACTCCGAAACGAATATTTTTCTTATTCTTTATATATGCATGTATATAATGATATTTTTATTATAACTGATGTCTTGACTGGTAGGCATTTTTGGAGTGTGATGTTGTTAAAGATAACTGCACTTCCTACTTTATTGCTGTCTTTAGAGCCGTCTGTGTATATCTGTCTCCAGATGGAATGTTGTTCTATGATGTTATTTAAATCATCGATATAAGTTGAGGGATTTGGAATGTTTTGTTAAGAATAAATTAAAGAATAGAATTCGTTTTTAAACTGATAGTTTAGTGTTTGATATTTTGTTAATTATTATCAGATATTCGTTAAATGTTTTGAAATAATATTTTCGTGTGACTACATTTACTTTCATATGAATTAAAACAATTTTTACCGATTATATTGTGATTATTTGCTTTTTGGGTGTTTATTAATTCTATAAAAATTATAAATATATAATAATGCTTTCAAAATAAAACTGTTTTTTTAACCACTATAGACAAATGTTCCTGCACGCCATCAACATCATGTCTGCTGCTAGGCTCCAGAAAATCTGCATTGTGCCACATTGATCTTAATTTTCCAACCAACCTCGAGTGGAACAAATACATCGAATCAATAAATAAATCTATTGCTAGGAAAGTTGTTTTACTGTGTTGCACCAGGAAATTTTTCTCGTCAGAATCCATTTTGCACATTTATAAATTTACTAATCGCCCTAATTACCTGTCCGGGAAACAATTAATGAAGGCAATTAACTGCCTTGCGTATTGTCAAACCCTCTACCTTCGGGCGAAGAGTATTGACCCAGTCAAGGATGGGAAAAATCAGACAGAAACTTTTACCCCTACAATATGGCCCAGATTACCCACATAAAAATGCCTTGTGCCACAGTTTGTCTTAAGTTGTCTTAAGTCTTAAGGCAAATAAATACTGCAGTTTACAAAGGGAATTGACAGCAATTAAAAATTGCTAGTACGGCAATTGACGACAGATACTAGTCAGGCAATAAGCAGCGTCATAATACCTTCGGACTTATTTCTTACTAGTTACTTATTATTAACACTTCATTTGAATATCTTGTTTCTTGTCATACTAATAGACTGTTACGAACCTATCTTTTTCGGTGTATTACTTCCGACACAAACCGGTCACTACACTTTGAGGCGATGTTTCGCCACAACTCCAAAAAAATTGGCAACGAAGGTCCACAACACGCCTGTTCATTAAATAGTGTTGCCATATGTGGTCGCCTATTCCTGCTATTCATCTGGAGGTGTTTAACAAAATCTAGCAAAGGATCTACAGTGTAATTGATCCTAATTTACCACTCGACTTTCTCACTGTATTGGCGTGATTTTCTCTCTTTTTACAAATATTTGTATGGCAAATGCCGTGATGAGCTATTTTCCCTGGTACCTCGACCATATGAATTTAAGCATGCTACTAGATCGACCTACCCTTCCACCACTAAATTTGTTAAATATAACCGTTTCAGTTACTTTACTCGCACTTCCCACCTTTAGAACTCTCTTCCGTTTAATATATACCTGATAGCGACATTCTGAAAAAATTTAAAGGCAGTGACATTTGCCATGTTCAGTCTCCTTGAATCCCGTTCATCGTTTATCCTTTTCTCTTACTACCTGTACCCAATCTTTTCTTTCCCTGTAACCACCAGTGTACTAGTGGTGGTCCAGCCTTGCTTGGGGAGAAATGATTAATATATATGTATTTATGTGCATGTGTAAGTGTGTGTGCGCGTGTGTATGTCTGCGCGCACGCTCGTGTGTAGACGTATATTCTTACATTCTTATATAAAATTTAACAAAATGATTGATTTATTGATTAGTCGTTTTGCACATTATGTCTGCTGCTTTTTATAAAAACATTCAAAACCCCGGCGTAAATGCTGCACTATAAATCCTTATATAGTGCTTTTAATATCAATGGTAGACCTTAAACATAATATCAGTAGCATCTCTTTAAATATAATCGCAGTAGCATCCCTAAATACACCTGGTATCAACAGCAGCTCTGGAATACATTAAATATGTGAACCTTAAAGTTACTCTCCATTCCGAATTTTCCTCTTTTGAAATGTTGACAGGACTTTTCTACGCTTCACAGTAAAACACCCCAACACTGTAAGTTCGAATATATCCATGAACATTTTGTTGTCTATGCAGTTAACTCATAAGAAAGGAGGGCTGGTTTTAAAATTTTCTTTTGTTAATTTTGTTTAATAAATTTTACCTTGTATTGCAAATAAATTGGTCTCCTATTTTGTGCGTTTACTTTTATTTATCACCATTTTGCTGGTCAGGCGTCCCTGCTGTTCATCTCGCTGTTCTCAACAGGCTCCAAAGGAGAATTTAATGTGATACTACAGCCACTTCCCCACCGACGAGATATGGCCTACCTTTATTCTATAAATACTTTCATGGCTTCTGCTCCAACGAACTTAAGTCACTGTTACCTCGGCAGCAGGTGTTTACTCGTGCAAGCAGATTGGCAACTGGGTCCCACCCATTCACAGTTAGATTAACCAAATGCAGACAACAATTCTACTCCTACAGCTTCTTCTCTCGCACTTCCCGCCTGTGGAACTCGCTTCCATATTCTTGCTTTGCTGACGGCTACAACCTCCAGAAATTTAAATGCAATATCAATACTCATCTATTAACCACTTGACTCTAGTTTTTTCACCACCCCGTATATCCTTTACTTTCTCTCCAGCTTTGCAACTGTCATCACACCTGTATTCCCTTCCTTCTCTTTCTCCTTTCTAACTGGTTGGTCTTCCTCTTCACGCTCTTCTACTTAATCCTTTTACTCTTATGTAGCCCCCTGCACATCAGTGGCAATACCGCCTTGCTCGGGGTGATACGATTAAAAAAAAATTAATGTAATATATAATGTTTTCCTAAAGAACCTTACACATTTAATTATGAAAGTAGCCAATCACTAAACATATGAGATCTCAAAAAAAAAAAATCTTTCTCGCTTATTATCTCCTTTTCATAAAATATTTGAAGAAACGCTGGGAAATAACTTAAACGAATATTTGCATTATCTATGTAGATAATGCACTGATGCACATATGTACTTAGACATGCACCTATATACGCAGTAAAATCGAGTCCCGGAGAATCCTTTGTGATGGAGATGAAGATTAAACAATGAAGCTGAATTAAAGGAAAGAAAAATGTGATTAAGGATTTTATTTTATTTTTTGTTGTTGTTAAATTATATGAATACTTTAATTTTTCTTCGTGATATGGTTTGTAGAACTAATTATTGTTTAGCTTAGGAGAACGTTGTCACAATAAATCATTAGATTAGTACATATTAGATTCATATAGACGCTAAAAAACATTTTCATTCTTCTGAAATTACACGCAGCGTTCCTGACAGTATTTTGCGAGACTAGAGATTTAATTCAATACACGATTTTCGGTCTAGTTCTTCAAGCTAGCTTATGGCTTTATAATATTTTAACTATTTACTTGTCGCTCTGTTACGTTCTGGAATGGATGTAATATAGCCAAAATTTTCAGTATTCACATTATTTGGACTATTGTCTCCATCTTTGTTGCCATTTGTACAATGTTTTGGCCTTTGTACGCTCCGGCCTTCTTCAGTTGCTAGGAATTTCGAAGCGAACCTATTATTACAATCAGTGGGGTTAACTTAACAGTCATTCAACTGTGCTTGCATATCATGTTCTCTATGAAGCACAAGAAAAAATTATTTAGTTAAAAGTAACAAGAAGTAAATTGTTTGAAGTAGTAATTTGTTCTTATCTAATTAACTTGACAAATTTGGGAGAAACAAATTCTTCTTGACTACCGAGAAATCTGATGGGCAGTGTCTCTTTTTATGCTGTAGCAGTAGTCTGCCATTTTTCTAATATCCCTATGCCCTTGGTACCTTTCCTCCATTAATTTGATGTTTTCATGGAATCTTTCCAGGTAGATATGAAGCAAATTAATCTTGATGCTAATGTTAAGAATAATGTTGCAAAAGCATTCCAACATATTTGCAGCAAGATCCTTGTCGTTATCTGATTTGTGATTACCCCAAAAGTTTTTCAAAACCGCTATTAATGAATTCCAAGCATTTCATTCATTCCAAACTGATGTGGACCGGTGATGGGACCACGAAATGATAACTCGAAACAAGGTGGTAAGGTTAACAATATATATTAAGTCAAAAATAGATACAAGATAACAGAGTAAATATAAGCTTGGCTTACTAGTGACTGACAGACAGACTGTGCTGAACTGAACTGAAGCCACGAGAGTGATTAACTCTCAGTTAATATACTGGTAGAAAGAGTCCATAGTTAAGTGGGTAACGCCCCACAACACAAGCCGTACCACTTACAAAGCTTACATCTAAAATAAGTTTTCAAATATCTGGACCGCAACAAACTCCAGTTTAAGCTTTACAATGCTCAAGCGTGGAAATATTTCACAGATACAATTGAAACAACGACCATCCTTATAAATAGCATTTAAAAACTGATACATCAATTCCAATTTAATGTAGAGAGTGGGAAAATATATTTTTTCTCCGGTTACGAGTGAAGCACATAAAACTTTCTTCACTCCTACTCTCAAATCTTCTCGAATATGTCACTCAGTTTCTTGCCAGTGTTGATCCTTGGCATGACTGTCCAATAAACATAGAAAATAAAGATACTTTATATAGTTGGAGTGATTTACTCTTTCCTGCCATTTCTTGTTATAAAATGAGTCATTCAAATGCCAAAACAAACATATTTGGAAAATATGCCAAAATGTCTTGTCCATAAAAACAATACAAGAAAATTACTGATAGTGGTAAATGGATGTGATATTTGTAATAAAATTATCTTAAAAATGTTTTTCATCAAACAACAAAATTTAGTTTTTACCAGTGTTATACATTTTAAAATATTGTAACAAATCAAGTACAATCTAAAACAGTCTTGCTGTTGGGCATTTTCAGTTTATAATCTGAAGGTCTCCTTTAAGCAAACGATATGTTGTGAATGTTTATATATGTTTAATAAAATTATGCTGTCGTAGAATATATTATTTAAATAAAGATAAGCTTGTCATACCAAACTGTGCTTAGAGCGAATTGAAGGAAATAATTCAATCATGGATAAATTTGTATTTCTTACACAAGAATACACTTCGCCTACTACTTTCGATATGAAAGTATTAAATATTTTAATTTATATGTTTTGATCTTCAAAATAATAAGTGTGTTTTGTTAGTTTTTCACAAGAAATAATATTCAGTCGTAAACTGTATAGCACTGATTAAATTAAAAAAAACTGTCGTTGTTTCTGAAATGTGATTGAATTCGAAGATGCTATGATTTACGTTTCTCTAATAGATCGAAGAGCTGCTTCAATAAAAAATTTAGCAAATACATATCATCGCCGCAATATGGCAATTTTATACAGTTATGCTAAATAAATAATAGCATTTATATATTCGGATATTTGTAAAGTAAATCTTGGGGAGAGCTACTTTCGCTTGATTATTTACATTTTATGATGTCTTGTTGCGTTCAAAATAACATGCTGACTAGAATTTTTTTTTAATTTGCATTCAAAGACTTTCATGACTCTAGCTAGAATTTGGTATAGTTCCAAACATCTAAAGCTGGTCACCTACAGAGCAATCAGTCAGTCAGTCAGTTAAGTGCCAGACGTGATACACGCTTGGGCGATCATGTCTCGAAAGAAACATGACTGACTGGGCAGAAGATTATCCCGCAGTAGGTTGCCATTGCTTTCTACGGTAGACTGGTTGCCAACCAAAGCTTTAGAACCCAATCTGTCCTGTTATTAACCCATAACTGGAAGGAATATACGGATTAATACCTTTCCCAAGGGTATTTGCGCGTAAGTGAATGCAAGGAATTCAACTGAAATTCGAACTCGGCTACAAAATAGATTACTATTTGTTCAAGTTCTATTTAATATTTTGTCACGTTGTCTTGAAGTGGAGCACTTCATGCATTCAATAAAGTGATTTTTTATTCATGTCTATGTTGTCCCAACACTTTATCATGTTTACGTGGATAAATTTGGGCGTTTATGGACAAGAAACGAATCTCAGTCTTGTTAAAGCCGACGAAACTGCAGTGAATCTAACGAACAATTTTTCCTGAAACTGTGTGTATGGGGGGGGGGGGGTTACGGACATATACCGTAGAATCACCAATTTCTATGCAATCACCGATGTTTAAAAACGTCGATTTATGACAGTATCGAGATAAAGACTACTTAAGTTTAAGAAGTACTGCAAGCTTCGATATCCAGGTGATGCAACGAATGAGGGTTTCAAATTGGAATTCAAACAGATGACTTTCAATTAGTGACGGTCTCGTTATATTTACTTACGCGAAAATGCCTATTAGAAATGAAGCTACTCCTTATCGCCTCCAGCTAATAGTTAATTAGTATTGTATTTCTAAATCATTATTTCCTCCCTTCCAAAATAATCTTTACTAAATATTTTTTAGCGTTTTTTATGTGTACGAATAGAATAAAGAATGAAGTGAATATATTTTCTCAAGAAAAATTAAATTGCACACACACACACACACACACACACACACACACACACACACACACACACACACATATATATATATATATATATATATATATATATATATAGTGTATCGAGGCAGGAAATAATTTTCTAAACATAAGCTGTTAAATATAAGAGACAATGAATGTCTATTATGTTTAATCTTGAGCCGTTCTAAACGTCGTATTTTGGCTTTAATTTCAGTTGAAAATAAAGACAAAAATTCTCCAACATTTGGAAAACTTTTTATTAACTTTCTTCTAAGCTTTCGGCTCACATGAGCCATCTTCAGAGAGGTGTTATTTAGACTGTAATACAATAACAACCGCCATCAACGACACACACACACACACACAGATATATATATATATATATATATATATATATATATATATATATATATAGGGAGGTAGGGAAGATCAACCGGTTATGCGACCATGGTTTCGAATATTTCAGTTTCTTCAGGTGATTTGTTTTGCTTGATAGCTTAACGTAAGTTCAAAGCATGTCAGTGGTTTTTTTATTGGTAATCCTTTAATGCGGCTTTCTACGAGCCTAGAAAATATTTTATAATATGTCTACATCCAGACAGTTTTTTCGAACCTTTCATTTAGTAGATTTGTTTTTCTGGAAATAATATTATGTACGACATTTCTTCTTAGCACAATCTGCAGATATCCCCAGCGTTGCAGTGTTTGGCTTTTAAAAATATTTTTCAAGTTACGTGAGTATTCCTCCATTCTTCTCTTATATTTTCAATACAAAATTGGTTTCTTTGGTTCTACGTTTTTTGTTATTCTAATTTGAACGTGAACTTGTGATTATTCGATAGTGTTTTAAAAGTGTATTCAGTACATCTTAAGTATATTTTATCTTTTAATTTTGATCTGTTGATGACTCCATCCGATTTGCAAACTCCTTCAAGCGAACATTTCATTTGATCACTGCAGTTACATTGTTTATTTAGAGTATTATGCTAGACGTTGTTTGTTAATTTTTTGGTATTTCGCCTCTTTATGTTATATTTTAAAGGAAAAGTACAGCTGTAAATTTATTTAAACGTATTTCTATTTAATAGTTTGTGTCGCTCACACAATTTGCGGAAGTGTTTCATTTCGTAAAACATTTCCCCATTTTGGGCGTTATTTCTAAATCAAAATGCGGGTTTAAACAAATGCTATTACGTGTTCTCGTATTATTCTCTTTTTATTATTCATTTGTCTGTGTCTTATACGCTAATTTGTTTTTTTGTCGGTTTTCTTGTAAAGCTTTTACATAATCTTTTTTCCTCTCTCAAAGTTTAAGGAATTTTTAGATAATCTATATTCTATATCTTTAGAAATGTGTTGGGGTGGTTTGATTCGCTGTTTTTATATTTTAGTCTTTTGTTTGGTTGCATGTATAAGGATATTATTATGCCGGTTTGTAAGTTAAGCTATGTCTAAGTATTGGACAACATTTCGATGTCTATATCGACGTCTATATCGAAATTGAGACTTTTGAAGTGTTTACAGAGTATTTTTCTTACTTTGTCACTTGTACATTTGTTGTCCTTGTGGTACGTCAAAATCACTCTTCTTAGAATTATTTATCCGTACTTTGTCATTGCAAAACAATACGAATTTGAGGCAATGCATTTTTTAAGTGCTCTGATGTTATGTTTATAAATTCTTTAGCAAACTCTAAAACATTTGAGGTACCACAAGGTTCATTCGATGGAGCCGAAGTTTCCGACCTATGGGTATACTAATCTTACAAAAAAAAATGGAAAAGATAGTCCATGTAGACGACCACTGAATATATAGAGATGATGGAATGATAATATTACTGGACAACATAAGAACAAATGAGCAAATAAAACAAAATATGGGAGGGTATCAAGAATGCTCGATATGGTAGGAAGGTACTTTCTGAAAAGTCTGCGGAAACGATTCAAGCAGGGACAGTCTGTTTCAAAGGTAAAGGTAATCTGTAGGCCATAGCTGATAGCCTGAAGATTGCATTTAAAAATAAAACAGACTATTTCCTTTGAATACTGACTTAAATATCAACATTTATATTTACATACGCTCTATCCCTGATATTGAGCAATTTAACCAATAAATATAACCTATTTTAAAACTACTATTTTGTCATATATATTAATATACAAAAGGTGACTAAAATAATTGTCATTAATGGCATTTTATTTTTAATCATAAAACTGGTGACTCATATGATATATTATTGAAAACACTTTGCTTCATGGGTGGGGGTTTTGCATACCATGAATCAGTGAATACAGTATTTAATAGTTTAATATTTAAAATAGAATGATAGAAGTAAATTAAAAAAATTAATAGAATAATAATGATATCTTATTAGAAGAATAATTTTATTGTATAACACTTTAATAATTTAATAGAATAATAGTTTAATATAATAACATTTTAAGCGAATAATAATAGTTAGAATATAATTTTAATAGAATGTTAATTTAGAATAATAAATTAATGGAATATCGATGTAATGATTTAATATAACAATAATTTAAGATAATAATAATAATAATAATAATAATAATAATAATAATAATAATAATATTTTTTTTCAACAAACGTCTCTCTATTTGAATTTTTCCTTTTCTCAATATGAAATTTTGTTTTAATATAAACAGGATTTTTTTTTCTTAAGATATTATAATTTTTTTTTTTTTTTCTTTTTTTTTTTTAAACAAACTACTCTAGTAATATTGATGTTTTGTTTCGTTGAGCCGTCTTTCTCCTTGAATTCCAATCGCGTCTATGTCAGATGTTGCTTGGCAGCCCATTTAGGAGAAGGAAAACTCCGAACAACAACCCGCAACTCAAGGTGTTAATCGTGCCGAGGAGTGAATGGCTACTGCGTTATGAGGTCACAAACGATTCCCTACAGGCTTCGGGACCCTGTTTGTAAAAGACCGTTACCCAACGTGCCGGGCAACTTTGGGTGGACTTTTGGACCCGTGCGTCACTCGTGGGAAAAACATGAAAAACACAAATAGAAATAAAAAGTCCAGTATGGCTCTTCCAGTGGATAAACAGGGAGCCCGTCCTTCAGGAGGGAACCTACCTGAGGTCGAAAAATCTGCCATAGGAACAAACTCCTACACAAAGAATGTATCTTCAGGTCCCCACAACCAGGATAATCCTAATGATGGTCCTGAAAATTCACCAGCTAGATCTACAACCGTATATTTAAAGAAAGAAAAAATAAAATGGTCTCGTGAGGAGTACAAAGTCGTTATGACTGCATTTCATGAAGCGTTACTCAAACCTCAAAAAAACATGACTCGCCAAACATATGACATTTGGCGTGAAAAAGTTGGTCAAACAAATAGAAAGTATATTGACGAAAATAAATTGGCCAATGTACGTAGGTACATTATTCGTAATAACCGACTGTCAGAGGCTGAGATTCACGAAATTAAAAGAATTGTAACAAGAAGAGTCGAATCAACAAAATATGAAAAGGAACCGGAACCAGAAATAAAAAGTAATAACATCAAACAAATCACAGGTCATAATGTAGAAACCGTGAAACACGCAAATCACTGCGAAGATAATGATGTAAGTCTAAAAGTGCTGGAAAGGTGCGATCTGAGTCTGAGTCAGTTAAAAGACAAAAATAAAATTAGTTCAGAACACATCGAAGATAATTATTTGACGGAAAATAACAATATACAGGAAGCCAAGATAGAAATAAAAAACCAGCTAAGTCAAATACAAAGTATTACAATGGAGGAACGTGAACAGCTCCCAAAATTCCAACCAACAAAACAAAACCTCCGAACTATTAAATTGTACAATGCAGCACTGAAATCAATACTGGATGAAGACCCGAATACAAATCTTAACGAAGTAATATATGCATCAGCAACAGCAGCAACAAAAAAATTAAACATCAAAATAAAAACAAGGCAGTCACGCAGACGTGAAGATCCACCTTGGAAAAGAAAAATCGAAAAAGAAATCGAACAACTAAGAAGTGAACTGTCAGTACTGGATGAACTGAGTAGAGGAATAAATGTAAGAACTAGGAAAAGAAGAAGAGCCGAAAAAAAATATAACATCAGGAATGAAAATGACGTCTTATCAAATAAAGAAAAAATAAAGCAAAAAATCCAACTGAAGGCTCAAAGAATAAGACGCTATGAAAAAAGAGCAAAATTTTACAGACAAAACAAGATCTTTCAGACTGATACAAAGAGATTTTACAGGGAAATAGGTAAAAAAAGAATTGAAGTGACAGTACCCCCCAGAATGGAAGAAGTCACACAGTTCTGGGAAAAGATATGGGCTTGCCCTAAAGAACCTAGCAAGGAAGTACATTGGATTACGCAGGAGATAGAACGAATGAAGAATAAACCCGAACAGACATGGTCTGGAATTACAGAAGATGATATTAAATTTGCACTAAAAAAAGCACACAATTGGAAAACTCCAGGTATAGATAAAATTCCTAACTTTTGGCTATATTATTTAAATGCAGCACATAAAAAATTAGCCAAAGAACTCCAAGAAATGGTTGACGATCCCACTAAAATTCCTGCATGGATGACAAAAGGAATTACATTTCTTCTACCCAAGAATGGTGACACAAACAACCCGAAAAACTACAGACCAATTACATGTCTTCCGACAACATATAAACTACTAACATCTATTTTAACAAAACAAACATATTTATTCTTAGAAAGAAATGACATGATACCGCTTGAACAAAAAGGGTGCAAACGTGGCTGTTATGGCTGTAAAGACCAATTGCTAATTAACAAAATGATCCTGGAAAACTGCTACAAGACAAAGAAAAATCTTAGTACTGCCTGGATAGACTACCGAAAGGCATTCGATAGTGTGCCACATTCCTGGATTTTAAAGACTTTAAATATATACAAGATATCGCCCGTCATCATCAATTTCATCAAACAGTGCATGTCTATATGGAAAACATCCCTTTACCTCAATCATATAAATGGAACCTATAAGTCTGATGAAATAAACATCAAAAGAGGTATATTTCAAGGTGATTCTTTATCTCCCTTACTATTCTGCATATCATTAATAGCACTAACCAGTCAACTTAATAAGACAGAATGTGGTTATAAAATAGGCCAAACGAAAATAAGCCATCTATTTTACATGGATGACTTAAAGTTATATGCTAAGAATGATAATGAGCTGGAAGGTCTTCTGCAAACTGTAAAATGCTTCAGCGAAGACATTGGAATGAAATTTAATTTGAATAAATGTGCTAAAGCTACAGTTTTACGTGGATCAATACAAGAAACATCCTCAATTAGCCTAGACCCTGCTGTAACAATAAAAGAATTGAAACCAGAAGAAGCTTATAAATACCTAGGTGTAAATGAGAGCGAAAACATTCACCATAAAAAAATGAAAGAAATAGTGCGTAAAGAGTACTATAGAAGGCTACGAATGATATTAAAAACTGAATTAAATTCACAGAATAGAGTTATGGCCATTAATAGCCTTGCAATCCCAGTTGTCCAATATAGCTTCAACATCTTAAACTGGACTCTAAACGACATCAGGCGAATGGATGCTAAAACAAGAAAGCTTCTTTCTAAGCATAGGATGCATCACCCAAAGGCTGATGTAGACCGTCTATACATACCCCGTAAAGAAGGTGGAAGGGGTCTTATTCAGCTGGAATTGTCATACAAGACAACAACTATTGGCTTACTAACATACATAGAAACAACAAAGGATTGGATGATACAATTAGTAAGGCAACATGAAGAAAGAAAGAAAAAATATTCAATAATAAAAGAAGGCAGTAAATACAAACAAGAATTACAGTTAGTAGATTCTGTAGAAAAGCAAAACAGTAGCCAAGAACCAACTATTGCGGCAAAAAATATGAAAATGAAAGCCAAAGATAAAGCTCTTGAAAAGATGAAACAGCGCTGGCAAGACAAACCTCTGCATGGCCAATATCCAGTACGTGCCAATAAATCCAATGTTGACAAAGTTAATACTCATCGATGGTTACGTGCATCTGGATTAAAGTCTGAAACTGAAGGATTTATACTTGCAGCACAAGACCAAAGTCTTTTCACGAGAAACTTTCAGGCAAATATTATGCATAATAATATGGATCCAAAATGCAGGTTTTGTGATAAACACCAAGAAACAATAGACCACCTAATCTCAGGCTGTTCTGTGCTTGCCCCAAACGAATATAAAAATCGCCACGATAGAGTTGGGCAATATTTACATTGGGCAATGTGCAAACATTATGGAAAAGCTGTAAACAAACACTGGTATGAACATCATCCAGCACCGGTTACAGAAATAGAAGATGTAACCATTCTATGGGATTACACCATCTATACAGACAGAAAAATTGAAGCAAACAGGCCAGACATTATTGTTAAAAACCAGAAGGAGAAAACTTGTCTATTAATTGATATGGCTTGTCCAGCGGATTGTAACATAGCAATCAAGGAATTTGAAAAACTGTCAAAATATAAAGACCTGGAAATTGAAATAGAAAAAATGTGGAAATTGAAAACAAGAGTTGTGCCAGTGATAGTAGGTGCACTTGGAATGATAAAAAATGGAACAAAACAACACATTGAAAGAATCCCTGGAAACCCCAGCTTAAGAGATATACAAAAAATTGTATTATTAAGTACAGCCCACACACTAAGGAAAACGTTATCTATGTAATGCTGGGGATGATAGGGAGGATAGAAAAACATGAAATGGAGTCATAACAACACGCCACTACCTGCCTTAGGTCTCCCCGCAGACTTGGTTGGTAGTGAGACCAATGCAGAAATCGAAATATGATGAAAAATGACATTATAATAATAATTTAAACATGTACAATGTATCACCCGTCATCATCAATTTCATCAAACAATGTATGATATGGAAAAAAAAAGTTTATCTAAATTTTCAAAATAGAAATTATCAGTTTGTTGAAATATTTCAAGATGACTCTTTGTCTCCCTTACTATTTTGCACATCAGTAATATTATTAACCAGTCGACGTAACAAGATGGAATGTAGTTACAAAACGGCTAAAAATTTTAAGCCATCTATTTTACATGGATGACTTAAAGTTGTATGCTAAGAATGACAATCAGTCTGCTGCCCGCTGTAAAATACTTCGGTGAAGATATTGGAAAAAAATCCAATTTAAATAAATATACTAAAGCTACAGTTTTACGGGGATCACTACAACAAACATCCTCAATTTGCTTAGACCCTGCTGTAATACTAAAAGATTTAGAGCAAGAATAAGCTCATAAATACCTAGATTATTTGAGAGTTAAAATATTTACCATAAAAATATGAAAGAAATAGTGCATGAAGAATACTATAGAAGGCTACGACTGATATTAAAAACTGAATTGAATTCTCAGAACAGAATTATGGCCATTAATAACCTTGCTATCCTAGTGGTCCAATATAGATTCAACATCTTTAACTGGACTCTAAACGGCATCAGACGAATGGATTCTAAGACAAATAAGAATAATAAAATTAGTTAAAAAGCATGAAAACAGGAAGAGAAAATATTCAACAATGAAAGGAGGCAGTAAATACAAACAAGATTTACATTTAATAGATTCCGTAGAAAAGCAAAACAAAAGCCAAAAACCAACTATTGCGGCAAAAATGTGAAAATGAAAGCCAAGGATAAAGCTCTTGAACAAATGAAACAACGCTGGCAAGACAAACCTCTGGTCAATATCCAGTATGTACTAATAAACTTAATGTTGATAAAGTTAATACTCATCGATGGTTATGTGCATCTGGATTAAATTCTGAAACTGAAGGCTTTATTCTTGCTGCGCACGACCAAAGTCTTTTCACTAGGAACTCTCAGGCAAATATACAAAATAATGTAGATCTGAAATGCAGGTTCTGTGATAAATCCCAATAAACTAGAAGCCATCAATATAAGGATAAAATAGAATAAAAGAATAGGATTTAGAAGAGCCACGAAATGCATTTGTCTGGGATTATTCCGATATTCTTTAAATTATATATAAATATTTTCTGTTTATATTATTTTTCATTTCACTGTGACAATATTGGCTTGTGAGCTGTAAAAGTAAAATAGTTACGAAATGCATGGAGTGGCAATTGTAAGACAGAATTCTTGGCAGTAAGCAAAAGAGACAAACAATCATTTGAGGACAACGCAAGGAATGTGAAAATTAAACGTGCAGAAATTCAGATATTTGGATTAAGTCATAACAGAGATAGAAAGTGTGATATAGAAAATCAGGGGTGCCGAAGAATGATCAATTACACCTTTAAAAAATAACATTAGAAATGAAAAACAATACATAACTGATAAAAACCCTTGTCCAAATTAATTGAAACAAGAGCTTTAGTCTCCAATATTTTATATGGTCAGTGTTAGGGTATAAACTATTTGTATTTTTACTCAGATAAGGTCATTTGTGTTCTGCAATATTAATCCATTTTCGTGGTGTATGATAAATTTTTCTGGCCTTGCAAAATATTGCATCATCCGTGCTTGCATCTGGAAACGTAAAGAAAAATGCGGTCGAAAGAGAAAAATAACGCCGAGAGACGACGTATACGTGATAAGGTAAAGTGTGAAAGATTCTTGAAAGACATTATTTGTTTTGTTTAAATGGATTCAAACAAAGGTGCATATAAGTCTCTCGCTCTCTTGCATTTTATTTAATGTTTTGCACTGATGAAAACAGCTGGTTTCTTCTTCATGTTGACACGACTGACAGTTGAAAGGCTCTCACCAAAAATATCTGCGAACTCACTGTAAGGCTTGCCGATGTGTTCGTGGAGCGTTACAATTTTCGACCGATTCCTTGGAGTAACATCCATTATATACAATAACCGTCGAACAACTAATCAACAGCCGAAACAATAGTGTCTGGGTGTGATATAAATATGATGCAATCTCGGGTGACGCAATACTTTGCAAGATCAAAATATTTCAGTCAGAATATACTCAAATCTAGTAGGTACAACAAATTTAAATACCTTGGGAGTTTTCTAGTAAAAGACCGAAATTTGATACTGAGAAGTGGAAATGGTCTGGCCAAGGATGCATTCCAAAAATTCTCTTCCACACGATTGCTTCCACGACGGCTACAATCCCCAGGAGTTTAAATGTAAGGTCAATAGACACCTCCTAACACACTAACCTGCTCCCATTCTATCAAACACTCTTCCCATCTGCCCAACCCTCATCCTCGGTATCCTTACTCATCTGTCACCTTCCTGCTGACATTCCCTATGTCTAACCACTCCTTCTCTTTACCTTCCCCTATGTAGCCCCATGCGCAATAGTGGCAGTGGAATGCCTTGCTTGGGGTGAGATGATTAAAAAAAAAAGCTGAGAAGAGTATTGAAATTCAGTAAAATTTCGCTAGATACCTAGAAGAGATCGATTGCTATGTGATGTCTGTTCTTCAATTTGGCAGTGAATGCTAGAAATTCTTCTCAAAGATGATGAAGAGATTTAAAGCAATCAAAATGTGGTTCTACAAAAGAATGCTGGGGATATCATGTATGCAACGTAGTTCTTTGGAAAGGATGGAAACGAAAAGAAAACTAAAACTTAACATCAGAAAAAGCAAGCTGAATTTCTTGGGACATTAAATAAGAAAGAAGGGCTTAGAGAATCTGATTCTCACAGGTAAGATAGAAGGAAACAGAAACAAGGTAAATCGATGCATAATATACTTGAGGGGCTTGGGCAAGTGAATTTCAGAGCGGGGATTAACAGCTTGCTAAGAGCCACAAGGTTAGGGAGATGTAGAAGGCCATGATCGCCTATATCCTGAAGAGATACAGCATACAGAAGAAGACTACATTGGAAACTAAGTCTCACCGCTTAACTTTTGAATTACCTTGATGCCACCGTCATTTCTACTCTGACAGTTTTTTTTTTTTTTACACTTCGTACCTGTGATCTCTTCCGATTTCTTGATTCTCTGATAACTATAATATTAAAAAATAATTGAATAATTACTTACAATCGTGGATGTGCGTTCTGGTGCAGCGGATATCAACTCGGAACGACAGACTGGGATTCCGTGTTCAAATTCCAGTTGAATTTCTTGCATTCACTTACGCACAAATATCCTTGGGAAAGGTTTTATTCCGTCTTTTCCCTCCAGTTATGAGTTAAATAATAGGTCAGATTTGGTTCTGTAGTCTGGGCTGGGAATCAGTCTACCGCAATTGCAACCTACTGCGGGATATTCTTCCCAGTAAGTCATGTCTCTTTCGAGATATGATCGCCCAACGCATGCATCACGTATGGCACTTAACTGACTGACTTACCATTGTCTAACTTCTTTTTTTTATCCTATTTCCTCAATCTTCCCCATTTTCAATGTCCTAATTCTCATTCACTTTCCCGGTTTGTAAAAGTTCTAGTGGCGTTTTGCTTTGGTTGGAATGATTTAAAAATAAAAAAGAGTAAAAGATGATGGGCATATTTTGTGAGAGTTAATCGATAATGCAGCAATGGACAAAGGCTAACAGTACGTCTATTTGTTTTCTCATATAATGTAAGCTTAGTTTTATCTACAATGTAGAAAAACTGGTAACCTCAACCCCGCAATGTGCTTTTGCTCCTATTTCTCTTTTAGTTTTGCTATCCCTGCGATCGTTTTCTTTGATCCAGGCGGCTTGTTGAAAATATATAGATTTTACAGCTCTTATCTTTTGTCTCTCTGCGTTCCTTGTCATGTTTTTATTCATTGTTTTTCTCTCAAGTTCATAGCTACTGCAAAAAGGGCTTTTATTCCAACACTTTCACCTCCGGCGTTACCAAATACAGTCCAGACAATGCCATTTGAATGTGTTCATCATTACCGTTCAGTGTGACACGGTTAAAAGGTGAAATTGGCAATGTCTGGTGCAGCGTACATAATTTGATATTTCGCAGAACGAAATGATGTAAATGCCCGTCAATAAGTATATGCAGACTCTGTACATATAATACTAAAATATGGACTCTGACGCCACAGGGGTATTGTAGATTTTTATTGTAACGAGTACCTACTCGATGGCTGCTTTCAAATTTTCAATTTGTATGAAATTCTACTGCTGGACAATGATCCCGAACGAAAGAAATGAAAAAAAGAAAAAAGAAAAATTTTAAATGTTAAAATAATGTCATTCTGTTAAGTGCCATACGTGATACACGCTTTGGGCTATCATGCCTCGAAAGAGACATGACTAACTGAGCAGAAGTTTATCCCGCACTAGGTTGCCATTGCTTTTGCGGTAGACTGGTTGCCAGCCAAGGCTATAGAACCGAATCTATCCTGTTATTTAACTCATTACTGGAGGGAAGAGACGGATTAATACCTTTTCCAAGGGTATTTGTGCGAAAGTGAATGCAAGGAATTCAGAAGCAAGAGGAATAGACTATCGAATATTAAGTTATAGCGTGATGGAATGATAAATATACAAAAGTAAGAGAAATTGTAACGCAAAAATATGTAATTCATCGAAATAAAGGAAGTGCCAATATTTTTCTTCTCAATACTTTCACGGCTTCTGTTCCGACGAGCTTAGCTCACTATGTCCCCTCTGCATGAATTTACCGGTGCTACTAAACTAGATACTAGGTCCCACCCTCTTACAGTGAATCCAATAAAAACGAAACCGCAACTTCTACACTGTCAACATCTTTTCACACACTTCTAGCCTGGGGAATTCTTTTCTGTATACTTGCTTCCACAACAGCTACAATCTCCAATAATTTAAATGTAAGGTCAATTGCTATTTCCTATCTCGGTGACTCGCAACCTTTTTCTCATGTTCTTTTCTCCATCCACTCTACTCTCTTCACACCAGTATTCTCATCCTTCTCTTACTCATTCTCTAACACCCCCTATAACTTGCTTTCCTCCTATGTAACCCCCTGCATAGTAGTGGCATTAAGACCGCCTTGTTTGGAGACAAATCTTCAGTAAAAATTGTGAACAAAAATATATTAATCAACATTACAATAATTATTAGAAAAATTCTTTTTATAAACACTTGGAAGACAAAACTTGGAAGAAAATCGTCGTTAGTTGTGAGTGAACAGAAGATGAATCTTTGTCGCAAGTATGTTTAACCACTGTAACGCCGTTTTTCATGTGAATGAATTCAAGTGTATTTTAGTGTAAATACTAACAGTATAGCCCGGCGTTGCTCGGTGTAATGAAAGCTTTAAAACTAATCCATGATCCTGGAGCTCAGACTCTTTTGACGTTGGCACGAAAGACTGAAATGCAATAGTTGTTTCCAGTTAAAGCGAAACCGTAAACTGAAAGAAGAATCAGTGGATGTAAGTCAAATTTTGATTTCCTGGTATCGATATCAAATAAGTTTTTTTCGTTGTAAACTGAATTTTGAATGCTAAATAAGTCCTCTGAGTAAATGGTATCATGGCTGAGACTAAGAACTACAATTAAACCTACGTAGAGCCAAACACGAAGCAAAAACTAAAATGAAAGGGCTGAAAAAATTACAGACATACAGGCAGATAAATAGACACACACACAAACTCCTTCTATAACCCGATTTTTTCGATTATCGATTTTGATGTTTATCGGGGGTACCTTGACACAAAACCTAGCTATAGACACTCGCAGACGCTTATAGTACAATTGTGTAAATTTTCAAGAAAATCGGTTCAGCCGTTTCGGATTCTATAGGTAACGGACACACACACAGACACACACACACAGACAAAGTTACAATTATAAATAAGTTTAGATATTTATATGATTTTGTCCCAAACACTTTGTTGCGCTTTCTGTTCCATTCCCTAACCGCTACCATCTTTCAGTCTTTCAGACACACATATATAGTCTTACTTTATGTTCATATAAATTTTAAACTCATACAATCAAATTACTAAGGCAAAAAGAGTTTCTCTCTTATTATATTGGAATATTCAGAGTATGTATTCATGAAGTTACAATTACAGTGCTTTAATATTGCATAGAAATATACATTGTAAGTATTTTAGGAAACTCTTAAACTGCAGTATTTACATAATTTTCGATTTATTCGTGAGATATCAATTTAATGCTTTTAATACTCGGTGACATATCGTTATAATTTCAAATTGTAGTTCAGGTTAACAAATTGGGAAGTTATTTTGTTATCAGAACAATCAGAGTGAAGTTTCCGTGATCACTATCAGTTTCTGATTTTAAGTGTGTTTTCTTTATGCTTTCTTTTAAGATTCTTCATTTCTCCTCTGTTTTATTCATATTTTTCATCAATAGTCTTATGTAAAACTAGCAGTATAGCCTGGTGTTGCTAGGGTGTAATGAAAGCTTTAAAACTAATCCATGGTCCTTGAACTCAGACTCAGCCTAAAAAAAATTGTGTAAAGTTTGGTGAGAATCGGATAAAAATTGTGGATTTGTATAAAGGAATTACAGACATATAAACAGACACACACATAAATATCTTACCTTTTTTAGAGATATATTATCGATTTTATGCACTATTGTAAAAACTGCAACCTTGAAACTTCTGAATATCGTTTCTTATTATGTCTTTGTCTATGAGTGTATCAAATTTGATTAAAATCGGACCATTCCTTCTATGACCCGTTTTTTTCGATTATAAATTTTCGATATTTATCGGGAGTACCTCGACACAAAACGTAGCTAAGAACACTCGCAGTCGCTTATAGTACAACTGTGTAAATTTTCAAGAAAATCGGTTCAGCCTTTTCGGAGTCTATAGGTAACTCACACACACACAGACACACACACAGCCACACACACAGACAAAGTTCCATTTATAAGTAAGTTTAGATCATATCTCTGATGCCTCAAGTTTCTTTTTCATATCTGAGGAAGTTTTCCACAAGTCAGTTCGCATCTCCGAGGTTTGTCATAATAATTTTATCTTTATTTCAAACGGACTTTCATTTTCAACAGAATTTCATTTCCAACGGGAATGTTCTTATTTGGCTTAGCTTCTCAGAGACATTTTTCCTTATTCCATTTCGATTCGGAATTACGTGTCAAATTTTCAAATAAATATTTCATCGGCATATTTTGAGACTCTTAACGCTTGTAAGATATCATTAGGCAGTTGTACATATATTTCTTCATCATACATCAGTCCGTTAAGCATCATACGTGATACATACTTGGGCGATCATGTCTCGAATGTTACATGACTGACTCGGCATATTTAACCGCAATAGGTTGCCCTTATTCTTGCGATAAACTGATTGCTAGCCAAAAAAAATAAAACAAAATCTGTGCTGATATTTAACTTATAGGCGGGGGGCAAATGACGGAATAATATTGCTTAAAACATATCTATTAAGCTAAGGAGTAGTAGTCTAATATCTTCAAAAATTTGTTAGCCAATGATGGTAAGTTTAATCCGAGGTACGATTAAAAGTCACTTACTTGCCATATGTGATACATTCTTGGGCGATCATGTCTTGAAAAGGAAATGACCGTGCAGAAGATTTTCAGCACTAAGTTATCAATCAAGACTGTAGAACCCAGTGTGTCCTGTTATTTAACCCATAGCTGGCTGAGTTCAAAACGCTATAAATGTCAGATTGTAATTGTCTCGTTGCAATAGAATATTTAAACCCATCTAGATGGTACACGTCATTCCATTTCGTAAAATCTCAATATTCTGAGTGATTCATTTGAATAAAATAAGTTGTTAACATTAAAAAAGTCTTTGTAGAATTATGAGTTTGAAACAATTATTTTTCTCGATAAGGCGGTACGAGAATTTCTGAAGGAGGACAATGAGAATTTTAAAAAGAAAAAGTCAGTGATATTGTCGATGAGAGTAACCATAGTTACTGGGGTGAGTAAAGTTAACTCTTTTCCCTTCTAACGTAGAAGTTTAAAGAAAAACGTAAGCATATGTGACCATAAAAAAGAGAAACGTGAGAGAGACGGAATAAATAAATACTGCCCAGTGTTTGCGGTGAGCAGTGAATAGGAAAGGACATTAGTAAATTGAAATCGCGAGGTTGGTTATTAGAGAAATGAATTAAGCACAAAATAGGCCGCTTTTCGGATCGAAGGCAGAAGTAACTTAAGGCGACACGCAATCACTTAAGATTTGTATTGCTGGCCGTTCTGGGAAACATGCTATAAAAGAACGCAGTCTCAAAACACAATTGGAACAAGATTAAGCCATCTGCAGACTACAGAGAGTAGGAAAAGGAATGTTTGTGTACGCAGTTGGGAGTTAAAATTGAGATTACAGCAAATGAACGTGTGTTAAAAAGTTTCAAAGCCTGGATCGATATGGAGGGAATTGTATTGATTAAAAGAAAGGTTTGATGAATGGTCACTCTCAACTGACTCACATTTTACATCCGTAGATGTTGCATTATTTAAAACACACTATGCATGTTCTCATTATGCAAGTCAACGTTTTCATAATAAGATTTGTATTGCAAAATCGGTGTTGGTAAAATTTGTCAGATATATTTGAAAAAATGATTTTAAATGAGTTCAGCCAAGGAAGGCAATAAAGCCACTAAAACACAAGGAGATTCGTAGGTGTGGAAAGATTAGAAACTGTAAAGTTACTAAGGCGTGAGAACAAAAGAAGAGTAATCAGGGGGGTAGTAGATAGCGACTTATATTGCAGTGAATGTTTTGAAGATTAAAGTTGTTTGGGTAGCATATAGATGGAAGAAATTCACAAGTGAGACATGCAAGAAAAAAACTGTTGTCAAAGAACTTACAGTTACATCCAGCCACCTCATCTGTAAATTAATAAAACCTCGTTGCAAGTCTACTTCTGGACTTAAATTAAAAATGTCTAGCTACTATAGCGAAGACGTCATGCGAACAATTACAATGAAATTCTTTATAGAAAAAGCACACGGAGATAACCTTAACTTGGACAGTGATTGAAGCCAAGACGCCAGATTAGGACAAATAATACCTGATTCTTTTTTATTTTATCATTATTATTTAACAGCAGCACCGGGCCATATATGGCAGAAATGTTCTAAGCATAGAAGAATGGTAGTCTTATACATATGTATGATAAATTATGGAGTGAAATATTGTCTAGCACGACTCAGTGAACCACATGTCAGTTACCGCCCTAGCAATTAATTCTAAATTGCATTTTAACTTCACATTAGACGAGAATTTATCCCAAGAAGACGCGATGAATTCATCTCTTAGAGATCAGCATCAGCCGTGCTGATGAAAAGTCAGAGACGGGTTTCACAGATTACTACTAAAGAGCAGTCTAGTTTTAAAGGGCTTAAATTAAAACATCCTTTGCCCTAGATAACAACTGACTGAACGTCGTATCTCATTTGAATCATAGTATCATATCATAGTTATATAGAACTTATAGTATCAGTTTTATTATAAATAGTCATCGTACCTAGATACTATTTATCGTATTCTACGTCAAAAACATTTAATTATTTTATCTTTCATATGAACTTATATTTCGGATATATAAATATTGCTATGTACGTGAAGAAAGAATATTGTAAATATACTGAAAAAAAAAACACCAGAAACTGCAAAGAAAATTAAATCGAGCTCAAAGAAAAATAAAAACATTAACTTGAAAACATCAGCTAGATGAAGTCATGACAAGGGCCAAAATAGCATTTAAGAAGCCGATAAATCAGATTTGATACAACTTTAAAGGTTAATAAACATAAAAGCTCGATCATCACGAACACTTTTGAAAATCTGGTAATCGTTAAAAAATAATCATAGCAAACAGGACGGATATAATTAAAAAGAAGATAAAAAAATGAAAGCAACAATGGTACTTTATCTGAAAGAAAATATAAGCGAAGGCGAAAGATAAAATTGTTATAGACAACCGACTAAATTTAAAGATGAAATAGAATATACACCATATCAGTAATATATTGAGATGTGTATATTTTAAGTAAAATCCTATTAAGTCTTAGCCCCTTCTACTCACATAAGTTTATCATGATTTAATAATGAGGTCCTAGAACTAAAGGATATAATTCGAATGTGACCAGTTCAGAATTGAGAAGTTGCCCTCTCCCAAAGACGAACACACTCCCGATTTTGCATAAAGTCTTCGGAGATTTCAAACCGACCCAGATATAATGGCACACGTCTGCAAATTATCTAAATGACATATTCTAATGGACGCCTGTATATATTGAACAATTTTCTACTTGAAAAATTGAGTGATTCGACTTATGTAGCCAGCTTTACACTGACATTTTCATAAATAGATTATACTACTAGAGTTAACACTAGGTGGTCCATCATTATGCACAAATTTCAGCGTCGGTTGAACGTATTTGAAGAATGAAAAGTTAACAGAGATAAAAGCTGCCAAATATTACAAACATTCGCTAAAAATGTGAAAGTATCAAAATGATTACAAATAAACATCACTTAAAGAAACGGGTAAGCCTAGAATAAATTGCATGGAAGCAAATTTCGCAACAGTAATTTTTAGTGATATGAGTAAAGCTATTTGCAGGTCTATCGAGTGGTTAGAACGTTCGTTTTCTGACCGTGAGTTCCAGGTTCGATCATACCATTGTCCATTTGTCCGAAAGGTGAAATCCCGATGTTATCGGTCTAGGGGAGGCTATTGAAGCAGTAGGGAGATGGTTAAAGTTTATTAAATTAGTCTTGTGTCAAACATAACTAAACATCTTACAACTTATAGGGTTTATTCAAAATTATCAGGAGGTTATTAGCGGATGGATTTGTGGAAGAATAAAAGTATACCTTTTGTGTGTTTAAATAGAAATCTACTAATAAAAAAGAATAACATGAATTGGCAGAAATTAATGTTCAAGGAGAAACTTTATTAAGAGGTTAAGGGTATCAAAAGTTCGTCATTGTAACTTGCAAGAGTAAGTTCATGTGTGTATGTATGTATGAGCATTTATTGTTGGGGATGATTGTCTTTGAAGTTATCGCTCAGAGTGAACGATGAAAAGGAAGGTGGTGAAAAACACACAAGCACACACACAAACACACACACATACACACACACAGAGAACGAGAGAGTGACAGACAGAGAAAGAGAGAGAGAGAGAGCTAATAATCGCTTGACGTTTGTCAAGGGACGTGTTTATTAAGCTCGTCATCTCCTCTCTGACAACGGTCGAGCTTGCTCAGTCTTTTATTTAGTGCCTGGGGCTTCGAGCAGGTCATTTGGGAATTCACTCCAGGATGTTATACTGGTTTTTCTATTTTGTTTTTAGATGTTTCTTAACTTTCTATTGACCGAAGAACATTTCGCATCGAAGTGTGAAATTTCGCGAGTTTTGAGTGTGCTAAGCAAAGGTTTTGTAAATTCGAGTATATCCGTTTATTTCTAACAAAATCAATGAATCTGTGGTTAGCATTTGAAATTTTAATTCTTTTGTTTTGTTTACTAAACTATCATAGCGTGTGGCACCTTTGTAAAGATCCTTAAAACCATTCTAGAGGTTGATCATTTTTTGGAAGTGATATTGGGCATACGGAACTCTTCGAAAGCATCGATGGTTGTGCTAGCAGAAAGTGACAAGTCATCGTGACAGAGGATAATAATGTTACGGCATTGTTCAGACTGTTGATCACGCTAAAATAACGTGCTCTCACCCAGAAGCTATAACTTAAGTCTGCCTTGCTTAGTTGCAGTATAAGTCAAAGGTGGTCTCTCTGGGTGCTAACTAAAAACAAATGTGTCTGAGAAGTCTTCCTCGAAGGATATTAACTATCCACTTTATTTATCCTTGAATATGAACTGCTGTGGCATTTAGATTTTTATATATTGGATAGGAAATAGAGCTTGATAGAATAGATATATTAGAGTCTTTCGCAGAAATATTCAGCCAATATGTTTTCGAAGATAACAGTGCAAAGGAAAACTATTGTTTTGCACTTGTATTTCCGGTAGCAAATTATAGCTCTCTTTAAATCTAATCGTACTACCTGAAGAAATGTGAAGAATTATTTCCAGTCATTGCAAAACATGTCTTTGAATAGCGCAGACAATATTCAGGAAGCTTGAAGCAAAAGAGAACATAAAAAGCAATCTAATTCTTTACAACTGAGTACGCTTTAGCTTTCTTTCTGGAAAATTTTCAAAGAGATAAAATTAATGAACTGACACAGTTTCCTTCAGATATTAACCCAGTAAAAATGTTTAGTTTATAATGAATGGTGAAACTCACTTAACCAACCAATTACTGGTCAAGCAAAGTCACACCGGGACAGTACATAGATGGGTGACGACCTGTGAATAGCACATACTTGTATGTGCGTTGCTCTACTTGTCTGATCACGATTAAAAACCCTTACCAGTACGATCACCGGTTAAGCAACGTCGAACGCGGTGAGAAACTAGAATGGGGGACCGCTCGTGTACGTGGAAGATAAAGCAAGTTTGGTTGTGCATTGGTTAATAAGCTTACACCATATTACATTTAAATATCCTGACCTGTACAATCACCGGTTAAACAATCTCGAATCTGGACACTAACTAGATGGGTGACCGTTTGAAATATGCAGATAATGTAAGGTTGGATATACACTGATTTAATAAGATTATGGTAATAACAATTTTAAACAGACATAGCCTTATGATTAGCGGTTAAGCATCAGCGAAACTCGAGAGTGCCTAGAGGTGTGGCCGCTAGGAAATAGTAAATAGGGTAATCTTTTATGTACTTTAGCTTATGGATATACATATATATATATATTTTTATAAGCGTTTCACCCCGAGCAAGGCATTTCACTGCCACTACTGCGCAGGGGGCTACATAGAGTGGAGAAAGGATGGTTAAATATAGGAAATGTCAGACGGTGGGTGATAGGCGGGTAAGGATACCGAGAATGAGGGTTGGGTAGATGAGAATGTTGGGAGAATAATTGGAAGTTAGTGTGATGGCAAGTGTCTATTGACCCTACATTTAAACACAGGGAGATTGTAGCTGTCGGGAAAGCAGACATGTGGAAGGGAATTCCACAGGCGGGAAGCGCGAGAAAAGAAGATGTTGGAGTAGAAATTACGGTTACATCTTCTCTGTTTAACTGTAAAAGTGTGGGACCTAGTTGCCAATCTGATATCTCGTGTAAATTCATGATTAGGCGGCACCAATGATCTAAGTTCATCGGAGCAGAAGCCATGAAATTACTTGTAGAAGAGGCACAGGGAAACCACACCACGCCAAAGAGAAAGAGGTTGCAGCCGGTCTGCCAAGCCAGTATCAACCACGTTACAGATTCTCGTTTGTATTTTGTCAGGAAGCCCAAGGAGAGTAGCAGGTGCACCCGACCAGATGTGGCAGCAGTATTCAATATATGGGCGGATGATAAATTTGTATATGTACACGATAGATTCACGCGGGAAAAACTTCCGGGCTCTGCACAGAGAGTAGATTTTCATAGCGGCAGATTTGGCAATGGATTCGATATAGTTATTCCATTTGAGGTCCACCAAGGAGGCGTAGTGTTTTACTCTCTGGGTGGCAAGCCTGTTCCATGCTAATGGGAGGTAGATATCACTATTAAACATCCTTACTCATACACTGACTAGTTAAGCAATGTCGAACTTGCACGATACCTAGACGGATGACCGCTTCGGCATAGCAGGTACTGTCAGTTTGGATGTACATTGGTTTAATCGACTTACGGCCCAATCGAGTTTAAACATCGTTACCCGTAAGAAACCGGTTAAGCAACGTAGAACCTACTCAGTAGGTAAATACATGACTCCTTGGAGAAGCTTGGATGTACATTGGTTTAATAGGCTTACAGACATATCACGTTTAAACACTCTTACATTTAAGATCGCCGGTTAAGCAAAGTCGAACCTGGTTAGTACCTAGATGTGTGACAGCTTGGGTTTTCAGTTGCTGTAAAGTTGGATGTGAATTGCTTTAACGGTCTTACGGCTATATATCATACTCAAGCAGCGTTTTCCTTAGGAAAACCCTTAAGCAACGTCTAGCCTCGGAAGTACATAGGTTTATTACAGATTACAGAATACTCCCTGCTTTAAGCTTGGGTATAGGCTGGTGTCACTGAAAATGGCTAAAATATTTTAATCAGTGAAACTAGTTTCGGTTTTATATAGGTTCGATATATTTGTATACGCGGAAATAACTTGGGGAATATATTAATCATCTCTTGTTTTTTCCTTTATGGATTAATTAGTAAAACATATATCCCCAAACCATTATTATCTTAAAAACATTTTTATAATATAAAAATATTTTTTGGCTTTAATTAATCGTTAAAGTGTTGATAAGTCGTAGAAAATAATCAATCACTCATTCAATTCATTGTCCAATAGACAGTTTATTTACATTGGTGTCAATAAACTGTCTATTGATTACGAATTACTGTAATATCTTCCAATGTACATCAGGCTTTTCGTGTATTTCATGTAGTTATTTGTGTCGTACACTATCTCATTAATTTTTTGTAAGCGATATATCAAATGTATAGCTCGAAACATCAAAAAGGCTACAGAACCCAATCTTTCCTGTTATTTAACACATAACTGGAAGGAATAAACGGATTAATACCTTCAAGGGTATTTGCGCGTAAGTGAATGCAAAGAATTCGGCTGGAATTCGAACTCGGCTCCCCGATTTCTCCTTCCAAGCCGATATCCAATGCACCACAACGCACATCCTAAAATATTAAAGACGAGGATAAAAAGGTTTGTCCATTCTACATCTGATGATAAATCTCTATTTCTTTCATATGTATTCTTCATTCAGCCAGCCCATCTCTGGAAACTGTATTACTGGCGTAGTTATATTTCTCTATTAAATAGGTAAGCTTATATACGGACGTATGCTGAATTTCCTAATGTGTTTAAATTGTATTTTCTCTAGTGACAGAATAAAAGAACAAAACAGTAGTTGACTTTGAAAATATTTAATGTATTACACTGTTGTTGATGGATTTAAATAAAAAACGGAACTATTGAACTTACTTAAAACTGAATGATTCTTATTTTGATGCTATACAACAACAAAAATTAAATTATTTTTGTGACTTTATAAATCTTTCTCTGAGACTGTGAATAGAAAAAACAGCAACAAACATCACGCTTAAAAATAAATGCAAGAAACAAATAAATCAAAAGAGATTTGAGATAAAAATAAGACATTTTAAAAGAAATACCGAATATAATTGTCGCTGTATTAAGACGCAAGTATTAAAAAGTTAATATATATATATATATATATATATATATATATATATATTAAGAATAGCAAAAATAGTTCAGGCTTCATATTTCTTAAATAAGTTATGAGTTATTTAATTCAAATATTCCTCGTACTATCTAATGCCCGCGGCGTCGTAGGGGAATCATCATGATGTCTGCAATAAAAAGATATTGCATAAAAATATATAATTAGAAATCTGTAAATTTTGGAATGGTAGGCTATTTGCCAATTCAGCTGCTTTTAGCTTTATCTCCGAGAGCAGCCACGAGTTACATTAGTAAAATAACGTTACTTAATAAATTGTATTATTTTGTTCATTTCTTTTCTTCTGCTTTCGTTATTGTAACCTTATGCGCACCAAATACTCGTAAAAAATCTTATGGTTTCGAAACCATCTCTTTATTACGCTTGAAATAATTTTGTAAATAAATAATTATTTGTTACTCTTAGTTAAAGAGTTTTAGGGTAATGTGAGTAGATGTGTTTGAAATATCATCAGCAAAGCTCAATATTCAAAATCATAATTAACCGCTTGCTCGGTATGATGTATCCTTTCCCGGCCGAGTTAAGTTTGTGGCGGGAAAGTCCGGTTCACTAGTGAATAACGTCTAGCCAGTTGGTTGACCTGTTTTTTTTTTTTATATATATACTGTCTTTCCCTCCACACATGACAGCGTAGATTAAGTTACTTCGATGTGACAAGTGATAGGATTGGTTCAAGTTTAGTCGCTTTCAATAATTCGTTGATGGTGATGTCATCTCTGAAGCGTTACTTTGTCAACTATCTCATGATATCATTTTGAAAGGTTGATAGTTTTAAACAAAACCTTACAGTAAAAGTCACGCATTCCAGTCCATAAAGTAGAACAGACTGACCAACACATACAGTTGTTTTTTTTTATTATTGCGGAACACCTTATAAATACCCATAATTGTACCTTTCATTTTAGTGCGGACTCATTTTCTAACTTAAGTACCTCCCACTTATATTATATAAATTTAGTTTACGGAACAATTTTTTATTTCATATGTAAATTCCATTTTTTTACATTTGGGGAATAGCCAATTCTACAGGTTCTCAGAAGCCCGTTTCATTCGCCCCGGTATGAAATAAAATGATATTCTTTTGTGAACGGAAGTTATGGTTTGCATAGGATGGAAAGAAGCAAAGATAGGAATGATGGTTGAATTCGTAGAACAAGCATGGTTAACACAAGTTAGAGGGAAGTAGGTCACGGAGGTTACTCGAGCGTTCAAAGTTAAATGGTAGGGATAAACTTTAGGGTTATCAAGTGTATGAAATTAAATTTTATAATAATTTTATGCACGTAATAACCATAAAGTCTATTCCTACCTTTTCACTTTGAATTATCGGGTAAGCTCCCAGATCTACCTCTCTCCAACTTCTGTCAACCACACTTGTGGTACTAAGTTAACTCTCGCCCCTATCATTGCCAATATATATATATATATCGGGTATAATTATAAGGCAAACCTCAGTATTTTAAAAAAATGATGCATTTCTTACTATGGCTTCAGAATTTATTGCCAAGTGAATAATTGTAAATGAAAATTGAACGGTTCTTTTGTTAATACTGCACAATAACATGGGCATCAAATGAATTTCTAAATATTTAATAATTACCTGTGTTGCAGTTTCATCAATGAAAGACTGAAGAAAATTTAGGGTGATTGAGACGAGTTTATCGTTGCTTCCTTGACATGTTCTTCTTAGTGGATACTCGTATTTGAGTAGACGTTTTGTTTATTTTAAATAGGATATATATTTTTTATACTTGTCAGCAAACATGATTAAAACTATTGAAGAAAATGAGCCCTTAGCAAGTTTTCAAACATGTCCCCGTTTTGACCAGACGCGTGTTATTTTTTCTGGAATGTTAGGCGTAGATTCAAATCCTGCCAGAGGAGACATCTACATTAATATTATTTTTCAAGTCTGCTGATCGTCAGACGGAATAGCTACTGCTAAAAATAAGATGGTTTTATCCTCAGATACAGGTATCCCTTAATATATATATATATATATATATATATATATATATATATATATATAACAGATAAAACACAAACGGATCCCGACGATATGCAAATATATAAACAGATAAAATACAAACGGATCTCGATATGCAAAGTCCGAAATTTATTCGCCTGAAGAGAATCAACTTTGGACTTGAAACACATGTAGCGACAAAAATGTGTGTAGTGCAATGGATTCCGACTAGGAACGACAAATCAGGGGGCCGAGTTCGAATTCAATTGAATTCTTTGCATTCACTTCTGCACAAATACCCTTGGGGAAGATATTACTCCGTCTCTTCTCTCCAATAAATAATAGAGCAGATTGGATTCTATAGCCTTGGCTGGCAACCAGTCTGCCGTATTAAGCAATTGCAACCTATTGCGGAATAATCTTCTGCCCAGTCAGTATTGTATTTTAAGAGACATGATCGCCCAAAGCTTGTATCACGTATGGCACTTAACTGACTGAATGTATTATAAAAACTATAAATAATATTAATAACGAAAAAATAATTTTACATTTTAAACAGAACGTTTACTTCTCACATTCTTTTACATCTCTCTCTCTCTCTCTATATATATATATATATAGGAAAAGTAGAGAATAAGAGATAAAATTTAAGGAATTGAATGACAAAATATTTTCGGAAACAAAAATATGCTAAATCTGAAAACCAACACAGAGCTTTTTATCTACGTGCTACTCAAGGAATTCTAATTCTGATACCGTATATTTAGCCGGAAAGCAAATTCACATTAAATATTTTCAGACTCTACTCATTGTATTCCATTCTGTCTTTCACAATGTGACACAGACAGAATATATTAATATATGAATATTTGATGTGCAAGAAAACAGAATGAATGGTTGTTAGCAAAACGATCTTATCCCAAAGTGCAAACTGCAATTCCGAGATACCAAAATCCCAGGCGCAGAAACCATAGTACTAATTAATGGAAAATTTTAAATATTAGATGAAGTTACCTGGCATTAATATCAACTCGCTATTTTCTATTGTATTGAAAAAAAATTAATTTAAAAATTACATAAAAAATGGAGTTGTTTAAAAACTTTTTTTATTGACATCCATAATGGACCACAAAGAAAAGTATGTATGTATACATATTGTATATTCCGGCAACAATCTTTCTTTCAAGCAGGTTTCAATAAAAATGACAATATATTACGGTTTAGTTTTTATATAAATTTTCATTTGATTTATTAATTTTTTCTTTACAGAACATAAATTATTAAAAAAAATTCCAAAATTTCGTATCTCACGGCTATACATTGTCATGGATGCATTTTTCTACGTAAAATTGAATATGCGTAGAGTTTATCACCATGTGTAGAGTCATGTGCGCGTTTTATATTGTGAACAGAGTAAGCACATTTTTGCCTTGTCTGCAGTCATCCATGTACAAGCCTGATTCGCTGTATTACAGCTCATTCGTGTGGTTAGATGTATCTACTTGCTTCTGGCCGGAATCGAAGCTCGACCGATTTGGTGTCAGTCGCATAATATAACGCGTAAATTTAGCTTATATTTAATCTTTTGTAAAGAGAATGTATTATTATGCAAATGGATGAAGGCAGAATTGATTACTTTTAAGTAAATTCAAAAGATATAGGCTACAGATGTATTTGTTATATTAACAATATCTCATTTAATCTGAATATATTATTGCTTTATTATTATTGTCGTTAATATAGGCTACTGGAAAAACTTTCCAATCATTGATTTTTAACACTTCTACTCTTTCGACTATAACAATAAATGCTGCATTTTTATTAATACCTCGATAGCATTATTCTTGAATTATATTTAACTGTATTATGTATCTTTTTATAATAAGCCACTATTTTTTCTTTGGATTAATATATGGGAAATATGGTGGCTTTTTCTTTAATTTGTGTTCTTTTTTAATCCCCTTAGCAAACCGGGTAAAAATCAGCTTCACACTTCCAGAATTATTATTCTTTTGCATGAACAAAATTCTTTTGCTTAAACTATTTGATTGTAATTCTTTTGCTTAAATTATTTGATTGTAATTCTTAAACTATTTGATTGTAATTCTTTTGCTTAAACTATTTGATTGTAATTCTTTTGCTTAAACTATTTGATTGTAATTCTTAAACTATTTGATTGTAATTCTTTTGCTTAAACTATTTGATTGTAATTCTTTTGCTTAAACTATTTGATTGTAATTCTTTTGCTTAAACTATTTGATTGTAATTCTTTTGCTTAAACTATTTGATTGTAATTCTTTTGCTTAAACTATTTGATTGTAATGTCTACGAAACAAAGCCTAATGTCTAGGAAAATATCTTAAGTTTCTTCATATCATCATTAATTTTTAAGGAACTTATAATTTTACTGAATGCAATATTAGTCATCTTTCTACAAATAAATCAGTTTCCATTTGTTTTTTAGGTCACTTTAGAAGATCATGTCCGTAATGAACCCCACAACATTATCAACAACAATGCCAATTCAGTATAGTTTTATATTCATCATTAAATGATACTGTTGGGAAAACATTTTTATACTTCGTTCTTTGACTACGAAACAAAACTAAAATACCTTCTTGATGGTCAATTCATTTTTTTATTGTTCATAAAACATGATTTTCTAACCCCCTTCATGTGCTTCATTATAAAGCAGTTTATATCATGCTCTTATTAAAGCAAACATTTATCCACCATAGAGGAAGCTATCTTTCTGTCATCAGCTTGGCTGAGGCTAAACCCCAGGAGAGCAACAATCTATAGCTTCTTGAAATCACGATTCCCATTGACAGAAATTGGAGTGACTATATTGATCAATAACTGTTAGTATAATTTGTTTACTTTGTCGTGCCGGAAATATTTTCTCTGCAGAACATGTTTACAAATCTATCATTCGTATGTGCATTGAATGCTTTTGCTACATTTGGTCTGGTGTTTCTGTTGTATATATCAAGATAGTTGGTAAAATTCAAAGAATGATCAGCAATATAATCAATCCTGAACTAGCATCTCGACTGTTTCAACGGGCTTTCTTCTGTATTTTCTACGAATATTTTCACGTCAATTGTTTTGACAAGTTGTTCGCCTTAGTGCCACAACTACATGAATTTAAGCGTACTCATAGATTACAGTATTAATAGGTATATATACTCTACCGGCTATAATTATTAGGCCACTCTAGTGTTTTAAAAATGATGTATTTCATCCTATTTTTAAGTATTTATTGGCAAATGAATAATTGTAAATGAAAGGAAAAAGGTTCTTTTGTTAATACTGCAAAATAACATGGGCATCAAATGAATTTAGAAATATTTGATAATTACCTATATTAGAATTTCATCGATGAAAGACTGAAAAAAAAATTAGAGTGATTCCGATGAGTTCATTTTTGCTTCATTGCCTTGTGAAATTTTGCAAATTAATAATAACAAAAAAAGCATTCTATTTTCACTTGACAATAAACACTAAAATAGTATGAAATACATTTTTTTAAACTGGTGTTTCCTATTAATTTTGGCACGTAGTGTATGTCTCATGATTTTGTTGAGTGATAACCATTTCCTGTGAGTTCGTAACACTACGCAACTATGGTTTTACCAATATCTAAAGAACCAAATGAACAAATATCACTTGATAATTACGAGTACACATAAGCGGGCTTAGGGGTATAGTAGTTAAATCTAGAGGAAAAAAAACCTGAAGTATTGTAAATCAATTAGAAGAGAAAACCAGATAACCGATCTCGTATTAGCAACTTCAGGTTGTGAGATTAATAAAAATATCAGCAGTTGCACACCCAAGAGAGTTGGATGAAATGACCTTCGACGATAAAAGTCAACTAATAGTAAAAAATCATAGCACCTTGGAAAAGTTACTGAATGCAGAGAGAACTAGAGTCATGAGCATTTCTTAAAATATGAATGAACCAGTCACTGAATTTGTTCTTAGATTGAAACAATCTCTCAAATATTGTGAATTTGAGAAACTGGAATCGGAAAACCAGTAAATCAAAAAGGATTTGATTCAAATGAAATTGGTAAGCCGCCTTCAAAATTTAATGCAGTTACTACTGGGAAAGTCTTCACTAGAATAGTGTATTGAATTTGTTCAGCAACAAGAATTGATTCAAAAATTTAATTTAAAAACAGTTACGGATCTGGTAGAGAAAATGGATACGTAAGCGACAGAGAAATGTGCACTTGGTTTGGTTATAAACATCAAAGAGAAACGCTTAGGTGACGATGTTCATTGGGAAATAACGTCTGCCATAAGGTGATTAAGGCTAGAGCTATGGTTGCCACGCTAAAATAGATGTTGGCATTTGTTTTAATGAAAACCAAATACAAATAAAAATATAATATTCACAATCGTATAAACTTTGCGATTATAACAGATAATATATCAAGTCTGATATATATACTGTTTTTACTTAGAAGACTGAAGGTCGTAAAGGAAATACATGTATATAATATAAATTTACTAGCAAGTAAGGAGAAACTAAGCTTGGGAAGAAATTGTGTAGTAATTTCAGTCATATCCAAAAGTTAATTATATTCGCGTGTTCGGAATGTAGTTACGTTTATTCCAGAAAGTTATAGAAATAATATAAATAAACTGTATTCAAATATTAATGATAAAATGTAATCACATCCATTTTAATGACTGCAGCCCAACTGGGAGGCAGGTGTTCGATTCCAGGATTAAAGAAACCAGCGCTTTTTATTTTATTTTCAAAAAATATTTGAAATAATTATTTGAACTTCTTTGTTTCTAAATATCTTACAATTTATGAAATACTTTATGAAAGAGTAATCAAAACAAAGGAAACTCCGTATTTCTATATTTCTGAGATGGGGTAGTATTTACAGTATTCGAACTATTGTCCTCATCTTTGTTGCCATTTTGTACGCACCGGCCTTCTTCAGGTACTAGGAATTTCGAACCGAACCCCTTATTAAAATCACTGGGGTATATTATCCTTATTTATTGTGTAAAGTCCCGATTGGATGTCATGAGTTATCTTCCTCTAACCCTGCCAAGCTACCTGAACTCACAACTCTAAGAGTCAAGTCAGGAACTAACCAACGTCTATAACCATTGGTTCATGTGTCCTTAAGGACAAGAATAACCGAATTTTTGGGATTTATAAACCTAATGTCCAGTAACCCTTTTTTTTACCAGAGTTCATCTTGCAATTTGTTTATGTTAATGATTTTCTCTAGTATTTTTGATGTTAATGGTTTTCGCTAATATTTTTTGACCAGAGTTCATATTGCAATTTTGACACTAATGATTTATTTTGGCACTCCGTATTACTGGTTCTCATATTGTGTTGATATCTATGCTTGATCGGCATAGAAAATTTTTGAAGCTTAGCATATATGCTGATTCCTTAAGTTTAAGTAGTTTCCAGTGGTGTTCTCTATTTATTATTTCAACTTCATCCCTTAGGGGTTGGTGATCCCCTTTCTCCTTCCAGTTTACTCCCGCACCAGTAATAAATCCAGCGTGGCGGACAAACATAATCTCACTGCTGATCTTGAGAGGGATCTACATTCTGTGGTGAATTGGGGTAAGAAGTGGCTTGTAAATTTTAATGCAAGACCAAGCTGCTGTCTGTCAATCATCACAGGCAACCTCTCCTGCCTCCCATAAGCATGGACGAAGCGAATTCCCTGAGAGCAATACACTGCGCCTCCTCGGCCTTACCCTCTCTTCCGATCTCAAGTAAAACTACTACATTGAGTCAATAGCTAAATCCACTGCTAGGAAGGTTAGGTTACGGTGTCGAGCCAGGATGTCTTTCCCGCCTGAATCCATCCCGCATATATACAAATCAACCATTCGTCCTTGCATGAAGTACTGCTGCCATATATGGTCAGGCGCCCTTGCTGTTCCTCTCAGTGATTTTGACAGGCTCCAAAGGAGAATCAGTAATGTGATAGGTACCGACTTGGCTGTTCGACTCCAGCGACATTCTCATCGACGGGATGTAGCTTCCCTTTATCTGTTCTATAAATATTTCCTGGCTTCTGCTCCAACGAACTTAAGTCACTGGTGCATCAGCAACTCGTGCAACCAGACTAGCAACTGGGTTTCACCCATTCACGGTTACATCAACCCAATGTAGATGACACTTCTACTCCTGCAACTTCTTTTCTCGCACTTTCCGCCTGTGGAACTAGCTTCCATATTCTCGCTTTTCTGACGGCTATAACTTCATGGAGTTTAAAGGCAATGTCAATACTCATCTCCTAACCACTCGACTCTAATTCTTTCTTCATTCTTTACTTTATCTCCACCTTTGCAACTGTCATCACACATGTATTGCCATTCTTCTCTTACTCTTTTCTAACTGGTTCGTCTTTCTCTTCACTCTTTTTACACTCTCCTATCAAATCTTTTTACTCTTATGTAACCTCCTGCAAACTAGTGGCGTCACTGCCTTGCTCGGGGTGATACGATTAAAAAAATAAAAAAATAATATATATATATGGTCAGCTACGCCTGATCTTTCTACATTTCCTCCTGTTACGGCCTTGAGATTTTCTTGTAGCCTAACATTAAGAGGGCAGCCTATCTCCCCTTTATATTTATTTCCACAAATACATTAAATGGCGTACACAGAATTGATCATTTCTAAGTATTTGTCCTATTATATCGGACTATACTCCGAATAAGATAAATACTGAAAAGAAAACTCCGGATGTAATAAATCTGATGAGTAACTTAAATTCTGGCATCTAGTCCTATGTTCACTTTCCAGTTTTGCAGTATTCAAAAGCGACTAGTACGCCATGTGGGTAATGAATTACTTTTCTCTCTATAATTTTTTCCCCACAGACAAAAATTCACAATCCTTTCATTATTCTATCGCTATTTTCATTTCTGACAGGATTCGTTTCCAGTTTAACTAGTTCAGAAATTTACAGCTTAGACCTGGGCATAATACTTCTTCATTCTTTATGTATTCCATTGGTTAGCAGGATGTTGTCATCGGATAACTTTTTTTCCAGAGAGTCTCTGTCTTATGTAACAGATTATGAAGAGGGTGCTTTGCGAATCACTACACTCTTAACCTCTTCAAATCATCAGTTAACCGTTATCTTCACTACAGATCCTCATAATCTGTATTACTTAGCTTTTCCCCATAGATCCATAAACCAAGATTAGTCTGTAGATATCAATCTTTCGAGGCTCTTGAATCTTTTATTGGATGAAAAATATTGCAAATAAAAGTTACATTCCCTCTTTGAAAGTTTTCCCACTTAAAATCTAAAATAGTCTATAGACTACACATTTGGATATAAGAGATGAGAAACTATTAGATTCACTTTCTAATTATTAAAACTAGGTTCGTCCTTTGATATGTCATAGCTGAAAAATATGTAATTACTTTCAAACATCCTAATATAATAATTATATAACGATGAAATAATCATTGATAATAAAGAGGGAATTCGAAATATCTTCGTTCGCAAAAGGAGAATTATGAGCGGAGAGTTTTAGAGCTGCTTCTCTAAAAGGTTATGTTATAAAAAAATGACATTTTATAAAATAAACAAGTTATCAATTTTCTTTACTTTCTTCGTTTAAGTGAACGCGTCAGTATCTATTTCTAATTTTGATCAGTCATGCGTTGAGTAGCATAAAGAATTCATTCGGTTCGTTAAACAAAACGAGAACGCAATTTTATTTCATTAAACGTAATGAACATCATTTGATTTTATGTTTTTCTCTAAAATATAATCTCTTAGGCAATTTCTTCATCCGTTCTCGCAGAACATACTTTTTCTTCTGAAAATGCGCTAAGCGACTTTTGCAATCTTCTAGGAAATTATTTATTTTTTCAGTAAAATTATTATGCAAAAACAAAGATAAATAACAAATTACACCTGCAAAATTTGATGTTTACAGTTGATATGTGAAAACTTTGAAACTAAAACTTGTCTTCTCATAAAATAATAAAAGCATATCATAATTGGATATTTATTTCTTACAATGTGGTTTTAAATCGGTCTTCTTAAGAGCAGTACTTGTTAGAATCAATCACTTCTTTCTCCATATGCTTAGCACACAGGGAAATATTCTTAAATCCAAGTATATCAGTCAGTTAATTGTCATATGAGGTACTCGTTTGTGCGATCATGTCTCGAAAGAGACATGACTGAATAGGCAGAACATTTTCAGGTAGTAGTTTGCCCTGTGTTTTTGTGGGAGATTGGTTAGCTATTCAAATCTTCAGAACCCAATCTGTCCTGTTTTTAATCCATAGCTGGAGCGAGCGAGATGGATTAAGTCAGTCAGTTTAGGTGCCATACGTGATACACGCTTGGGCGATCATGTCTCGAAAGAGACATGACTGACTGGGCAGAAGATTATCCCGCAGTAGGTAGCCATTGCTTTCTGTGGTAGACTGGTTGCCGACCAAGGCTATAGAACCCAATCTGTCCTGCTATTTAATCCATAACTGGAAGGAAGAGACGAATTAATACCTTTCCCAAGGGTATTTGCGCGTAAGTGAATACAATGGATTCAGCTGGAATTCGAACTCGGCTCCCCGGTTTCTCGTTCCTAGCCGTTATCCACTGTACCACATCCACATTGATTAAGACTTTTCCTAAAAGTATTTGTGCGTAAGTAAATGCAACGAGTTCATCTGGAATTTGAAATTGACTCGCTGATGTTCGTGTACCGAGCCGTTATCCACTGCAACACAATATATACCCCTTTGACTTAGAATCGGCTTTAAGATTAGTTCTGTTTTTTTTATTACTTTCCCCATGGACACTTGTGTTTCACGTCTTCGCAAATGATAAATCATTTTTGACTTTGAGAATTTGTTTAAAATCTAACATTTTATTTAAGTAGCAAATGAAATACGGAAATACATTCTAGCATTTCTTTTATTACTCAAGTTATCATTAGCAAGTTATTGCAAATGATTTCCATTTCTTTTGGGAATTTTCAGTGCATCAGTTTTCACAAACATTACATAACAATGTTTACTCAAAATTACTGTATTGATCTGATTAACATTAGTATGTCTACCCGGCTGGGATACAATAAATCACCCACGGCAAACATAAAATTACGTTTGACTCATTCGATCAACCAAAGAAAATAGTACATTTATTTATTTGTATTTAAGTCGCCTTTGTACTTTAGGTAAAAAAACTTCAAAAAATGTAATTCAATGTATATAATCTTTAATTGATTTGTTGTTTTATAACTTATCAATTCAGAGTGTGTCATTTCAATTTCAAGCATATTTGGGTTTGCAAGTTAGTACTGCATTAATTATTATTCCAGAATCCTACTAGATACCCAGCTGTTTAGCCAGATTTCACTCGGGTAATATAAGGAAAAATAAGAACTAGCGGAACCCGTGGAAAATTCCACGGAAGGATGCACAGACCATAACCAAAACACTGTACGCTATTTTGTGAGATGTTGAAAGAAAAAAGTTTTTTTTGTTATTACTGAAAAATCATGGCTCCTCTGTCCATTGTAAACATAAAACACCAACTGAGTAATGGCCAAGTGTGTAGAGGCCAGAAATGTCGTTATTAGGTCGAGGGATACGACAACAAACCTACCTATTTTTACTCTATTGTACAGTACAAACACAATTACTACTACAACCACCAGCTTAAGCTGCTACTGAAAAGCTAATGCTATAGGCTCTCTCCTCCTACTCTCTCATTCTTTGCTGCCCTTACGTTTGGCAAAGGTGAGAGAAAGGCTGAGGAGAGTAGTGTTTATAGATTATAAAAACATAGAGGGGAAGGAAAAGCTCATGTAGAGAGTAAGTGTAACGGACAAAGGAACTAAGTAACTAACTAAGGAAGGAAGAAGCAGAATTATTATATGATAAAAAACATATGATGAAATGACATACCAAATACACAACGTCCACCCTCGTCACTTTTATAGATACAGATAACAATGTAGAATGTCTCTATTCGACTAGGGTGGGACTGGGAGAAGCAACATATATAGATATAGATAATATAAAGTGGGATGATCGATTCTATATTATGATCAATACATAAACTGATCCCTGACTTTGTGGGATGATAATAAATATTTTTCTACCCATCATTTTGGCTTTCTGAAAAAATTCAAGGTGTCGTTAGCTTTCTAAACTTTTGATCTACATCTAAGCGCAAGTCCCGTCGAGCTAGACTGCAAAATGCATATGCTAAGTCGAATCTATCAAACACATACTTATACAACGTCCACTCTTGTCACTTTTATAGTTATAGATAACTGGATGTAGGACGTGATGAAATCCTACACTTCACGTGGATACGCGTCTAAGTAAATATTACACATCTATCTTGAATTCCAACTTGACAGTCACTTATTTGGAGCTTCTATGCATTTTATCACTCGTACATTGTAGTGTGGTGAATATCTGCTCGGAACAAGAAATCGGGGAATTCCAGTTCAATTCCCTGCATTCAATTGTGCGCAAATCCTCTTTCGGAAAGGTATTAATCCCTCTCTTGCCTCTAGTGATGGGTTAAATAACAGGGCAGATTGGATTCTATAGACTTGGCTGACAACCAGTCTACCGCAGAAAGTAATGGCAACCTACTGCGGGACAATCTACTGCCTAGTCTGTTATATCTCTTTCGAGAAATAATCGCCCAAGCGTTTATCACGTATGGCACTTAACTAACTGATTAACTTCACTTCAATCTGTAAATTTCAATCCATACATAATTCTACATAACTTCTTTTGTTTGTAATGAAATCTTCCGGTTTTTAATATTTATTTAGACTGTGTCTTCTTTATAAGGAAATATTAAAACTAATCATTTTGCTTGCCTGATTTTTATCTAGTAGCTGCTTTTTTAATTAGCCAATGTGTTTTTATTTTCTAAATGGAAATGGCAGGATATTAATGTCCAAGATATTTATTATTTACTTTTTCATAAAAGATAATTACTCTTTTACAAGTGAATTTTTGGCGAAGTCATTGCTGTAATCTACGTTTACAGAGTTGTGCTCAAAGTGTTATGAACTTCTGAAACTTTCGAAAAGTTAATTATCAAGTTATCTTTGCCTACGTGTTTTCTATGTTTTTACAATTTCAACTGATTTCATCTGTTATTACCATTAGAATATGACCAGAATTGGCAAGCGTGGCAGTAACTGGCATTTGTATTTCTGAAACGTAAAAGTTTTCATAGCACTCATTGTTTGCTATTCACATCATCTATCTTTGATAGTTTGCCCTATTCTGTAATTTATCGGAAGTATTCGGTGCTTTTTTGCTAATCTGTCAGGTGCGTATCTAGCATAACTTAAGCGTTTCTCTTTTGTAAGTGTGTCTCCTCTTTCCATATAAATCTTTCTTTTTCGTTTCTCTCATTCTTTCATTGATTAAGTTTTCATTTTTGCTGATTATGTTTTTGCATATTTGAGCATTTTGGAGCTCTGTATTCGGTCCTCGTCGTTGTATTCTTCTGTAGTTAATTTCTCTATAAAAAACATACCATTATAATACTTTAAACATTATATTTAAATTGTTTGAGTAGATATCTTTGTTTTTAGACAGAGAAAATAATGTGCACCCGCCTAGAGATTGAAAGACTTTAATAAGAGAATGTATCCTGTCATATTTTGAAGTTGGATATCCATTTATAATCCGATTTTACAGATAATTGTATTTGGTTACACTTGTCAACAATAAAAAATTAAATTGCTGTCGAAACACCAAACATCTATTTCATCTAATTTGAGAGCAGTGAATATGAAAAGCGCCTTACTTTTTTTTAAATTTTTTTTATAAGCGTTTCACCCCGAGCAAGGCATGTCACTGCCATTACTGCGCAGGGGGCTACATAGAGTGGAGAAAGGATGATTAAATATAGGAAATGTCAGAGGGTGGGTGATGGGTGGGTAAGCTTACCGAGAATGAGGGTTGGGTAGATGAGAGTGTTCTGAGAATAATTGGGAGTTAGTGTGATAAGAGGTGTCTATTGACCCTACATTTAAACACCTGGAGATTGTAGCTGTCGGGAAAGCAGACTTGTGGAAGGCAGTTCTACAGGCGGGAAGCGCGAGAAAAGAAGCTGTTGGAGTAGAATCTACGGTTACATCTTATTTGTTTAACTGTAAAAGGGTGGGACCTAGTTGCTAATCTAGTATCTCGTGTAAATTCGTGCTTAGGCGGCACCAGTGATCTAAGCTCATCGGAGCAGTAGCCATGAAAGTACTTGTAGAAGAGGCACAGGGAAGCCACATCACGCCGGTGAGAGAGTGGTTGCAGCCGGTCTGCCTAGTCAGCATCAACCACGTTACAGATCCTCCTTTGTATTTTGTTTACCTAACGTTTGCTGGACAGATAAAAACTCATAGTAGGAAAAAATCGTTTGTTTTTTGTGTATATAGTATTAATCGATGACAATATTTTCCAAAATAAAATCGTACAATACTCTCAATTCTTATTTAATCAAGAATATTTGTTTGCTCATTGAAAACTGCTACTTTTCAAAAAAAAAATCAAACATGAAATCTTTAAAAATAACATGATTGCATATACCAAAACCAACAAGTATTTTCATCAAATCATTTAATATGCTAACAACAGAAATAAAACCTTCGTGAAAATAAGAACTATGATAATTGATTCTTTCTCAATTGTCTGTCATGTTCAATCTTATTTAATATTTTTAATATTATTTAAATCCCTTCTTGATATTCTTGCCATTAGTCACCATTAGTTTGTCCCACTGTCTCTGGTAGTTCTCTACCATTGTTTTGATATCATGATGGAATCGTTTTTCTTGCCCATCATTCACATCACCGTAATTAACCAGTAATTTATCGAGATGGCTATGTAAAATATAACCCTTAAAACTCATATCAGCGTATTACTCAGAGTTTCTAACCGATAAATTTAATTTGAATTTTGGCGATGAACTAGAAAAGTAAATACTTCTATACTAAAAATTTGACGCAAAAACCCTTTTTTGTCTTTTAAAATAGTTTTTTCAGGCGGCTGACATGAATTGCTCAGTCTACCTGAAAATTGATAGGTTTCTACGAAATAAATTAAATAGATGCTGTTATAGAGCCAGGATTGTTAACTGGTCTTTTTTCCAAAATTTCAGTACATTAAAATCGGTAGCTATGAATGTCTAAGCTTATGTTTTGAATCAGCACCACCAAATTGACTAAAATAACTTGTTTCATTTCTTGGCATCACAAATCGAGTTGAGTAGAGTTATTAATCAATGCTTTGTAACCCGACTTGTGTAGCCACTAAATAAAGTGTTTACAGTGTTTAGAAATGTGAGATTAAGTAATCGATTGGTTGTTTAAAGTTAATATCTTTTATATTTGATGCAAGAATTAGGTTATAATGTCTTTGAAAAGTACGAGTGAGAGATGTGCTATCAACGAGTAAAATAATTCAGTCTCGCTTGGCTGTTATGAATTTTCCTGGATTACTGGCAAAAGACGCTTGTTTTTAAAATAGTTTCCAAGGTCGAAAATGGATAAAGGTTTAATTCCTATAGAGATATAATATTTTTATCTGAAATCATTTGATTTTTATGCCGGTGGGCATTTATTTATCTCTTTAAAATGTATCAATATTAAAAATATGTATATATTAAAATGCATAAATATATAGTCATCCGCAGACAGATCTGTTTTGCTGTATCACAGCACATCAGTACGGTTAGACATCCGATTGCTTTTTTAGTCAGGATTGAAAACCGGCGTCAGTCGGCGATTCTACCTCTGAGCCATTGGCGTTCGATAGAAGGAGTCAGACGTTTTAGCGTGTATATTTTCATTATACACGCCCAGTAGCCAGAGTGCTCTAATTCATTAAGAATGAGCGATGCGTATATCATTTATATTAATAAAAATATTATCGGATTAATTGCTTAAAATACAGTTATATCATTATGTTAAGTAACAAGTTAGACCAGAAAATATCTCATGACTATAATATATAAAGAAAATTCAGTATATACTGAAAGTTGTTAGAATGAATGTTGATTAATACTAACCGAGAAATCATTTTAATAATATTAATGACGGAATTCATATTATTCTAAAGATATTCCTGTTCAGTGAAGTTGTCTCTGTCTGATTAGACTCCACTCTATAGATACAGAACTCCTTAAAAAATCTTTTATACCCTGTGGATTCAACCATCATTAAATGGAAACAGATGCAGCCGATAGGGAGACATTGATAGAAACGAACTATCAGTCAATGCAATACTCCGAAACTAACCTAAGTAGAATAGATACAGGTGCGTAAGATGGAGTGTCCGTCGACTGTTAAACCCTCTCCTGCAGCGAATCCGGAAAAGCAGCTCAACGTTCTTGGTCATACTATCCGCCCGAGACACCGTGGCAAGAAAAGTATTCTTCTCTTTCCTTTGGGGAAGTGAAACCATTATATATTAGATACATTATACTTAGCTAGTAAGAATTCATTCAAAGTTGTATTATTGAATTCGACAGACAAGGTATGGTTGTTTATTTTTAACATTTCTAGTTTGCGTATAAGCAATCACAAATTCAAGTTAAAATTATGGAAAACTTTCAAATTTCAATAGTCATCTGATATTGCCCTAATTGACTATTTCGTTCTCATATACTGCAATATGTTCAATATGTTGGCATACGTCACTAGACGGATCTATGACACTGTCAGCTCTCTGCCTCCGAGCAGAGTGCACTAACCCAGTCGTGGTTCCGCCGAAGGGTAGAATCACGACTGGGGAAAAATAGACAGACAGTTTTTGGCCTGGCTATATGGCCGGGGACACCCACAATAAAAAGACCTTGTGTCGCATATAACCTTACGTAGGTAGGTTGTTAAATATCGCAATATGTTCAGATCGAGATTTTCCTGAAGTAAACCAGATTCATATTTTAATAAAAAACTTTTTCATATTCAATTCATATTATTATTCGTCCTGTTAAAGTGTCTAGGGTTCAGTCACTTTCAAACCACTGTAATGTAGATTCCCTTTGCCTGTTCTATACATACTTTCGTGATTATTGTTCGGATGAGCTTTCCGCTGTCGTATCGTTATGAATTTAAGCACAGTACTAGATTAGCAACAATGGCTAACCAATTAGTAGTCCCAGCTGCTTGGTCAATGAATTCCAAACTTTATCTTATAAGAAAACTGTTAATATTGTTATTGGGTGACATTAACATATGTGTGTGTTCCTTAATACACGAGTTTATTTATGCTGACTTTCTAAGCATAGCTTACATTGGCACAAAATGGAATCTATGCAGCACCCAGTGAGAATTGAACACATTATTTATTCGTAATTCTTTTAGCAAGATATGCTTTCTATTACACCACGTCCTACGGCCCTATTTGTGTTTATTACAGGTTGATTAATTTCTTAATAACTCTCACCCATTGCAGTCAAACATATCTCAGTGAAAAATATAAAATCATAAATAACAGAAAATCACCAGTAAATATTGACAGTTATTTTGAAGCAGTACAATTCATTTATACTTAATCAATGCGGGACTCTTACGAATTTCTTTATTGATTACAGGCGTGATAAAGTATCTCTTTCTGATCAAAGAGATTTAAAATTGAATTCTTTTTTACTTCTTTTACAGTAGAAACCAATTAAATGCTGTCAAAGAAAACGTGGCGCCTGAATAACATGTATTTTAGTTGCTTCTAGTTGATTGGAAACTCTGTCAGAGCAGCATTTATGGGATTAACTCCCCTGTCAGTTAAAACGCTAAACATAACGAGCATCTTACTGTTTCGCTGTTGGCACAGTGACTCTTAAGATTGGCTGTAATTCAGAATTCTGTTTACGAAGGGCAGAAAATTAGAAGAACAGGAATCATCGTCTGATATGACCATGAATTACCAAAACGCCCCTAGGAATTTCTTCTGAAAACAAAGGAGAAAATTCCTTCCTAAAGTGTTAAAATTTGTGAAAACAAGACAATTCCGAGAACCAAGATAGTTATGACACGTTTACGTAAGAAATTGGTTACGTGAAAAGAGATATTTGGGAAAATAAGTTTGCGTTTTACTGCCTACAGCAATGAATGGTATTTGTCAATAAGGAAATGAAATAAAAGTATTAGTAGCCAGCAATAATCGAAACTGTGGGTGTATCTTCATATGTGTCGATTTATTCTACCTTTGGTTCGATTAATTATAAAAATGTCAAGAATTGGTGGAAGAAAAAATAGAGTAAAATTCCATTTTGAAATAATGAACATGTACAAATGAATAATGAACACATATTAAGAACAAACGGTGTAACTACATAAAATTTCCCTAGGCAGTGATATACAATACTTATATAATATCGTCATGTGTACTGTGACGTTACTATAAATATGTCTACATAATAACACTACATAAATATTTATATAAAGCGTATTGCTTTCAATATATTTGAGTGAATATAATTATTTATGATAACCCTTACAATAACTGCATATCCATTCCTTTCATCATATTTGAGTGAATATAATTATTTATGATAACCCTTACAATAACTGCTTATCCAATGTAAATATATACCAAATGGTGTCGAGCTGGAAACGTCTTCTCTTTGTAGGGTCCTTTCTAGGCCTTGGAGATCATAGTTCTTCACATCTTCTTATGCTTTTAGTCTTTAAATGTTTTACTTTTATTAACACTTCCATACACTTATGTCTATATTTTCGAGGTGTTATATTGTAAATATTTACATATTTACATTGTTAGGATTATTGTCCTCATCTCAATATTCACAAAGTTTCAGTCGTTATCCGATCCGGCCTTCTTCAGGGGATATACTTTAGAATTTATTATCAAAATCTTTATTTTCTCCCCGGCGGTAGATTATTTTAGTCCCACGTGCTATGTCTTAATATATCCAGAAAAAGCATGGCACGCGGATCTAAAACAATCTACCATAGTAGATGAAATAAAGAGTTTAGTTTGAAATTCTAACGCATATCACCTGAAGAAGTCCGAAACGTACAACGGCCGAAACCTCGGGAATATGACAACAAAAACAAGGACAATAGTCCGAACAATATAAATAGTGTGCACAATTACTTTTCCTGTTCCTGCAGGCAATTGACAGGAAAGCGTTACAATTTATTTGTGGCATTCGCTGTCATTAGCGAAATTTGATATTAAATGGTAATTCAATACTTTTTCCTTTGTTTCTAAAAGCATTTTCCTTTGTTTCTAAAAACATTTTCCTTTTTCTTAATAATTTGTTTATTTTTAATGCTTCTTTTGATACTAAACTGCCCACTCCGATTTTGCTGTTACATGTTTTATCATCTGTTAAAACCCTTTCATTTTTAATTTTCTTCATGAGATTGTTTTTAGCTTTTCCAATGATTTTACTAGTTCGTTAAGGTGTTTTTTGTAAATTTATATATGTGATTCATCTTTTGCAGGGTTTAGAAATGTTTTTGTTTTTACAATGACATCTAGTCGATGACCTGCAATCCATTTACACAATCTCTTTAAGTATTCCCATAATTAAGTATTCCCATAATTAACTATCAGAAATTCCGATAATTAACTATCAGAAATGAATTTTGCCATTACATTGCAATTTAGCACTATTCTATTTGTTTTTAGAAATATTTTTCTCTTTCTTCATTATTCTTAGTTTTTGGAAAACATCTTTTCTGTCCCAATAGAACTTCGGACTTCGCTGCTAAATTTACCGTCATCTCTTAAAACACTTAAAATATAATCACTTGTCTTGCTTGATTATGATGTCTCCAGATCGAAGCACGTGATTTAGATGGGCCGGTGGTTTAAGGTATAGTAGGTTGGGATGAGAAACCCAAGAGTCGAGTTCGTAACTTATTTCTGGTCCATCTTATTATTTATATACCGTGTCCCTCAAGACGTAGGCGATCATGACTCTCCACAAATTACTGTTTCTAGCAGTTCTTAATAAACATTGTCTTTCTGTTATATCCCTTAAGCACTGTCAGTATAAAGTAGTTCATATTAGCTCTGTGCTCCACTCATCGAGATGATTATTACGCAATACCCGTCAGCTTCCGACGCTGACATACTCAATTTACTACGGCTTCACCCCCAGAGACTTGTACAGATACTTTTTACTAATCTGTATTACTGGATTACTAATTTTCATTCAAGTCTGTATCCTTACGTTAATACACTTATTTTCTATCTCACGTCGTTGTTTATTTATTTGTGCGGGTTCCATTCCTGGTATCCACAACAAATACGTTCTTGACTGTTTCATTATGACTTCGGATTTTCGTGTCACACTTTCCGTCATCAGTTAAAACAATTCCAAAATACTTAAATTTCTGCACTTCTTTGATTTAGCCATTTCAGATTTATAATTTTAAATTCGGGTTCATGCCTTTTTGTTAACAAGCTTGGATTCTGTCTTCTTTTTGCTAATGTTGAATCCTTTTTTCTCGCTTTGTTTCACTACTCTTCGTGACGAGGTTTTGTAACTTTCTTTCTGTTTCTGCTATCAGCACTGGATCATCAACATATCTTATGTTAAGTTTGTGTCCCCCAATAATGAAGCCGAGTAGGATTTCTAGTTTTCTCCATCGACTCTCTGTAAAGATTGAATAAGTTCAATGAGAATATGTTTGTCTCATACCCCTTTCTGTTTTTTATGCCTACTAAACTCATTTTCTATCGGTACACCGGCAGTTTTCTGCCTGTATAGGTTTGTGATTACTTTAATAACTTTTCCAAATATTCCAAGGTTAATGAGTAGTTCTCATAGACATTTCTGATATATACTACCGGCCATAATTTTTAGGCCACCCAAGTATTAAAAAAATGATGTATTTCATACTATTATTAGTATTTATTGCCAAGGGAATAATTGTAAATGAAAATAGAATGGTTCTTTTGTTAATGCTGCACAATAACATGTGCATCATATGAATTGATAAATATTTGATAATTACCTATATTGCAGTTTCATCAATGAAAGAATGAAGAAAATCTAGGCTGATTCGGACGAGTTCATGTTTGCTTCAATGCCTTGTAAAATTTTGCAAAGCAATAATAACAAAAGAAACATTTAAAATGATCTGTTTGAACATTATTTTTGATCGATACTCGTATTTAAGTAGATATTCTCTTTATAATCAAATAGTATATTATTTTTACTGGCCTGATTATTTACGATAAATTTTGATTACGAAAATGTGTCATTCGGCGGGATTCGAACCTGCGACCCCTATCCATATAGCAGAATATAACCAGCTTCGTTAATCTTCGTTAAAAGAACCATTCTGATTTCATTGGCTATAAATACTAAAACTAGTAGTAAATACATGATTTATTAAAAAAATAACTGGGTTAATCTAATAATTATAGCCGGTTGTGTACATTATAAAACACATATCGTAATCTATAAACCACAAGTACAAATCTTTCTGTATCTGTATAGCTCTTTTTGAAAACATTATGAGCAAACATATCTTGTTCCCTTTTTTATTTTTTCTTTGACGAATCTTTCCTGTCCTCTTCCCGCTGTGATTCAGTGGTCTGCTTCATTCATCAGCATTTAGATAAGTTTCGTTATAGTGTTCAGTAGACTAATTGCCGATGGAGTTTTTTCATTCGTTTGTATCTAGCTTCTTAGGCAGGGCTGTGCAATTATAGCTACTCATCTATTCCGGTATATCACAACGGTCGTGGATTTCGGTTATTCTTTCTTTTTTTTTTTTTTTAATCATATCACCACGAGCAAGGCGGTAACGACACTGATATGCAGGGGGCTACGCAAGAGTGAAAAGATTTGTAAAAGAGAAAGCCGGAAACCACATCCTAAACAGGGAACAAGGGATGAGCCTCGACACCTGTACAATAGACGTGGGTGGTGTGTGACCAGGCGATAGTTTAGTCTATCTACTTCAATTGAAAAAAAATAAAAAAAATAAAAAATAAGAAAAAGAAAAGTGAAAACATTGGAAAAGAGAAAACCGGAAACCGCATTCTAAACAGGAAACAAGGGATGAGCCTCGTCACCTGTTCAATAGACGTGGGTGGAGTTTGAACCGGGCGATAGTTTAGTCTATCTACTCCAATTGAAAAAAAAATAAATAAAAAATAAGAAAAAAATTCAAATACGAGAAGTGTTTTGTCAGAGGATGGAAAATATGACACGGAGATTCAAAGACGCATTGGCATGGCCAAAGACGCATTTCAGAAGCTAGCTAGAGTACTGAAAGGCAGGAAAATCTCATGAGAAATAAAGAAAAGAGTGCTGGATTGCTACATTATATACGTTCTTCCATATGGAGGTGATTGCTGGACGATCTCATCAAACGTGAAGGAGAGGCTTGAGGCAGCAGAAATATGGTTTTACAGAAGGATGCTGAGAACACCATGGACAGAGCACGTGAGCAACGATGAGTTGTTGGAAATGATGCAAACGAGAAGAAAAGTGATAATAAATATCACGAGGAGACAAATGAGGTTCCTGGGACACGTAATGAAGAAGGAATGCCTGGAGAACTTGATACTCCCATGTCTGATAAACAGAAAAAGGGACAAGTGAAAGCAGCGCGAGATATTTTTGTTAGGTCTGGGAAAATGGTTGACGGAGCGGGGTTTGGAAGAGAAAATTATTGAGAGCGACAAGAGACAGAGTCAAGTGGAAGGTCATTATCGCCTATGTCCTGAAGGGACACGGCACATGTAAAAGAAGAAAATATTTTTCTATACCGACATCGTTTAAGGCCTTTGGCATGCCTATTACAATTCCGGCCGGCTCTGCTCGTCTTTTCTCTTCAATTTACCCAGTTCAGAATATTTCTGTGTGTTGCCTGTTGTATTCTCTCATTGTCGACTAGCACCGTTCTATTTCGTTCATCTCTGGTGTAATTTTTAATTCTCTAATATCATCGATTTGTCCTTTGACATTTTGAATTCTGTTCATCAGCATGTCTTTCGTTCTGTTAGTTCTTCTATTTTTATGCCCGTTTGCTTTATTTGAGATACTCATCATTTCTATTTTTGCACACTTTTTTGGTAATCCATGACTATTTAGCTTGTCTGCATTTGTTTTTTATATTTTCTTCTTTGTCTTAGCATAAATATTGTCAAGAAATACATTAGCTTATCTGCAAATACCATTAAGATAGGTATGAATCCATCTCGTCCAACCACTACGGGTTACGTAAAAATTAAATCAGAATGAAAACTATAGTTTCTCTCAAAAAACTACTAAGACAATATTTTCTCGCAATTGAAAATATTTTCATTAAAAAAAAAAAAGAAACCTTTTTTACGCTATGACTGTAAAACTTTAATCTTTTTTTCTTGTTTATTACAGTAATTGAACCCACGTTTCAAATATTTATTTTTTAATTACGTGCTTCTTTTGCCATCCAAAAATTCACAATTATAATCAGAAATTAAATTTCTTCTAAAATAGACGTAAAATACATATTTAACCTGATTGATAAAAATTGTCAGTTTTTTTTTATTTTGAATAGAGAAATAATATCATCTGCTAAAAAATTTCAAATAAAGGCAAACAAACTTGAAACACAGATCATCAATTAAAATTCAAGAACGACCTTCTTTATCGACGGAGGGGTTCCATCATTTTTGCTGGAACTCCTTTCATCACGCTTTAGCAGTTCGCAACCCTCCTACGCAACGTTTTACCTTAAAAATATCTTTGATGGGTTTTCGTAATTCTTATCTTCTATCCTCCCCATGAGCCCTATCTGAAAGCCTGTCGAACTATTTTGACAACAAGAGTGTCAAGTGTAAATGTTCATTTGAATACTGACAATACGTCTTTTCATTTTCAAAGACTATGTAATTCTGGATTTGCTTTTAGGCGAGAGATTTATCTCTAATACATAACGTAAGTAAGACTCCCAAAAATGTTTTCATATACACATTTGCATCGACATAAGATGACAATTACGTATATCCGCACGCGTTTAGATTTGCGCAAGCGCCAACAGTAAGCTGAAAATGAGATGTGAAGATATAAATAATTGAAATTACAAGAGATTTCTTATCAGTAAAAAAGAATAAACGAAAGATTACAAAAGATTTCATACATGTAAATTTTGACAGGCGTTACGAAATAGTTTAGTCACGAAAATCTCGGAGATAAAATTAATTATAGGCATCTACAGAAAGTATCTACAAGATAACAAAAATATATTTGGAGTTACAAAGGCTTTGATTGCAATAAAATGACGAAAGACTGTGGTGGAATAGAGTCGTATGGCTCTCCAAATTAGATTCGCCTTGAGCGATCTAGAGAGAAGAGCGAAAAAAACATTTGAAAAGATATGAAATCAAAAAGAATAACCGAGAAGTATTTAAGAAAAAGAATCCTTTTTTTTAATATTAAGAAAAAAATGACCGGGGAAATCCTTTTTTATATTCAATGGAATAAACGTATTATTTTGAAGTGAGTAAAAACAAATTGTCACGAATTTAATGCTTTACAAGTATAGATAGATAGATAGATAGATAGATAGATAGATAGATAGATAGATAGATAGATAGATAGAAAGAAAAAATATATGAACGGTCTGAAGTAGATAGATAAATAGACAGATAGAAAAAAAGAAAGAAAGAACGAAAGCATGAAGGAAGAAAAGAAAAAAATTATGAACAGTCCGATATAGATAGATAGAAAAAGATAGAAAGAAAGCAAGAAGATAGAAAGAAAAATATATGAACAGTCCGAGATAGATAGATAGATAGATAGATAGATAGATAGATAGATAGATAGATAGATAGATAGAAAAAAAGAAAGAAAGAAAGAAAGCAAAAAGGGAGAAAAGAAAAAATATATGAACAGTCCGGGATAGATAGACTGGATAGATAGAAAAAAAGAAAGAAACATATAAGAACAGTCCGAGATAGATAGATAGATAGATAGATAGATAGATAGATAGATAGATAGATAGATAGATAGAAAAAATAAAAATATATGAACAATCCGTGTATGCTTGAATTGAATTGTAGAAATAAAGAATTTCAGAAGATGCCAAATTTTAGAGTAAAATTATGGATGGTATATGTTATTTTTGTCTGTCAGTGAGGATGAATATTTTACAGCCTTTTGTTTTACTCTTGTAAGATAAAATACGACAGTTAATTGCATGAGTAAAAGTAAAAAATTAAACGTGGGGAAACAGTACATTTGCTCACGAATACACATATATTTTCAAATAAACAATTCGCCTATACGCAAGCATTTACTATAAAGATACAACTGGTTTCATGTTTGCGTTTGAATAACTATTCTTTCGAGAAATTATGGCTGAAAAATGCGAGGTATTCTCTGAGCATGCTTAAATTGTTAGTTATACATGTCTGCAGCATTGAGAAACATTAAATTTACTCTTTGCTTAAATTCACTTTCGGCTGCATGTTTTTTTTTTTAATCATTTCACCCCGAGCAAGGCAGAAACGCCACTGATGTGCAAGGGGTTACTTAAATGTAAAAAGATTAATTAGAAAAGAGTGAGGAGTACAAGCTAGTTAGAAAGGAACAATAGAAAGCTGAGAAAGCAGGTGCGATGACAGATACATAGGTGGAGAGAAGGGAAGGTTATACAGGGGAGGGGAGCTAGAGGCCAGTGTTTAGTAGGTGAGTATTAACTTTGCATTTAAATTTCTGGAGGTTGTAGCCGTCAGGAAAGCAAGAATACGGGAGTGAGTTCCACAGGCGGGAAGTGCGAGAGAGGAAGCTGCAGGAGTAGAATTGTCGTCTGCATTAAAACATTTTGATAAATGCATACTGCTTTGGAAAATGATAAAACTCTGTTACTAGAATTACGCACTATAATAATACAGTATATATATATATATATATATATATATATATATATATATATAGTGGGTGTAATGGTTAAACTGTGTCCATTTATTTTGTAATTTGTAAGGATTTGCTATTTGACAGTGGGTGTTTTGTCTTTTCTTAAAAGATAATATGAGCCGGAATGAATACCTAGTGTGAAATCGCTAAAGTGTTCGTGTCGGATGCAGATAGCCATCAAATAAAGGAAAATAAATATCTACGTATTATTGTATGTATGTATGGATGGATGTATGGATAGATGGATGTAGGTGTACATCTGTTTTTTGTACTAGTAAATATATTGGTATTTTGTTTTACGTGCTGGTGTGTATGCATACATCTATTTGTATGTGGGTGTATATCGTATACATATGTGTACGCATGTTTGTATATATATATATATATATATATATATATATATATATATATATGCGTGTGTGTTTGTATATATCCATATTTGTATGTATATATGTTCAGATGTCTATGTAAGCGTGTCTATATATATATACGTTTACGTGTATGTATATATATATATATATATATATATATATATATATATATATATATATATATTCCATTTTTAAACGAGTTATTTCGCCACACAGGGTTTCTACTATGACTGGTATCTTCAGGCGATTTTTAATAAAAAATGAATAAAAATAAGTCTTATTAAAAACAAATAAAATTAAGAGTTATTAAAAATCGTCTGAAACACCACACATGGTAGACACATGGTTTGAGAAATAACTCGCTTAAAAATGGAAAACATTCAAAAGTTCTACAATATAACTGGATAGAACACTTTTTAATACAAATGTGTACTGGTCTAGCCAGATTAGGACCTAAAACCTAGTATTAAACAATCAATCAATCTATCAATCTATCAATATATATATATAAATATATATATATATATATATATACAAACGTAGCCGTTTTGTTTCAACACTTTTGTGTCTTGTCAAGTGAGGCGATAGTTCTTAAATGAATGGTTTAAAAGACTTTTTAACCATTCATTTAAGAACTATCACATCACTTGACACGACACAAAAGTGTTGAAACAAAATGGCGACATTTGTAGTGATATTGTAACATATCCATCTCATAATTTATGAATAAATAATATTATTAGCTCTACCTTTGTATTGAACACCTTTTTAAAAAATAGTGTTTCTTTGGACAAGGAATATTATTCCAACAATATTTGATTATATATATATATTCTCGATTATGCGCGTATGCTTCTGTGTGAATATTCCTGAGTTTATCTGCGTATGTTTATGCTAGAAGATTTGTATAAGTCTTTTCATGTATCTGGTTATATTTTTTATTTTGTATATGATGATCTGTGGCGTTTTTAGTCGTGTAGGCTTTTTTTTTAGATTGTGTATTTGCATGTGTATATATCTACTTATGTTGATGTCATCATGCACTGAAATATGATTGTCTGTCCTGACCTCATTCATTCAAGTCACTTTTCGTCTTACACATTCGTTCTTACGTGTATCCAATATTGTAGCCGTTACACTCGTTTTCTAAACCTAGTTAAATTTAACAGATAAATTTACACGTCGATAAAAACAAAATTTTGTAAGGTTTGTATGTATATATGCGCGCGTATTTTAATCTGTATATGTGTATGTGTCTGTATGCCAGTGAATGTGTGTATACTCTTCTATTTTTTCATGTGCGAATGTTTGTAGGTTTCTATATATATACACACACACAAACACGCGCGCACACACACACACACACACACACACATATATATGTAAATTAATAAATATACATATGAAGTTGGTGTACATATATATAGTATTATTATTCAGGTGTCAATAAAGCAGTCCCCGATATATATATATATATATATATATATATATATATATATATATATTGTCATCCGCAGACAGATCTGTTTCGCTGTATCACAGCTCATCAGTACGGTAAGACTCCGATTGCTTTGTAACCCAGGATTGAAAGCCCACCGAATTGGCGTCAGTTGGCGATTCTCCATATGGGCTATATATATAATTTAACGTCTATGACATGACTTGGGGTTTCATCAGTTACGAAATCATCAGGTGCATATTTTTACTGACATTTTAATAGATTTGAATTTAAGTTCATCCAATATTCTTGGAAATTAAATTTTATACATTTAAGTTACTCTTTTTTTAGTAACAAGATTAAAAATTTAAATATTCTACGGTTACAGGGATACAGATTTTAATTTCAAATATAAAAATTTAAATTAGATGTAATAACATATAATAAAATGCAGGGAGAAGGAATCATGAGTCTTAAAAATTTAAATATTCAAATATTACATGGACATAAATATGTAGAGAAAATTCAAATTAAAAAATTATAAATATACATAGAAATAAATTAAAATTAAATGATAATGAAAAGAAAAAATTAATTGGTAAAATTTAGAATGAAGAATTAGAAATGTATAGAGCAATAATATGTAGTTTAATTCATAATTGTTAAAAGTAATATTGCGGGGGAAAGAAAGAAAGAAAAAAGAAAGAAAGGAAGATTGAAAGAAGAAATAGGCAAACGTAAAGGCGGGTCTCTGTCAATCTGGGTTTAAGAATTAAAGTAAGTGTTTTTTCTGACCGCATGTATTCATTAAATCACTGTTTATATTAAGCAGATTTGGATTCTTGATATGGCTTATGATTACATGTTCTTCTAAAAGTTATAGATTGCATTAATCTTCTTATAAATTAATATATATATATATATATATAATAACGTGAATAAATATGAGGAGGCATCCACGTATAATGCTTTTATTCAGATGTTAAAGAACAATGCTCAGTCTAGTATAAACAGAACTATTTCCTATGTATTGATGAATATACATATCGTCCTATGACGATGGCACGGCTAGATTCTATAGTAAAAAAATAAAATATTTAGGATCTAATTAAAATAGATTCTTCGATAAGTTTGGACCTTTCTTTCTCTTTTTTTCCTCACTTTCTTACTTTCCTCCGTTTCCTTCTTTCTTTCTTTCTTTCTTTCTTTCTTTCTTTCTTTCTTTCTCCGAAACATTGTTTTCATTTTAATTCTAAATTTTATATTTCAATATTTAATTAAAAATATCAAAATTGCCCGAGAGCATGGTAAACGCTAAGATATTTGAAAAGGAACGTGAAGCTATGAGCAAAATAGTGTCCAACGATACCGATTCATGAATCTTCCCTCAATCACAGCATATACATATTTTTGTAAATGTATTAAATAGGCAACTCCTCGGAAAATATGTTAAAGTATTATATAGACTGACAGGCATAAGTATTGGATACATGTTATTTTCTGTTATATTTCTATTTTATATTCGCCATTTTGCCTGATATTTAGTAAGTAATATCTCGTAAAGATATTTTAGTTGTATGAAGAAGGTAAATTAAAAACTCATGGTTGAATCCATTTCTTTTTATCAAAGTTCAAAACTACTCTATGCAAAAGTATTGGACACATGACATTTTTTTCAAATTTTAAATCGAAACTTTGTATTTTAAAAGACTTTAAATATTCAGATTTTCGATAGAATTATCCAGAGATATGCGAGATAGATTCATTGAACGTCACAAAGGAGGATAAGGTTACCGTAAAATTTGCAAAGAAATGAATCCTTCCAAGAAATGGAAGAGCGAGAAAAACAAATGAGAGGACTTCAAGGTGTATCAGTAGAAATGGGCAAAAAGAAAACCTTCTTTACTCGTTCTAAAATTAAAACTGATGAGAGGATGTAAGTAAGGCTACCATTAGCAGAGCTCTATATCGTACAGGCTTTCATTTAAGATCACCAAGAAAAGTGACTTTACTGAAAACCAAACATGTCAAAGACCGATTAAAGTTTGTCAAAACTTATGAAATGAAAGCTATGCAGATTTGGGAAAAGGTAATCTGATTGGATGAAACGAAATTGAACTATTCGGAAGGAATACAGCGATAAGTGTTTGGCGAAAAAATGGCCTTGCCTTCAATAAGCACAATAACATCCCCACAGTTAAGTTTGGGGGTGTTTCCATTATGATATGATGTTGCTTTTCATCCAAGAGAACTGGTGAGTTACAACTTATCCATGGTAGAATGAATGGTAGCATGTACAGGCAGATTCTCGAGAAGAACTTTCACAAATTTGCAACTTCTTTAGGACATGGTCGGAATTTCGTGCTTCAACACGACAATGATCCCAAACATACCGCAAAACTTACAAAGAAATGGTTTGAAAACAATGGTATTAGTACTCTCAATTGGCCAAGTCAGTCTCCTAACTTGAATCCAATTGAGAATTTGTGGAATACTTTGATGGTTAAAGTTCATATGCGTTATACACAAGATATCAAGCAATTAGTGTTATTAGACAAGGTAAAATGGCGTAAAGTAATGGTGGATCACTGTGGAAAACTTGTGGCCAACTATAGAAAGCGACTGGAAGCAGTGAAACAAAAAAGCGGCAACGCAACAAAATATCAAATTGATGTATCCAATACTTTGCATCGGGTAATTTTGAACTTTGATAAAAAAATGGATTCAACTATGATTTTTTAATTTGGCTTTCACATACAACTAAAACAACTTTACGAGATATTACTTACGAAATATCAGGCAAAATGGCAAACATTAACTCGAGTTATAACAGAAAATAACATGTGTCCAATACTTATGCGTGTCACTGTATATATAAACAATTAAATGGATTTTGAAATTTTAATCTTTCATATTTTTATTACTTCAAATTTTAGTGGATATCCGTGTTTGTGTAGACGAACCGTTTTTCTTTACTATTTTTCTCTTAAGGCAACTAGAAACTTGCTTGACTGTAAAACACGTCGCAACCCAGCCATTATAGTGAACAAATCTGGCGGTCGTTTCTGCTCATAATATGGGACGATGCATGTTCGAATATTGGAAGGGGATACATTGCATCCAACAAATTTTCTCAAGTGTTCACTCCATTAGTCGTAATAATTTCTATTAAATGTACTCATGTACGGGTGTCAAATGAAAACTAAATAACGTTTTTTACAATAATATTCACTCTGTACATTCCCCAAAAGTCACTCGAAGTGAAGTGTTATAGAGCAAGAGAAGTCTCTATTCGTACATCAGTCGGTTAAGTGAAATACGTGATAAACGCGTGGGCGATCATGCCTTCAAACAAATATGACTGACTGAGCAGTAGAATTTTCGTAAACTAGGTTACTATTACTTTCTGCAGTAGACTGGTTGCCAACTAAGACAATAGAAGCCAATCTGTCCTGATGTTTAACCCATAGCTGGAGGAAGAAAAAGACTGGATACATTCTACCAGAATTCTAATTCGGATCTCCGATTTATCCTTTCAAGCTTATATTCACTGCAAACGATTCATATTATTGGCATATATATATATATATATATATATATTGTGTGTGTGTGTTTTGGAAGCATTTTTTCATTAATGCAGGTTTCATTGAATAATATAGACAAGTTTTGTCTATTAATTTTGTGTAGGATCCGTTCATACCGTCTGATATACTTGATGATATCGTTGAAAGACAACAAAAATCACAGTAATTGTTGATTTTTTTATCGGGTCTAAGCTTTCGGTTCACATAAGCCATTTTCAAAGATTCTTTGATAATGGCTTATGTGAGCCGAAAGCTTAGACCCGATAAAAAATCAACAATTACTGTAATTTTTTGTTGTCTTTCAACGATATCACCATCAAGTATATTAGACTGTATGAACGGATCCTACACAAAATTAATAGACAAAACTTGTCTATATTATTCAATGAAACCTGCATATATATATATATATATATATATATATATATATATACGGAAGATAAATTTTAATTCTGTAAATGAACAGGTTAAGACTGATTTCATCAGGGAAGAACCATCTTGAGTTTCGTATCGACAAAGAAGTGGTTTGCAAGAAGAAGTAGGCAAGAAGTGGCATTTACATCTCACTAATGATATATAAAGGGAATAGAGAAAATTTGCTATAATGTTCGTGGCATAGTGGATCTTAGCGGTGAAAGTGGAAGCTGGTGAGACTACAGTTTTTTCTGAACGCTTTCCATGGAAATAGCGATTACGCAGGAAAAAGCGTGCGACGTTTGCTTACTGGGAATGTGGTCGTAGGCTGGCAATTAATTCTTCACCTACAAGAACGCAGAGATGGTTTTGGAGTCTATCAAGTGTAGAATGTGAAACCTGGGCATGTCCCGTTGTAGTATTCTATTTTTGCATGATTGGCACTTGTAATTCTTACCACCCAAACATATCCTACACTATTTATCAAACAGGGGTAAGGGTTGTTCAGCTGTCCATGTATTGTGATAACAAGACTTTCTATTTCAAATGTAGTAGTGTACAGTTACTGCTTTTAATGTTTCAACTAAATATGTATTACCCCGTCCAGGGTTTGATTTCTAATACCATGCCACCAAGTTCGCAATTCAACACTGTCAGCCGTTCAGTAATTGTTGAAGATACTAATCTGCGTGATTATTTTTCAGGTTTTTCATTTAATCATTTCTCAAGAAAGGCAGGATCATTACTGGTGAACAGGTGGTTACACTACGAGAAAAAATTAAGGAACATAGGTTTTCAAGGAAAGGATAAGAGATGGATGGGAATCCAAACGATAGAAGGAAGCAATTGACGTTGCATTTAACGTTTGGAGATTGAAGCTATCAGGTAAGCAACCAAACGTAATGGAGTTCCACAAACGGGAATTGAGAGAAAAGAAACTTTAGAGTAGAAGATGTGGTTACATTTAACTATTCAAGCGGTAAAAGAATGGGACCTTGATGCCACTCTAGTAGCACGGCTAAATGCATTTGATCGGGGAACCAAAGTACAATACTCGTCTTAGAGTTTGCCATGAAAATACGTGTAGAAAAGACAGAGAAAAACCATATTACGTTGTTCAAAATGTGACCAAAGTTTGGCTGCCAAGTCAGAATCAATTATATTGCAGATCCTTCTCTGGATTTTGTTAAGAACCTTAAGAAGAATAGCAGCATCCTCCGACCAGATATGGCAAAACTATTCACTACACGGAAGAATGGTAGATTTATAAATGTGTAAAATAGATTCTGACGAGAAAACAATCCTAGACCGATACAGTCACCCAAACTTCCTAGCAATAGATGCAGCTATGAATTCAATTTTTCATTTAAGACTAAATGGGAGAGTGAGGACCAGAAGTCGCATTGTTTTCACTCTTGGAGATTAACGTCATCCATTCTGATGGTAGGCAGTTAAGTTTCTCTATGCTTGTTAAAATAGAGCATAATACTTTTGGAGACCTTAAAATTTACGAAAATACTTATAATCATTTTAAAAATAATTCCGATGAACATTTCTTATCCTAAAAATCAAGAGAAACATTAAATTTTCTTTTATGTCATTTCAGCCACGCAATTATAGCTATGGATCTGCATTGTGGTGCAGTAGATATCGACTCGGAACGAGGATTCGGGGTTCCGAGTTCGAATTCCAGTTGAATTCCTTGCATTCACTTACGCACAAATTTCCCTGGGAAAGGTATTAATCCGTCTCTTCCCCCAGTTATGGGTTAAATAACAGGACAAATTTTGTTCAATAGTCTTGGTTAGCAACCAGTCTACCGCAGAAAGCAATGCCAACCTACTGTGGGATAATCTTCTGCTCAGTCAGCCATGTCTGTTTCGAGACATGATCGACCAATGCGTGTATCACGTAACTGACTGACGGAATTATATTTATCTACAAGATTCGAATGAATATACTGAAGTTAACACGCTAAACGACGAGTTTCATTCAAATAAGAAATGACTATACAAAATAACTGATATTGATTGTCATCATCAAGATTAAAGAATAGTGTTAGTGGAAAGGTTATAATTTTTAATCATTTGATCTTTATGTTGGTATCTTCAAATACTTGTTTGTATGTGAATTTGTACTGAGATGCGTATGCGTTTATTTGTCTGTTTGTGATGTAAATTATAGCTGAGAGTGCAAGAGAAAATATGAAAATGCAAAAGGTTGACTGTGAATAATGTTTCTTCGGGTAATTAAATTTGGGAAAGGAATTTGGGTTAATGAGATTTCAAAATGCCTGCACAAATGTCACACGAGGAAAACCTGCAAAACAAGATCTGATTTTTTTTTCTGTCTTCTGGCATTTTCCTGAAGAAACAATCGAGAGGAAATGAAGAAATAACGAATAAGTCGTCTCTTTCTCTTCGTCAGTTCCTCTGAAAATGCCTGAATTGATGGTGACATGCGCAGCTTGCAATGAACTATAAATTAACAAATTTCATTATGGCAACGAATATTCAACATCACGTTCTGGCTATTATCGGAATAGTTTCGATCCTCTGCAGATCTGAAAAAAAATGCTAAACTTGATAAAAATCATACTTACTTTTATACTTTTAGAAATTTTAATGACAGAATCTATCTTCCAAATTTATAAGTTTACCATTCGTCTATGAATTTAATATTGCAGTTGTGTCTGTTCTGTTGCTTCTTCTATGTAGTTAGTTAGGTTGGATAAAATACAAATAACTATTGACAAAGTTACTGGTCCTGACCTCGAATCTCGGTTTCACTCACTGTCATGTGTTACTGTTTAATCATTTCAAATATATTTTTATCAAATTGGAATGCGCCAGAAGAAATAAAACCCTTTCAACACTAGACGAAGCAAACGCTGGCAAAAGTTGCTTAACCCTAGAAAGTGCATAATGCTCAACACACTTGACCGTGATTTCCACAATTCAATCGCAGATGTGGTCATTATTTTGCAGTCTGCAATTTTAGTGGTGAGAAAACATTGCTTTCAACTTAAAAATGGAAATTATTCACCAGCGTGATGTGGCTTCCCTGTGTCTCTTCTACAAATACTTTCACGGCTTCTGTTCCAGTGAACTTAGCTCACTGGTGACCTCTTTGTATGAATTTACTCGATCCACTAGACTAGCAACTAGGGCCCACAGTTTACAGTGAAACAGATAAAATGTAACCGCAATTTCTACCCCAACAGCTTCTTTCCTCGCACTTCCGCCTGTGGAATTCCCTTCTGTAAACTTGCTTCAACAACAGCTACAATCTCCAATAATTTAAATGTGAGGTCAATAGTCATCTCCTATCTCTTCCAAACTCTTTTCTCCATCAACTCCGCCTCCATTACACCAGTATTCTCATCATTCTATTACTCTCTTCTTACCACCCCCTATAACCTATCCCCCTTTCTCATCACTTTCCCCCTATGTAACCCTCTGCGCAACAGCCGCAGTAAAACTGCTTTGCCTGTAATGAAAGGATTAAAAAGAATATATTATACGATTCACTGATATATTCTATTGCGCTATTTACTTTTTCCTTGCTAATAACATCCGTCGCAGATAAGAATGTAGCATGGTGAAAAGAAGATGGTTTTAGTGATGATTTCACTGTTACCTTTTCACCATTTCTAACATATTTTGTGCAAGAGCCTATTCAGAAATCTTGAATAATTCTGTCTAAATATCAACTTTTTCAGCAATAGTCGATGTGATATTCTAAAGCTTCTACTTTCGGATGTAACTGAGAGAGCAGATTGTTTCAGGGCAAATTTGGCCACGTTATTTCTTTTTTCAAAATTCTTGTAAAAGGCTATATGAGCAAAACTTTCTCTTTAATGTCAGATCGGTATTGGTGATTTGTCTTTGTAGATGTAGCGTGGCGAGTTCAAGGCGTAAAGTTCTGAACCGTTAGAACACAAAAGTGTAACTTATCTGGAGTAGAAATATCAAATAGTGTAAGATTCAATATTATCTTTTCATTTTTATCAAGAAAGAATTGTATTCAGGATTAAGAAAAAGTTAAGAAAAATGATACTACATTTCCAAATAGCGCATCTCTTACAGCCTTTGCAATTTTTAACTTCTTTCTATGCCAGGAATGTCAGTCGATTATTCATGACTAAAGTAATAGGTATACTAGGAGATTAAAAAAATGACCGGATTAAATACAGGAAATTGGCTCATACAACGAAGGATGAAAACGTTATAATTTCTTGTAATTTTAAGAATTGCGCATTCAAATATTCTCTGTCACGTGAGCATTAAAAAAAGCTATCGTTACGTGAGCGTTCTTAAAAAAACAGTAAAATTAGTTATTGCAAATCGCGTGAACACACCACTCATGTTAGAAAACTACTTCACGTAATAACTAGTTTACAAATAATATATATATATATATATATATATATGTGTGTGTGTGTGTGTGTGTGTGTGTGTATTGTTAAATGTAACAGACAATAGATGTTTGTTCTGTTTAATTATGAGCCGTCCTAAACATCGTATTTTGGCTTTAATTTCAGGTAAAAATAAAGACAAACCTTGTCCAACATCTGAATATTTTTTATTATTTTTTTTTAAGTTGAGTTGACATAAACCATTGTTAAGCAACGATAACAGTAACCGAACAGCAGACGCAGTTCGTAAATTTGTATTGAAATTCTATGACGTCACACCGCGAGAGAGACCGAAATATTAACAGAGCCATATGTCTAAATGCAATGTAATGTGTTATGACCAGATTGAAATGTGATTTTATTAAGTGTGGGTTTTTTTGATGTTGAGTAGATGGCCTCCAATATATGAAAGTTCTTTTTACTGTGTGTTTCAGTATTATTGTGTTGTTGACTAAAATCTGTTTAATATTACCTAAATGGCTATGTTTTTCTAAGAAATGTTGTTTAATAGAGCTCTTATCAGAAAGGTGACAGGTAAGTCTAGGGTAGATCGTGGTTGTAGTAAAACCAATATATGTAGTGGATTTATTATTATTACCAGAGATACAAAAGATGAACGGGTATGTAAATTGGTACAATACATTGGCTTTCTGTAGAGGATTTAGTTGTGTGGTTGTAGGGTTATTAGAGACTATGGGGTCAATTGCTTTAATTTTTTATAATATATGATGAGCTTAATTTGATTATTATTATTAAACATTTCTACGTTTTTGAGTGTTGTACATAGTGTTTTATAATTACTATGCATTTGGTTGAAATAATATAAGTTAATAGTGTTATGTTTATTTTGACGTATACTATTATTTTTAATATTATCAAATTGTTAGAGCTAATATTACGTGTTTTGATAGACTTTATAACTTGTCGATCAATGACAGAGTTAGGAAATCTTTCTGATCAGAGTTCAAATAAACAACATTTCTTTGAAGAAATGGCCATGTAGTTAATATTAGACAGATATCAGTCGATAACACAATATTACTCACTCATGCACACAGTAAAAAGAATCTTAACATTTCGGTCTCTTACGCGGCGTGACATCATAGAATCGCATTACAAATTTACGAACTGCGTCTGCTATTCGGTGATTCTTATCGTTGGATTGCAATGTTTTATGTCAGCACATGATAAAATCATCACTGATAGTGCATGTCTTTATGTTAACGTCCCTGTAATCACTCCGAAGGTGGCTCATGTGAGCCAAGAGCTTAGAACAGCATAATTAAAAAATATCAAATTGCTGGACAATTTTTGTTTTTATTTTCACCTGAAATTAAAGCCAAATAACGATGTTTAGAACTGCTCATGATTAAACATAACAAACATCAATTGTATGTTACATTTAACAATGTATATATATATATATATTTTCTAAACATACACTGTTAAATACTGTTTAGAACGGCTCATGATTAAACATAATAGACATTCATTGTCTTTTATATTTAACAATATATGTTTAGAAAATTATCTGCTGCATTGATACACTATATATATGAAAGAAAAAGTGCAAGAAATCGTGAACGTTTTGTTTAAAATGTGAATTTATTGTTATTATTAATATTAATATTATTTGCTTTTTGTATGATATATTAAGTGTCCTTAATTGTATATATATGATTTGAGTCTAAAGTTGACATTCTTCATGCGAATACACTTGTGAATTTACATATCGAAACCCGTACGTTTTTCTGATGGCCAAAGTATCGTATATATATAGAGATAGCTGGTGAGCAACTCAAAAAGTCTATATGCATGCCTGGTTGTTTTTTGTTTTTTTTTATACCCACGCGTTAAGTCTTTTCTATCACTTCGTTGGACATAAAATCTTTTTAAACTGACATACAAAATGTGATTTAGTCATTATACTTCAAAATTGTTTTCGGCGATTTTGATTCAATGCTACCCTAATCTAGTCCTTTTTGTTGTTTTTGGAATACTATTTTTTGCAACAGTTCGCGATATTTATTTATTTTTTTTTTATAAGCGTTTCACCCCGAGCAAGGCATGTCACTGCCACTACTGTGCAGGGGCTACGTAGAGTGGAGAAAGGCTGATTAAATATAGAAAATATCAGAGGGTGGGTGATAGGCGGGTGAGGATATCGAGAATGAGGGTTGGGTAGATGAGAGTGTTGTGATAATAGTTGGGAGTTAGTGTGATAGGAGGTGTCTATTGACCCTACATTTAAACATCTGGAGATTGTAACTGTCGGGAAAGCAGACTTGTGGAAGGGAGTTCCACATCGTTTGCTTTTGTTTGCTTTTTTATGTTGTTTTGTTGAGGGAAGGCTTGGAAGTTTTTAAAAAAAATATTTCTTCCTGCATCATGAGCGTGTCATAATCTGCATTTTGGTAGATAGGCATTACTCTGAATTTACCTCCCTACATTTATGTTAACGTTGGGAGACGTACAATTATTACTTCCTTTAATGCTCTTTTTGTGCAGAGCTACCCTTTTATTTAGGACTTGTTTCGCCAACAGATATATTTTTGCGCATTCACTGCAATTTTAGAACATAAATTACGTTTTTAGAATTTCAGCTGAGATTTGTTTTTATTTCCAATGCAGACATGTTTTTGAAATTGAAGTTGTTTTCTTCTTTTATTATTTTGCATACCCTTTTTTGTTGCATTTTTCGAGCGCCCGTGTCAAATTTTGATGAGGTTAGAATTTTTAACATTTTTGTGTTCGCGTTTGCTTTTAAGAATTTCAGTTGTCTTTAAGATTTGATTTATTTGATTTATTTTATTATATTTGTGGAGTAATTTTGTGTGTCTTTTTATCCTTGTAAATAATACTGGTTTGCTTTTGTTGTGTGTAGAGACGTATGCTAGAATGTTTTGTTCCTTTTGATGGTTGTTTTTACGGAGAGAGTCTAATAGTATTTTTTCTATACCAGTTACTTTCGTCGAAACAACCCCTATTTTTCTTTTCACACACACACACACACACACACACACACACACACACACACACACATATATATATATATGTATATATATATATACATACATATATATATATATATATATATATATATATATATATATATATATGATTCAAACGCATGAAAACAATAAACAATACTAAAATTCACGAAGCTATATACATAAAACAATTAAAATCTAACCTGAAAAAGATAAACTTTGAAATCTCCACAAATGTTCTTAAATGTCTATAATTTTTAACAGAAACATTCGTTTATTTCAATAGTTTCCCATACTTAATATTTCTGGTTTTCATTCTCGCTTCGTCATGTGTGACGTCACGAAGCTGTGATGCGATATTCACTTCCAGCGTTTTAAATGCACAAGTTTGTTGTTGATTGGAAATTTTCTATATAAGCAAAAACAGTTTGGCATGATGGACCGTCCGTGTTTATAATATATAATGGAATTTGACATCTTGAAAATGGTTTATGTAAACTGAAAGCTTAGATAAATTCTATCTAAGCTTTCAGTTTAAAAAAATTAGGTATCATTATTGCAATTCTCTTTCTTTATTTAATGAGAATGCTAATAAATTTATCAAAATGTCCATAAAATAAATCAACAAAACTTGTCTATATTATCTAATGAAACATGAATTTATATATATATATATATATATATATATATATATATATATATATATCACGCTCTCACTCACTGAATGAACACTCTGGAAGAATGGTAGATTTTGAAAAATAGTAGCAACTCTGGCATCTATGCATCGTTCATTCAGCAATGAATTAGAACACTCATAGCTATTGGGCGTGTATAATGATAATATGCACGCTAAAAAGCCTACCACCTTTTACCGAGCGCTGGTAGCTTAGAGGTAGAATCGCCGACTGACGCCAATTCGGTCGTGTTTCAATCCTAATAAAAGTTAATCGGCTGTCTTGCGGTACTGATGAGCTGTGATACAGCAAAGCAGATCTGTCTGCGGATGACTATATATATATATATATAGATAGATATATATAGATATATATATATGTATATTTTGGGTAAAATTATCTGCAGTATAATTACGTTTGAGTAAAATCATCATTCATTTTCCATTCCTACACGTTCTGTGCTATCAACTGGACTGTCAAATGCAGTCAGTACCTCAATAAATGGTAAAAAAATATATAATTTTATCAACAAAACTATGAAAAGCTAGATAGATGATGTAGCCCCATGTTTAGAAGTCATCTCAAAAGAACAATTTGCTGAGTGAGAAACAGTATGGATGTCTATATATCCAATGCACTGCTGATATCCTCGCAGCTATTATTCATATAATTAAATGAAATATTGAAAACAATAAATGTCAAGAACGTTCAAATTTTATGTGAAAAACCTTTGTAAAAGTACTTTATAAAGGGCTGCTGATCAAGCTTTCTAGATAAAAGATGACTGAAAGCGTTTTCTTAATTATAAATTATTTGCTAAAGTGTAGTCCAATGAAGATAGTTCCTAACGGTAAGCTCACCTAGGTCCATGCAATCAACGCTGGTGAACCACTAGATTCGCTTCTCGGTCTAACCATCTTCCTATTTTCATAAATGATCTGTTCAGGGGGAAAACACAACTCTTATAATTTCTTTTAATATCTTCACCTTCCAGTCTCGATCGGGGTAAAACCAAATATTTGCAGAACCAAATATTTTCCCCCTACAACATCCTTTGCAATAGAAATCAAAAACCTCTCGCTGCTTTATCACTTTTTAAATAAAGAAAAGTGTTCAGATGAACTACAGATCGTATTTTCACCAGACCTGACTTACAATGCATTGTGGACCTGACTCTCAAGAAGTTGCTTTTCCGAATTTAACCAGTTCAGATTTTTGGTTAGCCGTTGTCATCCGCCTATCTATGCCTCTTATTCTGTAGTATACTAACTAGGGTGGTTATTGACACTTGCACAGAGTGAATATCACTTTTATTGAGACACATTTATTGAGACACTCTGAATGATAAAAACCGGAGTCATTTATCATTGTGTTTTCTTAACAGTATCCTAGGAAGAATATCAATCAACATTACACTTTCTATCCAAAAACAGGTAGCACACTATGATAATTGAATAGTTATAATAATTGCTCATAATCTCCTTGTAATATAACCAATAAAAGGTGATACATTCATTCTTATCTACGATATGATCAAGTAATCTCATATATTCACATATTTACATATGCGTATTAGTGTGAGTACATAATAGTGCTTATACATTAAGCATGCTTATGCTTCATGCTACGTCTTAGAGATTCGTTTTTATCGAAATGGTTCCGATCAGCTGCTGGGCAACATTATCTTACTTCCTTTCCAATTATTCCTACGGCTAAAATTCTTCGTCCTTGAATTTCTATGAGCGACAAGTTACAAACGAACATTTTCATATCTAGCGTACAACCACACGTGGCAATATTTCTTTTGATTTCAAAGAAACACTTCAGAATCGATTTTTCATGCAAAGAAATGAGGCGACAAAGAAGAATGAATTGTGTTCACGATATGAATTTTTAAATTTTAGACCTAATGCGTTTCTATACTAGAGGCTATAAAAATCAAGAGACACATATAGAATTAGGGTTAAAATTGCTTTGAACCTATGAGTTTTCTGCTTCAAAAGACTTTTTTATTTGTTTGACTTTGTGAGAATATATGTTAAGATTGAGTACATTCTCTATTGTTGTCGGAAAATGACTTGAAAGTGTCCTTAAGGCTTCATGGATATGTTTAGGATAACATGTGAGGAATGATTGTAAATGATAAATAGTATTTTAAGAAAAAAATATAAACATTTTCATAAAAATTCTAATAAAAATATTTTAGGCCTATCTTTATCTATCTATCTATCTATCTATCTATCTATCTATCTATCTATCTATCTTTATATATATATATATATATATATATATATATATATATATATATATATATATAATTTTTTAAGAAATATATGTAATATTTGAAGAAATGATATAATATCATGATTTTATATTAATATATTAGGAAATAAATATCATATATATATATATATATATAAATGTTTTTAATATATATATATGTGTGTGTGTGTGTGTGTGTTTGTGTGTGTGTGTGTGCGTATTAAAACATAATAACTCGCAAATCGTAATAACCCATTTACAAATAGAAAATATTCAAAACTTCTACAATATAACTGTATTCAACACTTTTTGATTATGACCAGACACTAAGTAATTAAACAATACTTTAATATATATATATATATATATATATATATATATATATATATATATATATATAGTTTTCATTAAAAATGCCAAACTAGGTATTGTGGTTAATTTTTTTATGTAATTTTCATGTGATTTTATGGTATTTTTCTTTTGGGGACATAGCCTATATAAATATTTTCTAAATGATTTGTTTATCCTTGCGCTTTCCGCTATATGTTAACCATTAGGGGGACGGATATTATTTTATGTGTCGCAGAATGTATGTAGTGTTATGTATGTTTGTTAAGTAGTGCATATGTATTTTTACTGAATTCGCTAAACACCTCCTGTGAGTGTTCGTGGATGATTTTATTAAATGTTGTTTTTTTTTATCAATAATATTTCTATTTTTTTCATTGGTTTTTACATGTGAATGTTGCTGTGACAATCGTGTTTTTAACATGTACATTAAGCGTTGGTTTTGGTATAATCTCCATGTGTATTTAAATAAGATCAAATTGAGTTCTGTTCAGAGAGATGCAGCGTGAGTCTTCTTGTCGGTTTCGTAGTTGTATGTCTAATATAATTATTTACGATATTATGTCTATCAAGAACACAGTATTTTAATTTTTTCCTATTTATGCATGCATGTAAACCTACCAAACACTATCGGTAAAATACTCGTTGACAACACAAATATCACAACTTCATACTTTAGATTAGAGACATAATAGGTAAAATTGAAAAAAACAAATTTCAATAATGTTAACTACGAACACGCTAACAGCGTGCTTACTGTGTTCGATACATAACACATAGAGACTACTCGATAAAGATACAAAAGTATCCTAACCTTCTGTTAAACTTAAAATAACATACATACTCTAAAATGGCTAAAAGTATACCCTAAAGCGCTTGTACAAACAGGACATTTATATATATATATATATATAGAGAGAGAGAGAGATCGATAGATAGATAATAAGATAAATAGATAGCGATATATATATAGAGAGAGAGAGAAAGAGAGAGAGAGAAAGAGAAAACATTTACACAAGCCAGCTTTGACAAAATACGATCGAACAGATATTTACTATGCTGATTTTAGTGTGAAGACCGTACATTTCTGATTGTTTAAATTACTGATTGATTTTTTACGGTTTATCAACACTTTGCGGGTAATTTTCAGCTTAAACATAGTTTTGCTTGTAAGAATAGTAATTGTTTGTAACAGTTAATTATTGTTAGGATATATCAATTAATTTTTTCAGATACAAGTTCTATTATTTAACCCGTATATGGGGAACTTTATTGATACATACAATTTAAAACGGTATTTGTGCGTAAGTGATAGTAACGAACTAACTGCGGATACAGAACATAAGCAGAATCCATCATTTCATTAATAATACTCGGGTTTATTACACAATAAAGTGTTGTGAAAATGAATTTTTTAAACATGCATTACCGCCATCTATCTTAGAGCAATGGAACGCGTCGTGAATATTGAATTAACCCTATTGAAATGTATAACTGAATCGCTCATCACTTCACAATTGTAAGCTGCCTAAGACTAGAGAACATTCGATGTGACAGAAGAACATCCTGTGCTGTACTGATGTATCTCTAGTTGCGTGTTTTAGTTCCTAATACGCTGTTCTGAGATTTGGACAAAGACTATCTCTTATTCGGGTCAATCCTTTATTTTGTCACAAGTTTAAATCATGGTCAGTTCCATCTCTATATATGTTCGTGTGTCGATTTCTACGATGTTTTGAGGGGTATGCCCCTTTTTCTGTGTCATTTTTCTGACCTCGGTTGCAGAGACGATCTTGCTGGTGTTTTCGTTAGCATTTCTAGTAAGTGATCGAGTACATTTTCTCGTCTTAAAAATGGCGCTATAAACATATCATCTATAAGAGTTTCATAAATCTAACATCTCGAGGATTTTCGCATTTGTAAGAGGATTTATAAAAAGCGCTAGGAAGGCATGAGTGTGAACTTTTGACAGTGATGACTTTTAATAGTTTTTGGATTTAAGATCAAAATTGCACAAAGTGGGAAGAACTGATTTTCTAAACGCAGCTTAGATGCCGAAAACATGGAACATTCAGTAAGGAATGAATTTCATTGGCACGTTTCTGATGAGAAAAGCTTGCTAACTATTACTCCACGTTGAAAAACCCGCACGAAATTGGAAGAGGTTCAGATAAATTTTGAACAGCAGCAAGATTCATTAAAGAAGCAAAGCACATGGAGGTGTTAAGCCAACGGGTAAGCATACGTTCCCCTAAATATCTACCTGCCGTGACCTCGCTGAATCTATACTGCCACGTCCGTCCTTCTTGTATAATAAAACGAATAAGAAAATGAAACCATATTTTGTTACACTCCTGCCCCGCATAAGCATGGACCAATCGAGTCTCTCTGAAAGCAATATACTGCGTCTATCCAGCCTTACCCTATCTTCCGAACTCAAGTGGAATCTTTACATTGAGTCAATAGCTATATCCACTGCTAGGAAGTTTGGGTTACTGTGTCGAGCCAGGAAGTTTTTTTTACGCCTGAATCCATCTTGCACATATACAAGTCAATCATCCGACCGTGCATACAATACTGCTGTCATATATAGTCCGGCACCCCTGCTGTTCATCTTAGTGTTCTTGATAGGCTCCAAAGGAGAATCTGCAACGTGATAGGTCCCGACTTAGCAACTCGACTCCAACTACTTTCCCAACGGCAGGATGTGGGTTCCCTCTGTCTATTCTACAAATATAGTCACGGCAACGAACTTAAGTCACTTGTGCTCCCGCCACAAGAATTTACTCGGGCAACCAGACTGGCAACAAGGTCCAACCCATTTACAATTAGATCAACAAAATGCAACCGACAATTATAATCCATCAGCTTCTTTCTCGCCACTCCCGCCTGTGGAACTCCTTTCCATATACTTACTTTCCTGGTGGCTACAACCGCCAGGAATTTAAATGCAATGTCAATACTCATCTCTTATCCCCTTGACTACAGTTCTTTCTACATCACCCTGCATATCTTGCTTTTTTCCTTTCTCTCTCTACCTTCGCAACAGTCTTCACACCTGTGTTTTCATCCTTCTCTTGTTCTTTCTCTGACACCCCCTGTAATTAGTCCGTCTTTCTCTTCATTCTTCACCTGTTTACTCTTATACCTGTGCATCAGTGGTGGTACCGCTTTGCTTGGGGTGAAACGATTAAACAACAACAACAAAAAAGATTATGATATGTCGTTGATGTTTGAATAGCTGAAAACAGTGGACATAGTAACGTCAAAATATTTAGCAGATGATCTTCAACTAATATCTACGGAAAATGTCTACAGGCCTGCTATTCTTGGATGTCTTCGTCCTGAAATCGGTATTATAAATTTCGCCATAACTGGAGGCACCCCTGTGTTAAGAAGGGAGAAGGGCTGAAGTGAAAGTCCAATTAATTTTCCTGTGAGATATAACTTAGTATAGAAACGACAACAAAACTAAATAAATTTAATGGTAGAGTAGATCATTAAAAATTATACTTTGAAAACTTACCTAATAGAACATTACGAAACATGCGAAGAATTGGTAATGTTTTCAGTCAATATTAATCTTATTTTTATATCTTAAGTATAACCCTCTTCTATGGTAAACTGTAGATTTCTTTGTTTGTGATCGTTTCTGCAAAGTTAATTTAAAATAACTGAATTAGTATTTCTTTATGTTTTTGTTCTCAGTAGTGGCTACGTAAAAAAAAACTACATCAAATCTTTTACACAAGAAGATCTTCAGACAAAAATTACTTTTTCAGTGCAAGGATTGCTCATTCGTAAAACATTTTCTTACTTGGTTATGTCCTTGCATAATAAAATCCTAAGTCCAAGTGTAGTGTTAGTTGTTATCCAAACGTTTTAACCTCCTCTTCTAATTTCGTAATCTATTTTTTTTCATTTATTTCACAGAGGTATTTCATTATAAGCATTTCAACATTATCCTTCACCCTCTATATAGTGCTTCTCGAGTTTGATAGATTCGACGTCTGCAATTTGGGGTCTAGCTCGACGGGAGTTGCGCTCAGATGTAGATCAAAATTTTAGAACGCTAACGACACCTTGAAATTTTTCAGAAAGCCAAAATTTGGGGTAGAAAAATATATATTATCACCCCCTCAAAATCAGGGATCAGTTTATGTATTAATTAAAAAATATAGTCGGTCACCCCACTTTATATTATGTATATCTATATATGTTGCCCCTCCCCCTCTCAACCTAATCCAATAGAGACATTCTACATTGGTATCTGTATCTATAAAAGTGACGAGGGTGAACGTTGTGTAAGTATTTGATACGTAAATTCATCATTTGTTTTTTTTTTATATTCTTATTATTCCTTAAACTATCCGAGTGAATCCGGGCTAAACTGCTAGTTAATAAGATGAAAATTGAAAGTAAACAATTACGTGGGAATTTCTTCTTTCGTCCTACTTCTTAAAAGACTTAATACCATTTTATTTAAAATGAAGGCAAATCCCATCGTATAATTGCCTGTATCTTTTAGCAACTTTTGTCTTGTTATTATTCCTCTGTTTATATTCGGGGATCTGCATCGAGACAATCTTTAAATAGTTAATTTGCTACCAGTCTTCCATATGTCATCTGATTGCTAAGTCCTGTTTACGGATTACGCGGGATAGAAGTTTCAGCTGTCTGCTTCTGATTCGAAGTATAAATGCCGTTTCTGCTTCCGACAAACAACTGCTAGAAGAAATTCCTGTTTTCGAGAATTTGTCGTAAAATAACTTTACTCATTTTACTAAGATACAAAACACAATCCATCAAGGAAGAAAAATATTAACTAAATGTGTTATATGACGCCTATATTATGAGTATATGCAAAAAAGCTGGTGATTAGACCTGGACTTGAAGTGGTTTAAACTGTAGAGATCAAGAAAGCATCGTCCCAGCAATATATTCTAAAAAAGTAGCATCACCTAAGAAGATGTCCTAGTCAAACATTCTTCTTATAAAGAGAACGTGTGAAATATTTCATTTTCTGTTTGATTTGTTTATTGCGTGTATGGCAGATGACTTCAGGCACGTCTCGCTACGGTATAAGCAGTCGATTATAACAAAGAAAACTTAAATGGAAAAAGGTAAATGCACTCATTGAATTGAACTTTAAATTTATTAGGCAAAGCCCAATCACGTATCCAAAATAAAAAAGCCAAAAATATATCTTTTTTTCTTTTTTCAAAGGAAAATCGAAACAGTCTTTCAGGGAGTTGAAGTTGAATATCTGTTTAAAAGCAGTTGGCAATTTTGCTCTTGCTGCTGTTTGAAGATGAGCTTGTACCAAAATTTGCTTCATTGGGGAAACATCTATGGCAATCTGATAAAAATGCTTTTGAAAGTCCCGGGTGAATGAACATTAAATTAAAATCCATTTTAAGGGAATTATTTTAATGAATGTATGACCTTACTCGAACTGAAAGGCAATCACTCCGAAAATGAAAATATTAATTATAATTGCAATTTCAAAAATTTCATTAGAAAAACGAAAAATCCTTATGTAAATTAATACAATATCGTTTGAGTGTATTTTAATTATTTTTAAACAATGGCAAATCCGCTTATAAAGATTGATTGGGATGAGCAAATAATGAGATTATAACAGAAAGAAAGGATAAATAAACGAGAGAGAGAGAGAGAGAGAGAGAGAGAGAGAGAGAGAGAAAGAAACGGAAAGTGTGCGAGAGAGAAACTACGTGAGAAATTGGGAGGATTAAGAAGGAAGGGGAATAAAAAGAGATATATAAATGAATTCATATATTATAAAATTGCTTATAAGTACTTTGTGTTTGTTTATGTGAATTTGTATTTAAGAGGGGGAAAAGAAAAGTAGGAAAGGGAGAAAGAAGGGGCATAGCGAGAAAGAAAGTGGATTAATAGAAAGAAAACGTATAACATGTAAAATGAAAGTAATACCTAAGTATATAATACGTCAATGAATGATCGCGAGAAGAAAAATACGATGCAAATATGAATTTAAAAAAACGATCAGGAAAAAGACAAAACACAAAGACACACATGCCGTTGGAGAAATAAAAATGTCTGATTATATGCGTGATGTGAAAAGTGCGAAAAATAGGGAGCAAAAAAAAGAAAAAATTCTAATTAATTAAAACAAACACGAGATATAAAGACAAACACACACACTCACACACACACACACACACATATATATATATATATATATATATATATATATATAGAGGGGAGACAAAATAATGGAAACACCTAGAACTTTCAATCAAATTTATTTTTATATGGGGTATGAATGCATTTGGTATTAATTACAGCTTAAATTCTACGTCGGATCGACACGGACAAAATTTAAACTGTTTCCAGAGAACTTTTTTTAATATATTATTCAGCTAAAATGTTTTCACTTTTTCAATGACGATGGTGGAGGATATCAACTACTCATTTGTTTTTTCTAAAATGAACCCTAAATAATAAATGATGTTAAGATCTGATCTGTGGTGGCCAGATAATCTATTCTATTTCACTAGAATTTTCCTCTTACCATTCAGCTACAAATTTAGCAGTAGAAATGATTCCATTATCGTCCTGAAAGAGGGTGTCACGGGCTGACGGCCATTCCATCATATTTATTAAAATTCAGAATTAGAAACAACAAACATTAAAAATTTTGATTCATTAGAGAAAGGCATGCTTGTAAGTAAACCGTGGAAAATAGTTAAGAGTTGCCTCTCTTTGGCTGCTAAAATTAAGATCAATCAATAGTGAATAATTCTAGAAATGACTTTAAGATATTTTTAAAAGGATTTAGAAAATGTTCTTGTAAAAGGTTCTTGGAAAAGTTATTGTAACATATGTAGAATTAGTATGTCGTTATGAAAGGTACTAAAAGAAATGTTCAAGCTGTGTATCGGAGGTTGTCACATGTTACCTCGTTGAGGTCCTACTAAAAATGTAAGTGGCATTTGACATGCCTGTATAAGTGTGAGTGAGGGCGTATCTTCAACTGCCATCGATTTGTTTGGCAACTGAAATCCCAGTAAGGATCTGAGAAAGGTCCGCTCTTTTTTATTGCTGCTAGAAGGCTCAAATGCCTGCGCGGGAAAACTAGGTTTTCCCATGCAAACAATTTGGCTAAAAATTAATCATTCAGCGAGTGTGTTCTTGGTAGATTGGAAAAGGCTTGTTGATCCAATCTTCTACACAAAGTGAACAAAAACGATTACTGGAAAATAAGGCGATTTGTAAATTACCTCATAGCTGCGATTTGTAAATTGTCTCGGAATGAATGCACTGGAGATATGTTAACCAATCATTACTTAACAAAGCCGATGTGGTATGTATGAATGTATGTGAGTATGTGGATGTGTACGCAAGGAAATTCCACAAGGGCATTTCCCTCCGGAAACAGTTCCTGAACCCTAGGTTAATGTTGGGAACTTAAATTTCTTAGGTAGTCTTGACTGTTAAGTTTAATAAGCTCATTTAAATATATCTGTAAAAACACTAATTTTACCAACAAATAATGAACTACTAATATTAAATCAACAAATATAAAAATACACCTCTCTCTCTCTCTCTCTCTCTCTCTCTCTCTCTCTCTCATCTTGTAATTTAGATTAAATCTTATAACCGTTAAACCCGAACTGAAAGACCTACTTAAGGCTGAGGCAATCAAAGATCGCCATGATAAATAAGAAGCTCCTCAAAAATTCTATCGAAACAACTAAAAAGTGCCGCGCACGAACTACGCAACCACCCTCACATAATTGTAAAAAAAGCTGACAAGGCTAACATCTTTGTTGTACTTAACAAATCAGATTACAACTCAAAACTCAACCACATACTTCATGACCACACAAAATTTAAAAAAATTAACAAAAACCCGACACACCAACTAAAATCTAAACTTAATAAACTCATTAGTGCCAACAACGCTGATCAGAGTTCCTTAAAACTCCCTAAAATTATTGGTGACTATAAACCTGGTTACATATATGGAACCATAAAAACTCATAAACCTAACTATCCTCTCCGCCCTATCATATCCCAAATTCCTACTCCTGTATACCCGTTAACTAAACATATTAACCAGCTTATCACACCCTACCTTCCGAGTAAATACAGCATAAAGTCAACCCTAGAGGCAATCCAAATCCTCAAGAGTGAAAAACCTAATAATGAAATCATAGCTTCACTTGATGTGGAAAACCTTTTTACTAATGTACCCGTCAGTGAACTATTGATATAATTATAAGAAATGTTTACAGTAATCCTTCATTACCCCCACTCAAAATTAATCCCAACATCCTAAGGAAAATTCTACTAGCTTGTACTACTGAAGTGCTTTTTGTTGATCCAAACAACACTATATATATACAACTTGACGGAGTCTCCATGGGTTCAGTGCCTGGTCCGACATTTAGTAATTTCTACATCTCTAACCTTGAAAATACTACCTTTGCAAAATTTACAAAACCATCAATATATCTACGATATGTTGATGATATCCTACTATTAATTAAAAATACTGATGAAATCTTACAACTTCAAAAACAGTTTCAAAATAACTCAGTTTTAAAATTTACTTATGAACTTAGCAAAGATAACAAAATTCCTTTTCTTGATATATTAATTAACACTGACAACAATAAATTTACTATCTCACCGTATCAAAAACGCACTAATAAAAATCCCTCCACACTCAATTATATTAGTGAATGCCCCCACTATTACAAAATAGCCATTATAAAAAATCTATTATATCGTGCAAAAGTCAATTCATCTACAAATCCGATCTTCCACAGTGAACTAAAAAACATAAAACAGACACTCATCAATAATAATTTTCCCAACTACATAGTTGATGAACAAATACGTTATTTTCTTAAAAAGCTTAACATGGAAAACCACAACACATGATACTAACCCAACCAATCCTAAACATATCACTCTCTTATACCGTAGCCAGATACACTCCAACTACCAACTAGATGAAAACATACTAAAAAAACTCATAAATACTAATATTTCATCGACAGACTCTAACAAAAGAATTAAGTTTATTATATATTACACTAAATCCACTACATCTAATTCATTTGTCCGCAACGATTCTTCCCCCACCGTTAGTGATTTGCAAAAAACCAATGTAGTATATAAATTCATATGTCCATTTAGAGAATGTATCTCCAACAACCTCAATAATATCTACATTGGCCACACCACAAATTCGCTCTCACGGCGTCTGACGTTGCACTTAAATGAAAATTCAAATATATTCCGTCATTTAGAACAACACGGTTATCAACTTCTGAGAAAAACGCTTGTTGATAACACGTACATACTTAAACAAGAAAATAACAAACAGAAACTAAAAATCCTCGAAGCACTCTACATTAAACAATTTAAACCTGGTTTGGATACAATCAATTTCGATATTTCCAATAACGTACTCAAATGTCTGTAATCAGACGAGGGACCACAACACCACTATTTTGTCACTGTCTTCGGCCATCCGCCACGGTAGGGATGGACTTATATTTTCAATTCAATTCTCTTTATTGTTAATAACTTAAATGTTCTATGTTTACTGTGTGTTAATATTTACTCTTTGATAATGGCTTATGTGAGCCGAAAGCTTAGACCCGATAAAAAATTCAACAAATACTGTGATTTTTTGTTGTCTTTCAACGACATCACCATCAAGTATATCAGACGGTATGAACGGATCCTACACAAAATTAATAGACAAAACTTGTCTATATTATTCAATGAAACCTGCATTAATATATATATATATATATATATATATATATACCGTGTGGTCTCTTTAAAATGATATATTTTTGTTTTCTTTAAAGTGCAAATATAAAAGATATGGTTTCAGAAACTGCAATTCATTTGCTTTTATTTTGGTAAAACATTCTGATAATAATATAGCATCATACATAAATGAATCGCGCACTGATAAAACTCACTCTCAGTTTTTGGTTACTCTCTTCAAACTCTCCTAATCCATGCATCCCCTATTCAATACGAGATAAGTCAGGAGATTGAGGCAACCCAAAAATAATTTCCAAAATGTGGGCCTTTTTTTCACTCGTGTTAATGTGACATAATGTAGAAGAGTGATTTGGATGTAGCACATCTTTCCAAAATTAAATGATATTGTTCTTTTTTCATTACTATCTTGACCTAAATGAAAACTCCAGCCACGTCTTCCAAACATCAACCTCATATCATAACAAACCCATAACAATGCTTAATTGGTGAAACAACATTTAATTATTCTCCTGTCTTTTTTCTCACATACGATCTCCTCTTAATACTAAGTTTGAATTAGTCTGTTAACAATATATTTTGCTAATATTCCAATATTTTCAGTAATAATCATTTCTGCTCATTCACCTTTCGTAAAAAGCGTTTGTGACTATGCAATCTCTGTGAGCCCAGCTAATCTAATTCGCATTTTCAAAACTGAGAGCGAAACTGGTCGCTGTCCAGAGGAATGAAATTCAGTTGTCAATTCTGGAGCAAGTTGTCTTCTTTTTTCTTTACTCGCACTAATCAAGTGTTTAACTTTAGTAGCAGTTTTGGTGCAACAATACTTAAAAGCATTTCTAATCAATATGGTAACCTATGTATTCAAATTGTTCTTAATTTGTTTTTGAAAATAGTTTTCTTTGATTAAAATTTCAGTCTGGGCCCTCCTCTCAATGCTTAGCTGCTTTTATTTTGCAATTTAAAAAAAATAATTCAAATTTAAACATTGAATAAAAAAAAATGAAAATACTGTTGTAATAGTAACGTCTTTTCTTTCTGCCAACAGAGACATCTACACATGTTTTGTTCACAAACCTAGTCAGTGACGAGTTAACATTTGGAACCTATATTTACATTTAACTTAATTGAACTTTTTAGAAATCTTTAAAAGTCTACCTAAGGGTTAACAGTACAAAACAGTACAAAAGTCTACCTAAGGGTTAAAAGTACAAATTACGAAATATTTAAAATATTTAACTGTCATTTTAATTAATAGTATCTTTGTGATGAATACAGAAAAAATAACTATATTCTTTTCACTGTTTTCAAATTTGGCCTCGGTCTATAGAAAAAACAAGACAAAGTTTAGCGAGCCTATGTGAAAATGTACTCTGACTAATGAAAAAGGGAGCGACTTAAAAATTGATGTCACATAGCTATTTTTTATATAAATAGATAAAGAAAGTTGATTCAAACAGAGAAGTACTGGGAACAAGGAAAGCAACCAGTCACAATGTAGCAGAAAAATCTCAGGCCGCCGTTCGGTCACAAATATCCCGGCAACACGCATTCGGTATCCACTCATTTTTTCCTTCGTGCTGATTTTTGTCTCTTCTTCTTCCTCTTTACTTTCTCGCCGTCAACAGAAAGAAAGAAAGATACAGTCCCGTGCGTCTGAATATGTTATATATTGCTTTACTACAGTATAAAATTTCGCCCAGAAGTATATTCGCATTCTTGTTGCAAGATTTGAAAATAAATAAATGCTGTTTTAAAATGTAAGTTTGAAGCTCCAGCTGACAAAGCAGTTTTTTTTACTCGAAATATAATAAATGCACCAGAAGTCCCAAGTGTCAAACGACGCTCGTCTTTTTAATAGACAGTCAGCCAGTTTGTAAGCAGTTGATTTTAGCAAATGAGTTCAGAACACAGAAGACGACACAGCCGTCTGGCTACCCTCGTATGGATCTGTGGTTGACCCTCCGACAAAACCCTTCTAATATACTCTTCAAGCAAGTCACCAAAGAGGTGAAATAAGGATATAATTGTATATTTTATATATTGTTGTTGCTGTCAGTTATTTTACCTGTGAAAAAGATAATTAATTTTGTTACCAGTTTATTTTCGTCGAAGTGGGAGGGTAACAGATAACTCCGATGTCAAATTACACGCTGATACCTCTCTAATGAAAGCAGCGGAATCTCAAAGAACTCTATTCAACTCCTAAGCTAGGTAACTTAAAATATATCTTTTTAGTTATGTTGAATACAACCGTATATTTTGTAAGTGAAAAACGTATTCTCTCAATGTGTTTTAAGCATTTTAAAAATTGACTTTGTGTTCGACGATTTAATTTGAACATTTTCTGTTCTTGACGATTCATCGTAACTTTGAAACTTTAATGTTTGATTACTTGTTCTGAAATAAGTTACTGAAACTTCAAACGTGGAAATTTTGAAATAAATTTCTTATCCTATTACGTTAAAAATAATACGTATGTTTCCTCGTAATATTACTTACGTTACCTCAGCCTTTTTAGCGGAATTTAAACAAGCTTTTGCTTCGGCCTTTTACCTTCGACGTTCAATCTACGTAAAAATTATAAGAACATAGAAGAAATAAAACAAAATATTATTACGCAACACCTTAATTCTGCATAATCTTTCTTTGTAGACACAAGCGATCTCCGTAGTGTGTTTGCATTTTATTTGAGCGCAATTTTTCTTTTCTTTTAAAATCACCATTAATTATGATCCCTTCACATAAAATCACCATTAATTATGATCCCTTCACATAAAATCACTCTTAAAAATACATTAGGGATCTCGAACAATGTAATATTTAGAATCCGTCATAATAGGCGTGCTACAAAAAATACAAAAAAAAAAAAGCAAAAAAAACCAAAACAAATGAATAACATACCGTGATTCTGTGAATTTTACTTACGGTTACATTACTTGATATTATGGGATACATATTTTTTTTCTATTAAAATAAGCAACAGGAAAACACAATAGAACAATCTAGAAAAATTGGATCAAAACAGCAGTAGAATTTAGATTACATTTTTATATTTCTCAACCAATCAGCTAAAAACTTAGAATAAGAACATTCTAGAAAAATAGGCTTGGAAGTAAATTAACACAAAAATATTTAGGCCCCAAACAAAATAGTAAAATAATAAATCTGATTGGTCCATAAATGTTTTCACACCCTAATGTTAGGAAGATTAGTTGATCCCCTATTAATGTATATAATACACACAGTTAGAAAAAAAGGTCAGTCACCAAGAAGGCCATTAAGTCCGCATGCCGCCGTATACTTTGCCGGCCATGTCATTTCTTCCATGCCAAAAGTTCGTGACCTCGCTCCAAGGACCTTAAAAAGAATAAACCGACGAACTTTCTATCAGCAACGCGACACGCTGTCGCCAACTGAAACGCACCAAATGTAAGTAGGAAAGGCTTATTTACAGACTCTGCTAATGTACACTTATACACGTTTTTGGACAAAAATTAACTTCTTGCCAAGTTTATATTTCTCAAAAAGGCAATTTTCGAATCATGTATTTTGTTGGTTTCTACATACCATTTTATTTGTCACATAATAAATTGTTTGTTGTTGAATGTCCGTTGTAAATTATTCCTTCACTTTGCGCGATTGCAAAATAATGTGTTGAATTTGTGGGGGAAATAATCAACATACAACCCAGCAAATACCAAATCCCCCACAATATCGATAGCGACGAAAAGCGAAATTAAAGTTAGATATTTAAAAATAACTGTTTTATTTAACTTTTCGCTCTGTTCGATATTGAAAATTAATTTCAAATAAGTTATATAGTTAATTTTTAATCGCAATAATAAGTAATTTAGTTAGTTTTTAATCTCAGTAATTATTGCGTGTTACAGCACGTTGTCTATGATTCACCGAAATCGGAAAACAAGCGGACAGACACACGTACACTGCGATTTTATTTATATAGATGTATCAATTTAACAATGTTAAACGCATTAATCTTGTTACAAATATCTTGCACAGTTTCTTTAACTAATAATAAAAAATAAGTACTCAGTTTACGGACCGTATTCAACAAAGCGACTTTCTTGTTATCATAAAATTATGATTAGCATGCCGTTTTGTTTACTTGACAACTAATCAAAGATATTTCTGAAGAAAATTGATAACTCTGTATCTGTTAGAAAAATAATTTCAACATTATTCTCACTGGCGTGTATTTATCCGTGTATAAATTTGTCTGTTTTATTCTGAGTCTTAAGCAGAAATACTGTAGTTCTACAGACGCCATGTTATGTTCTTTGAATCGGAATTTTACTTAGCAGCTGAACTTGATGTTGATTTTTGGGAAAAGCAAGAATTGAAGAATGAAACTTTAATTCAAATTTCCTGTGTTAAACTGTGAGGTACTTTTCGTTTTTTTTTTTTTTGTATATATATCTGTATTTTTCGTTTTTTTTTTTTCACCTTTTTGGAGTTCATGATTCATTTGGGAGGGAAAAAAAGTTTGAAATTTTTATTTATTCTGTTATGCGAAGCTACCTTGGCCAAGTTATCAGCAGCCATTATCCCTCCACGCCATGTTATGTTCTTTGAATCGGAATTTTACTTAGCAGCTTAACTTGATGTTGATTTTTGGGAAAAGCAAGAATTGAAGAATGAAAATTTAATTCAAATTTCCTGTGTTAAACTGTGAGGTACTTTTCGTTGTTTTTTTTTGTGTATATATCTGTATTTTTCGTTTTTTTTTTCCCTTTTTGGAGTTCATTTGGACTTTACCTAAGTTAAAACTGAGTTAACCTCACTTTTGTAAGTTTGTGTTTTTTCGAAGTTTGTGCGTGTTTGTTTTTCCCTTTTTTTTTTTAATAGGAGTAGATAGGTCACACTATCGCCCGGTCAATACTCTTCCCAAGTCTATTGAACTGGAGTAGAGGCTCGCCCCTTGTTTCCTGTTTAGGATGTGGTTTCCGGTTTTCTCTTCTCTCTCTTCAGACCTTGGTACTGGTGCTTCCGTGAGTTTCCTGCGATCTGGCCGGTTGGTGGCAATGGCTCATCACTGTGAGGGTACCGGGTTGGCAGTTTCCTGGTTGTTGCTTCCGACTGGTAGTTAGGAGCCCTAACTCTTGCGTAGCGTCAAGAGCAGCTGCTCTGATCAACAGTTGTATAATATCGGGGTTCTTGTAGTGCCATGTCGCGCATGGATAGGTGTCCCTGCAAGCGCTTTCGGTGGGCAACCCCGAGGCCACACCTTGTTGCAGCCCTAGCCAGTTTCCTTCCCAGCACAGATCATGGGTAATGACCGCCTGTATCCTCTACCCTAGGTCCCTTTCTACAAACAGAATCATGACTAAACAAATCAGAAATGACCCTAAACCAGTTAAATCCAAACCACCTAAACCCATTAACCTCTCCTTCACTAATATCCGAGGCATTCGTACTAACTTTCCTACTGTAGAAGCGTTCCTGCATGAAAAGTCCCCTGACATCTTCGCGCTCTGCGAAACTCACCTCAACTCAGCTATTCCCTCCTCTGACCTCTTCATCCCTGGTTATCTTCCCCTTTTAAGGAAGGATTCCACTGTCCACATGCATGGGCTGGGTGTTTATGTCAGCTAACACCTCCCCATAACTAGGGTGATTCACTTGAATCTACTGACCACCAATACATATGTCTCCGCCTGTCTCTCCTCAGTTCGGTTAGCTACCTATTCTTCCTTTAACGTTCTCCCTCCTCTCCTGACTGCTCCCTACTAGATAGCATTGCCGACGACATAGATAAAGCTATTTCCTAATACCCATTCGCCCACATATTTGTATTTGGAGACCTCAATGCCCATCACTCCGAGTGGCTTGAAAACGCCGTTACTGATTCGGCGGGCATTCACGGCATGAACTTTGCTATTTCCCAATCCCTTACGCAAGTGGTGGACTTCCCCACTCAGTTCCCAAGCACTCCCTCGGGTCATTCCTCACTGCTAGATATATGTTTCACATTTGCGCCTGACACCTGTCAAGTCTCGCAGCTTTGCCCTCTCGGCAACTCCGACCACGCTGTAGTCTCCCTCAGTATTTCTTTCCAATCTCACTCCCTCCAGGAGCCCCCTACTTATAGAACCTCCTACCTCTACCAAAAAGCTGACTGGGATGCCTTTCGCGATTTCCTCTGCGATGTCCCTTGGGGAAAAGTGTTCGACCTATCAGTTGATGACTGTGCCTCTGAGGTCTCGTCATGGGTGAAAGCTGGCATTGATGCCTTCATACCCACCAGGAAGTATTGCATAAAACCTCATTCCTCTCCGTGGTTCTCTCCGGCCTGCTCAGCCGCCATTGCCCACAGGAACCATGACTTCCGTCTATTCCGGAGACAGCCAACTGATCACAATAGGCGCCTGTTCACATCTGCTCGCAGTGAGTGCAAGAGAACCCTAAATGACGCCAAACAGTTGTTTGCTGAGAGAATGCGACAGCACATGGCTGACCGCAAGTTCGGCTCCAAGGACTATTGGAGGATTTGTAAACGGGTGCTCAACAATAGGAAATCCTCAATACCTCCTTTAATCCAAGGATTTGATGTTCTCACGTCATCTGCGGACAAAGCTGAGTGCTTTGCCCGCATATTCTCATCCAACTCCACAGTCAACTCGTCCGGAGTGCACCCACCCGACTTCCCTATTAGAACTGAGGCCAAACTGCACGACGTATATATTACCCCGACAGTAGTATCCAGAGTAATTTCAAAACTCGACCCCCATAAGGCGTGTGGAGACGATGAAATCCCGGTGATAGTCCTTAAGAGGTGTGCCCCTGAACTTTCCCCTGTCCTCTCTAAACTGTTTAACTACTGCCTTTCTGCTTCCTGCTTTCCTGCATGCTGGAAATTCTCCTCAGTCGTTCCTGTCTTTAAGAATTGTGGTGACCACTCGGACCCATCCAACTATCGCCCTATCAGTCTTCTACCGATCTTCGGGAAAGTATTCGAGGCTATAACCAATGCTGAAATAGTTCATCATCTCACCGCCCACAAACTGTTCTCCGACAGGCAATATGGATTCCGCTTTGACAGGTCCACAGCCGACCTGCTAACAACTGTAACGGAGTACGTGCTACAGGCCCTTGATGAGTCTGACGAGGCTTGCGCTGTTGCTCTGGACATCTCCAAGGCTTTCGACAGGGTTTGGCACCCTGGCCTCCTATGCAAACTACGCGGTTATGGTATTACCGGTCGCCTGCTTGACCTAATCCAATCTTTCTTAAATAACCGCAAAATGAAGGTCGTTCTGAATGGGCGTGCCTCTTCGTCCTACAGCACGAATGCTGGTGTCCCACAAGGTTCTATCCTGGGCCCGACGCTCTTCCTTATTTTCATCAACGACCTCCCAGATGAGATCAAGTCCCAAGTAGGCATCTACGCAGATGACACTACAATATACTCCCGCTCCAGTAAGAAACCTGTCGTGGCGGACAGACATAATCTCGCTGCTGACCTTGAGCGGGATCTGCACTCTTTGGTGAACTGGGGCAAGAAGTGGCGTGTCAACTTCAATTCCTCTAAGACCAAGTTGTTGTCTGTCAACCATTACAGGCAACCTCTTCTGCCTCCCATAAGCATGGACCAGATGATTCTCCCGGAGAGTAATACACTACGCCTCCTCGGACTTACCCTGTCCTCAGACATCAAATGGAACCACTATATTGAATCCATAGCGAAATCTACTGCTAAGAAGATTGGGTCACTATGTCGATCCAGGATGTTTTTTCCACCTGAATCCATCCTGCATATATACAAGTCAACCATCCGTCCGTGCATGGAGTACTGCTGCCATTTATGGTCAGGTGCCCCTGCCGTTCTCCTCAGTGTTCTTGACAAGCTCCAAAGGAGAGTCTGTAATGTGATAGGCACTGATCTGGCGACTCGACTGCAGCCACTGTCCCATCGTCGAAATGTGGCCTCCCTCTGTCTCTTCTATAAATACTTTCATGGCTTCTGCTCGGATGAGCTTAAGTCACTGATGCCTCCTCAACAGGTGTTTACCCGTGCAACCAGACTGGCAACTGGGTCCCACCCATTCACAGTCAGGTTAGCCAAATGCAGACGACAATTCTGCTCCTGCAGCTTCCTCTCTCGCACTTCCCACCTGTGGAACTCACTCCCGTATTCTTGCTTTCCTGACGGCTACAACCTCCAGAAATTTAAATGCAAAGTTAATACTCATCTACTAACCACTGGACTCTAGCTCTCTCCTCTCCCCTGTATAACCTTCACTTTCTCTCCACCTATGTATCTGTCATCGCACCTGCTTTCTCAGCTTTCTATTGTTCTTTTCTAAATAGCTTGTACTCCTCATGCTTTTCTAATTAATCTTTTTACATTTATGTAACCCCCTGCACATCAGTGGCGTTTCTGCCTTGCTCGGGGTGAAATGATTAAAAAAAAATTAAAAAAAAGGATGCTGCGGATATCATGGACAGAGCATGTGAGCAACGATGAGGTATTGAAAAGAATGGCAACTAAAAGAACATTAATAGTGAGCATCAACAAGAGATAAGAGCTGTTCCTAGGACATACAACGAGGAAACAGGGCTTCAAGAACCTTGATACTGACAGGCCGGATAGAATGGAAAAGAAACAGAGGAAGGCAGGGGATAAAATATTTGAATGGCCTGATCAGGTAGATAACAGAACCGGGGGTTGCGTGGTGTAATAGGAAAAACATACTAAGAGCAACCAGGGATAGGAAGACGTGGAAACCCACGATCGCCTATGTCCTGAAAGGACAGAACACGTAGAAGGGGAAAAAGCAGAAATACAGCAAAATTAGTCACTCAGTAAGTATTATACAAGTATTAACAAAGATTACATCGCAAATTTCCATCAACCTATATTGGAGTTGTGGTGCAGTGGATATCGGCTCGGAACGAGAAATCGGAGTGTTGAGTTCGAATTCCATTTGAATTCTTTGCATTAGCTACGCGCAAATACTCTTAGGAAAGGTACTATTCCGTTTCTTTCCTCCAGTTTTGGGTTAAATAACAAGACAGATTGGGCTCTATAGCCTTGGCTGGCAACCAGTCTACCGCAGAATGACCGCCTACTGCGGAATAATCTTCTGCCCAATCAGGCATGCCTCTTTTGAGACATGATCATCCAAGCGTGTATCACATATGACACTTAACAGACTGACTGATATTGGCAGGTACGTACAGAAATTTAAGTACCTTGGAAGTTTTCTAACAGAGGACGGGAAGTGCGACACTAAAGCCTGAATTGTATTTTGATGTCCAAGAACGTATTCCAAAAGCTATGCGCAATATTGAGAGATACAAAAAATTTCGTTAGAAACAAGGAGAAGAGTCCTGAATTCTGATGTGCTAATTGTTTTTCTTGAACGCAGCGATTTCTGGACGACATTCTCAAAAATAAATGGATGACTCGAAGCAACAGAATTTTTTTTTTTTTTTAATCATATCACCCCAAGCAAGGCAATAATGCCACTGATGCGCAGGGGGCTACGTAAGGGTAAAAAGAATGGAAAAGAGAAAGCCGGAAACCACATCCTAAACAGGAAACAAGGGATGGGCCTCTTCACCTGTTCAATAGACGTGGGTGGAGTGTGAACCGGGCGATAGTTTACTCTATCTCCTCCAATTGAGGAAAAAAAAAACAAAAAAAAAAAAAAACAGAGTACCTCCCAAACCTCTGCTAATATCAAAAGAGCATGAGGAGATGGGTTCACAAGTGATAGAAATTCTGTACTGATGAGGGGAGCCTTGAAGACGAAAGTAGAGAACAGTCATGCAGTTTTAACAATAAACAATTGTAAGCAGTTGTTGAGCAAAATCTATGTCAAAGTGAGAAATGTCTCACTTGGTGTCAACACTGCAATGGTCTCAGACCATTTGCAGAGTACTGGCAAGGTGAACTGTTTGATACCTTAAATTAGGGTTAATAAGAAAGTGCCTTGCATATAAAAATCTTTGTTCCTAAAGTCCCGCTGAAATTCCGATGTATATGTTATATTTTTCCTCGTTTTCTTTAGGGGAGATGGTAGCTTGATAGATCACATTTGAGGATTCACATTTACTTTCAACCGGACAGTTGTCTCTGGATCTGTAATTGCAGAAGGGTGTAATCATGTTCTGTGTTAGATTCCCTGAAATTCTTCAAAATTTGGTTATTGTGGGAGCTAGTACAAGAACGGCTTATCTTAATTGTTTTCCTATTAAATGTTTTACTCAGGGAGTTATCGTTATGAAAAAGTTTACTTATTTATTTTAGAAAGAACTTTCCAATGTTAACAATGCAGTTCTACAGAAGAATGCTGAGGATTCTATGGACCGAACATATGAGTAACGGCGAGGTTTGATGAAAACGGAGAGAAAAAGGAAGCATATTAATCATCAGGAAGAGGCAGTTGAAGTTTCTCTGACCTTTAATGATGAATGAGCGCTTGAAGAAAATGATGCACGCAGATCGGATAAAAAAGGGGATAGAGAAAACAGCAGGTGACATATTTGATAGGCTTACGTAAATCGATGCCAGATCAGGGTTTGGGAGAAATAACAAATATATTATGAGCTACAAGGATTATGAACATTTGACAGACATGTTGGACTACATCCTTAACAGACACGGTACATAAAAGGAGAAAAATATTTAGGAATCTATCCTGCTTATTTTCTTTTCAATCTGAGAAAAAAGTCACTTTATAGGATGAAAAAGAATAAATCATTTTTAATAATTTAATAGAAATCATTTATTTATTAAGAGATTTCAAGTAGAAATTTCTGTTCTCATCACCTTTCTGTTCAGAATTATTTATATTTAATATATTTTCTTAGCCCCATTCAAACAAAATCTGTGCAATATTTAAGATCTAATAGAAAACCCGCCAAATAATGACTAGAAGATTTACCACATTTTTAAATTCATTTTTAACTTTTATCAGAATAAATTTTATTAATCACAGAAAGCCCTTTTACAAACTCTGGAGAACTTACACCAATCGTTTTAATTATAATTTTAACTATTATATATCGGCTCTTAATATATAAAATTATTTTCGGATAATCTAACAACCAGTTTGCTAAACTTTTATATTTTAAAAATTGAAAAAATAGAAAAGGAGACTGGCCTCGAGCTGTATTACCAATATTAAATTTGTGAATCCAGAACTAATTTAATAGTATAAGTTAATTCATTAAAATCATTTTAATATTTTCATAATATTTATCGTAATACATTTGTTATATCCTTTTAATAAATAATAATAATAATAAAAATTGTCTTATTAAGTACAGCCCACACACTAAGGAAAACTCTGTCTATGTAACGCTAGGGATGATAGGGGAGATAGAAAAAACATGAAATGGAGCCATAACAACACGCTACGACCTGTCTTAGGTCTTCCCGCAGACTTGTTTGGTAGTGCGACCATAGCAGAAATATTATTATGATGAAAAATGACATAAAATTAATAAATGTTTTACAGGTAAACACAAGTGTGTGAATGACGGATCAAAAAATTTGAACATTGAAGGATTGATATGTTTATTATTTATATGTTTATTAATGAAATGATATTACCGACATATTTTACCATCAATACAATATATTTTGTGCGCATATTTTAGTTTCCAAAAATGTATACCTACTTTTGCTCACACTCATTTATACAAGAAAACCTGTCTAATGTAATATTTCTTACGTACGAGTGTGGATGGGTGTTTGTAATATACATAAAAGTTTTCATTACTGAAAAGTATTATGATTAAGTGAAAACAAATTGGGATCTACCATAAAAATGTTTTATTTGTCCTTTTTATATTAATTTACAACAAAAAATTATTTTTTAAGATCTAGTAATCGTTTTATTAATTAATATATTTATTATTCCGTTATAAGCATTTCATTGCCAAAGAAAATGTGTTTTCACATTCCACTTTAAGATTATTGATTGTTAATTAATGAATTATATGAATATAATTCATATCTATTATCAAATTAATATTTACAACATTTAACAGTTTCACTGATTGAAATTAACCTCCAGATTAAACAATTTGGATTCAATCCAAAGACAACTTCTTACTGAGCATGACTCAAACAAAATTAGATCGTGGTAGAGATGATGTAAAATCATAGTCGGTTACTGGTATTCGAAAATCTTACTGATATTCGGAATTGAAAATATTGTTACGCTAGCACACGCTGGAGCTGCCATAATATTTAATTGAGAGTGGATAGAAATATGGAGGCACGAACTGAATCTGAAGTACACAATTAAAATCAAATCAGCGAAAAGTTAGGGAGAAAGTGGAGTTACTAATGCAAGATAAAACATGGAAGTCTACTTGCAGACAAGTAGGAAACGCACTTGAATACATTTAGAAGAAACCAGATGCGAGGTAGATATTCAGAAATATAATTCCGAATTCAAGGTTTGAAATCAGTCGAAGTCTGACTACACTGAAATAAGAGTTTAATCCATACGACAAAATACGCAAAAACATAATGAACGATTTTTTTTATAAAAAAAAATTACTGGAAATAGAATAGAATCAAAGAGTTTGGGGAAAAATAAAATGTTAAAAGAGCCATGTTTGACAGCGACTGTAGTAAATGTAAGTGTGTGAGCAACTGGTTTTATATTTTCCCTTGACACGGAATATAATCTGCTCGTTAGTTGCTAGTAAGCATTTGTTGTTGTTCTTGCATCTTCATCTTGTTTTATTTGTTTACTGTTTACCTAATTATATCTAATGACTATTTGTTATTTTTCCTTTTAAAAAATACCGTTTATTTATGTCTGTGTTATTTATATTTACCTATATCTTGTTATCCTGCTTTCACTTTTCGCCTGAATTCCAAGAGAAACAAAGCTTGATGTGATAGTACTTATTTCATTCTTTGCTGTCTGACTGGAACTCTGAGGATGATGTTATATGTCAGTCTAAGCTTTATTTGACTACGTACCATATATTTTCTTGGAATAAAAGTGTGAGTTACGTAATTAACAAAGAAAAAAAATACGATATTGATAGTCGTTAATACAGAAACCAATGAGTAAACTACTTTTTAACCAATCCTATACCTACCTAGATAGGAAATAAATAATTATTCGTTTATATTTGTGATATGAGGTATTAGAAATATTTACATTATATACATTGTTCGAACTGAGTCCTAATCTTCGTTGCAACATTCACAACGTTTCGGCTGTTGTACGCTCCAGACTTTTTCAGGTGGTTTGAATACCAAACAGAACCATGAAGGCCATATGGACTAGTGGCTGAAAGTATTGATTAACTCTTGTGACTTGACACAGATAGTTTGTGAGTGTATACCGGGCTAGAGAAGAGGTGAATAGAATTTTCGAGAGTTGAGTTAAAGGGAGATAATTTATACTGAAACATGGCCCGTAGGTCTAGAACAATCTAACCCGGTGTACAAATTAAAAGGCTTCAATTCAAAATTCTAATTACCTGAAAAAAGCCGGAGCGTACAAATGGCGAAGCACTGGGAATATAGCAACGAAGATGAACACAACAGTATAAACAGTGTCAATAAAATATGTGCGTTGTGGTGCATTGGATATCGGCTCGGAACGAGAAATCGGAGAGCCGAGTTCGAATTCCAGCTGAATTCATTGCTTTCACTTACGCGCAAATACCCTTGGGAAAGGTATTAATCCGTCTATTCCTTCCAGTTAATGGGTTAAATAACAGGACAGATTGGGTTCTATAGCCCTGGTCTGCAACTAGTCTACCGCAGAAAGAAATGGCAACGTACTGCGGGATGATCTTCTGCCCAGCCAGTCATGTCTCTTTCGAGATATGATCACCAAGCGTGTATCACGAATGGCACTTAACTGACTGATGTTTTGTGGTGTAATGGATATCGGCTCATTTTGTGCCGATACCCATTACACTATTTAATTCGTTTCATTCACTTACGCACAAATAACCTAGGGAAAGATATTAATCCATCTCCTTTCCCTCTATCTATGGGTTGAATAACAGCACAGATTACGTTATATAGCATATGTTGGCAACCAGTCTATCGCAGAAAATAATTTTTTTTTAATAAGCGTTTCACCCCGAGCAAGGCATGTCACTGCCACTACTGCGTAGGGGGCTACATAGAGTGGAGAAAGGATGATTAAATAGAGGAAATGTCAGAGGGTGGGTGATAGGCGGGTAGGGATACCAACAATGGTTAAATATAGGAAATGTCAGAGGGTGGGTGATAGGCGGGTAGGGATACCGAGAATGGTTAAATATAAGAAATGTCAGAGGGTGGGTGATAGGCGGGTAAGGATACCGAGAATGAGGGTTGGGTAGATGAGAGTGTTGGAAGAATAGTTGGGAGTTAGTGTGATAGGAGGTGTCTATTGACCCTACATTTAAACACCTGGAGATTGTAACTGTCGGGAAAGCAGACTTGTGGAAGGGAGTTCCACAGGCGGGAAGCGCGAGAAAAGAAGCTGTTGGAGTAGAACTTACGGTTACATCTTCTTTGTTTAACTGTAAAAGGGTGGGGCCTAGTTGCTAATCTAGTATCTCGTGTAAATTCATGCTTAGGCGGCACCAGTGCTCTCAGTTCATCGGAGCAGAAGCCATGAAAGTACTTGTAGAAGAGGCACAGGGAAGCCATATCACGCCGGTGAGAGAGTGGTTGCAGCCAGTCTGCCAAGTCAGTATCAACCACGTTACAGATCCTCCTTTGTATTTTGTCAAGAAGCCCAAGTAGAGCAGCAGGGGCACCCGACCAGATATAGCAGCAATATTCAATACACGGGCGGATGGTAGATTTGTACATGTGCAGAATAGATTCAGGTGGGAAAAACTTCCGGGCCCTGTACACAGAGCCGATTTTCATAGCGGCAGATTTGGCAATGGATTCGATAGAGTCATTCCATTTGAGGTCCGCCGAGAGTGTAAGGCCAAGGAGGCGTAGTATTTTACTCTCTGGGAGGCTAGCCTGTCCCATGCTAATGGGAGGTAGATGCGATTGTCTATGGTGGTTAGTTGATAACAGCTTCGTTTTAGAAGCATTGAAATTCACTAGCCATTTCCTACCCCAGGCCACTACGGATTAGAGGTCCTTTTCAAGCTCGGCAGCGAGGTTCGCTTTGTCGCCCACACCTGGTTTTTGATCGATGCGAGTGTAGATTGTTTTGTCATCGGCGTACATGCCTACTTGGGATCTAATGACCATATATATATATATATATATATATATATATATATATATATATATATATTAGAACCTGTACAAGCTAAAAACTACTAAAAAATTGAACAGTCTGTTTCGACATTGAAAGAACAATGTCTCATCAGTTAGTTAATAATGGTAGTAATTATATTACCATCAATATTCACTACCCGATGAGACCTCGTTGTGTCAATGTCGAAACAAAATATACAAATTTGTAGTAGGTTGTACATGTTCTAAATTAAAATTATTAACAAATATCCATTGCTCTATTTTTATATTAATCACTGTTTTAAATTAAAAATTTTTCATAGTTGAAATTATTTTCTTCGTTTCTTATATATATATATATATATATATATATATATATATATAATAGATAATCATCACAGATATATCTATGGTTTTAATCGTCAAGGGTAACCATCTAAGCAAAAATTAATATTTTAAATAATTACAATTATATATATATATATATATATATATATATATGCACGGTTTTTAATTACGGTTCATTAAACTTGTGCACATTATTTAAACTATAGCTGTGTAAGAAGAGGATGATTTACTTTTTTCCCAATATTATTTGCGTAAAAAGAAACATAACGAACCCGACTGAAATAGAAAGTCGCCTCTCGGGTTTACAATTTCGAGATTTCATCCTTTAGAGCAATCGCACATCTAAGCTTACAGTACCTGATATTCACGAGCGGACACCCATCTAGTTACTGACCATTTCGACGTGGCTTAACTTCAGTCATTTTACAAGAACCTCTGTTTTGTGCATTATATACACGGGTAGTGCATTGTCGTTTGTTCCATACGACAAATTAGCAAGCCGAATTCGAAATTCAGTCGTGTTAAATACGTTCAATTACATGCAAATATCTTTTCACAAAGTCATGAATTAATTTTACTCTCGAATAAATCGTAGCTCAAACTGGGTTCTTCGTCTTATTAATCTTTCTAAGATAAAACATCCCGAAGGCACAACCAAATAGTCATATGACAAGGAACTAGACTAGAGGTTTACACTCATCTCCGGTCTTTTGAATAAGAAAAGAGGTTTATACACCTCCTTGGTCTTTTGAATAAGACTAGAGGTTTACCTCATCCAACATCTTTTGAATAAGAGTAGAGGTTTACCTCATCCACCATCTTTTGAATAAGAGTAGAGGTTTACCTCATCCACCATCTTTTGAATAAGAGTAGAGGTTTACCTCATCCACCATCTTTTGAATAAGAGTAGAGGTTTACCTCATCCACTATCTTTTGAATAAGAGTAGAGGTTTACCTCATCCACCATCTTTTTAATAAGATTAGAGGTTTACACTCATCCCAGGTCGTTTGAATAAGACTAGAAGTTTACTTCTTGTTTCCTGTTTAGGAGTGGATTTTATGTTTTTTTATAAAGACTACTTCAGCTTATGTTTTGCTATTTGTGCTAATCTACAAAGTATCGCTCTATCATGAGTGGCTTTTGAACTTTGTATTAGGCGAACATTAGTAAACTATATATACATATATTATTTCCTACAAATCTTAATAGTACTAAAGTAGTTTATGAATATTAATACATACACAAATGTGTACACTAACAGGATATTTAATTAAGTATATGTATATTTTTATATATGCATATTCGTTGAAGAAAGAAATTAGACAAACACGTGGCGGTAACTTAATGTAGCTTTTGTACTTTTCTGTAGATTTTGCAAGATCATAGACAAAGGATACTGAAAAAAGTTCGGCGTTTGGCACATAGATTTGACGTTGTATTCGTTTGGGAAAATATAGATACCCCGCCTGACTTACCCAAGCAACGCCTCGCGGAGGTGAATGATCATGGTAAGAATCTGAGGTAGAACCACAATTTTCTTATGATTATCAAAAGGTTAAATTTAAACACATTTACCAAGTTGACGGAGGTGATGTTATTTTGTTGATAGCATTTGTCTTGGATTTACCTTAAAGTAAATCCTGTCAGCGTTTTGATCGAAAAGGACAATGACACTCAGAAAACGATCGAAAGAAATTTGATTTACTTGTCCATTGTGCGCTGAAAATAAATTTTAATCGCAAATTACAAATTCGCTCGTGTAAAATTTTATAATCATTGCATCCTTGTAGTTCTCCTGTTCATTCTGAAAAGATTTTAGGGGTACCTTATATCTCGACGTATGGATGATTTATTACAAGTATAGAATACACACAGCACATTGTTACAAAACCAAATTTCTCTCTGACTCTCCCTGTCTCTGTCTCTGTCTTTCTCTCTCTCAAATTTTGTCTCTTTCTTTTTTTCTAAGAAAACTTAACTGTTAACTTAACTGTTTTTTTTTCAAAGCATCTTTTGGGTGGAGCTGAAGAGACGGACATGATAATCAATTGAAATGGATATCCTTGTAATGTAATATTTGAATTTATATGTGGAATAAATATTTGCTCTGTAATTTAAGTTTTATATCGAGCTCTCTGTTAGATAATGTAATCTAATATTGCTAAGATACTTTGGGATTATTTACCAAATTTTTCCTTAGGTTTTTTCCGATATATATATATATATATATATATATATATATATATATATATATATATATATATATATATATGTATATTGAGCATTCTGGAAGAATGGTAAACTTTGAAAACCAGTAGCTGTTCTGGCATGTACGCATCGCTCATTCAGTAAAACGAATTAGAACGCTCTGGCTAGTGATAATATACACGCTAAAAGGTCTGCTTTCTTCTACCGGACGCCCATAGCCCAGAGGTAGAATCGCCGACTGACGCCAATTCGGTCGTGTTTCAATCTTGGGTTAAAAAGCAATCGGAGTTTAACCTTACTGATGAGCTGTGATACAGCGAAAAAGATCTGTCTGCGGATGACTATATATATATATATATATATATATATATATATATATATATATATATAAGGAGAAAACCAAACTCATGTATTTAAATAGCCTATTCAGATCAATACATTCATATGAATGTCATGCATTGCGACAGATCAGTTCAGAAATATCTTAAATGTCAGATGTATATTACTACTATCAAAGATCTAAGACTAAAATCCCTTTGAGCGAGTGAAGCGTGCGGGACTTTTTTAAAGACCACACTTTTTCGAACCTTGTGTTTCTTTATCAAATCACAGAATCCACCTTATTTAAGAACAATCAACATCAGCAACAACTAAAGTAGATATTACATGTCATTCAAAGAGAAAATAATAATGTAAAGACAATGTGAACATTGCCCTCTACTTAAAGTAGTAGTAAAATCATATCAGTACTGAAAAAGCACTAAGAGTTACTAGACATGAGAAATCTATATTTTTTCTAAAAAAAATCTTCTAAGAGCAATAGTTTATAAATCTGTCTATGAACGTCAAAATTTCGTGGTAGGTAAATTATCATTATATATATATATATATATATATATATATATATATATATGTGTGTGTGTGTGTGTGTGTGTGTGTGTGTGTGTATTTATATATATGTATATATATTTGCAAGACCGTTCAGAGATTGTACTTCTGGTATTAATAATAAATCCACAACATATATTGGTTTTACTACAATCACGCTCTCTTGTAGACATACCTGTCGCCTTTCAATTAAACAACATTTCTCAGAAAAAACATAACCATGTAGGTAATATCAGACAGATTTTAGTCAACATAAAGAAATCCTCACCCAAACAGAGTAAAAAAATTCTTCAGATATTGGAGGACATCTACATTAAATCCAAACAACCCACACTTAATAAAATCACGTTTAAATCCAGTCATAACACATTACTTTGCATTTAAATATATGGTTCTGTTATCATTTTGAGCTCTCACGTGGTGTGACGTCATACAAATTAGCTTTACAAATTCGCAGACAGCGCTTGCTATTTTTGGTAACTGTTGCCTTTGCTTAGCAGAGTTTTATGTCAACACAAGATAAAATAGTCCCTGATGGTGGATGTTTTTCTTTTAACGTCCTTCTAACCTCTCTGAAGATGGCTCATGTGAGCCGAAAGTTTAGAGCCAACTTAATAAAAAATTATCCAAATGTTGAAGAATTTTTGTCTTTTTTTTCAACTGAAATCAACGCCAAAATACGATGTATTTATATATATACATATATAAGCGAGAGACAGAGAGATGAGTTCATTATAATTCCTTTCATATCATAATAGGCATTTATTGTGCCTAATATTTAACAGTATATATTTAGAAAATATATGTGTATGTATATGTATATGTGTATGTATGTATGTATGTTTGTGTGTGTATATATATGTATATGTATTAATGAAAAATATATATGGGATATATATATATATATATATATATATATATATATATATATAATGTTTTTGGATGTATGATGATGCATGTGTGTATATGAATATATATGTGCATGTATATATATGTATTTATATATATATATATATATATATATACAGGTATATGTGGGTTTGTGTATGTGTATATATACGTATGTATATAATTTATTTTTTATAAAATAATAATAACTTTATTATTATTAATTGTGATAACATTTTATATATATGTTTTTATTATTATTATTATTATTTTTATTAATATTTTACAATTACTATTATTTAAGATATTATTCTATTCTTCTTATTATTATTGGTGTTAAAAGTTTTTATAAAGATATTATTATTATTATTATTATTAATATTATTATTATTATTAATAGTACTATTTTATTATGGCTATTTAAGTTTTTTAAGATTGTCTTGTAATTTTTATCATTTTCTTTTATATTTTGTAATTTGTTTTTTTTTAATTATTATCACTATATCTATCATATAATTCTACGAGTGGTTATATTTTAATTTTTATTAAAAAGTATTATTTACAATTTACTTTTATACCGTAGATACACCCCATCATCTTTAAAACTAAATTTTTATGTTAAATTTCCATGTCATGTTTTCTAAGGAAGCAGATGAATTGCAATAGACGCCGGTGTCAATCTAAGACGTTAACTTTAACTTCTTTTTTCTTTAGACTGTTCCTTCTCTTTTTCTTTCCTTTTCTTTTTCCATCTGTTCTTTCTGTTTTTTAATTTTCTATATTTTCTTTTTCTTTTTTCTTTGGTGTTTTTTCAATAAGAGAGGAAATGTTTTTTAGATTACCGTTACAAATGTCTATTCTCGATATGGGCACGTGAGTATCGGTATATAATTCTTTTCTGGATTATTTTGAATATTAACTTATGTATCATTGGAGTCTCACAAGTAGCTTTTTTGTGCTGCAAAATACGTATAACCCTGAAATTGTAGAATTTATAAATTTATATCTAAATTATATTACTCTGTTAAAGTATATAAATAAATTTAACATTGAGTTCTTTTGATTTCGTCTCTATAGGAATATACCAGACCTAAATACCAAATATACGATGTTCTATATATATATATATATATATATAGTCTTCGTGCAAAGAGTTTTTCGTGAGGACACCGTTATTATGCCGTCACTCATCAGGTTTGGTTTCAACACTATCTCTACCCAGATATTGAGCATTCTGTGATAAGGGGCCTGCATACCAAAATACATTTTATCATTAAATCTACTCAAAAAACAGCAATTTTGCGGCTTATAAAAAAACAAATAACAGCTATATTTGCTCCTATAAAAACATAATTGAACACTATATATATATAGTTCCTATTAGGATCGAAAGAGAAAGAAGTTTCTGACACTCAGTCAGTTAAGTGCCATACATGCTTGGGCGATCATGTCTCGAAAGAGACCTGACTAACTAGACAGAAGATTATCTCGCAGTAGGTTGCCATTGCTTTCTGCGGTAGACTAGTTGCCGACCAAGGCTAGAGAACCTAATCTGTCCTGTTATTTAACCCATAACTGGAAGGAAGTGACGGATTAATACCTTTCCCCAGGGTACTTGCGTGTAAGGGAATACAAAAAAATCAACTGGAATTCGAACTCGGCTCCCAGATTTGTCGTTCCGAGTCGATATCGACTGCACCACAACGGACATTCTGCACTACAACGCACAGTTTGACTCTACTTTAATAAAAAAAACAAACTACCATTCAAATATGAAAGAAAATTCCAAATTTTTGTAAATTCATTCGATATTTATGAAAACAAAATCAATGCAGTGGAAAGGGTTAATGGCCTTTGCAGTATTTTTACAGACTAATTGAAACTTGATATTATTAACAGATGTCTATTTAGAAACTATACTTGCATTAATTTAATTTTAAGAAAACTTTTAGAAGAGAGACTTATTCTTAAGCACATTCACAAATATTGGACTGTAATAATTGTTTTTCTTAAATCAAGAATAAACGATTTTATACGTTTATAGATTTATGTTCTTTTTTATTATTAAAGAGTATATGTCCGTTTGTTTTTATTTAAAAAGAAGTATTTTTGTAACAACAAATATTTGTTTTTAAAAAAAGTATATAAAAATCACGGATTGATTTTTCTATTATCGATAATAGGAAGAAAATCCACCTAATAAATTAAAAAAAAATCATCTGTATAAATAATTATGTTTGAAATTAAATTAATCAAATTGCAAAGCCATGTTATGCAACTAAAGAAATAGCTGGTTCGCTCTAAACCTATTCAAATTATTGCTAGTAGAAGCATGTAAAGAATGAAGAATAAAGCAGTTTATCACAGATTGACAATAAACACTCTTGCGTAGACATATTAACTTAAAATATCCTTGGTCACTATAGTTGTTTTAGCATTGTTTGTAAGCAAAGAGGGGAATGCACGGTTATCTCACTTCACTAGAGATTCCACCAGTGAATATAGCTTCTGCAGGAGTTTTCGGTCAAGGACAACTACCGTATTCCCCAAATATCATCCTATTCGACTTTCAATTCGACTTCAAAAATCAGATCAATCTTGAAAGAAAAAACTTATTTAAAGACACCGAGTAAACCCAAGAGAATGCGACGAACCAGCTGATCACTATCACAACAAAGGAGTTCCAGAGATGCATCCGCCATTGGAAACGATCCTGGATAAAATGTACGGCTTTAAAAGGGGACTCCTTGAAGAAGATTAAATACCGATTTGCTATGTGTGGTATAGCACCAGTCCCACTAATTTCTAATCAGACCTCATATATATATATTATCTAGCTTTTTTCACAGGTTTCATGGAGTGTAATTCGTAAGTAAAATTTGGTATGTGCTTGGAAACCATGATAATTTCTCGTGATATTTCATTTGTTCTGCTAAAGATTTATGTTCTATACGATGCTATATGGAACGATTCTTTGGATGAATATCTAATCATTCAGAGTTAAGCAATTCTGCAGGAGCATTTGTCAATCAATTTCGCTCTAGAATTTTGGGATTTAAATTCTAAAAAAAACATAAGATTTATTTTCGTTCGGAAAATCTGGGTTTAATTTTCAAAAACTTATGGATTTTGGAGGTGATATTTTTCTCTTGCTAGTCATAGATTGAATATCATTTTTTGTATTATTTCATGAGGGTTTTAAGCTTCATATCGAGTATCTGTTTCTATATATTTGCTATTTTACGTCTATATTTTATCATTATTATAGAATGTCATAATTCAATTTCGATTGTCAATATTGATGGATATATTGAAGATATATGCAGAGATCGAAAATGGATTTTTTAAAACTTATTATCGCCATCCGATCAGGAAATTTTGCTATACCTTCGTAGGTTTATATTAGAAAGTTATTTTTAGAAATTTATAATCGATTTTATGAACTGGATTTTTTTTTATCGTTTTCATGTTATTGCTAATTTTTTATTCAAGGATGTGTTTACTCCGTACAATTTTACATATAATGATTCAATACGTTTGAAATACTTCTTGACTGAGGTGCTTGTTCATTGTATTTTTAACCTTCATATATATTTTCTTAGTTTTCGTTTTTTGAATCCAGTAAAATGGTAGACATTATTTTAAGTTGAAATATATATCACAGTTATATCTGAAGTTATAAGACTTTCTCGACGTAGGCTAATGGATCTATAAGGTAACAAATCTTTTAACGATGGCAACAAAATTAAGAAATATCACTGAAAATGCGATCCCTGTCGTGTAATATGACATAACAATATATTTTAATATGTGATATTGTGATTAGCTTCAGATGACAAGAAGCAAAACTACGGCGTAGCAACTTCTGAATTAAAAAATAACATTTACATAAAATTGTTTTTTAAATATAAATTATTGCATAAACAAAATAATGTGCAGGTATACTGGAAATGTTATTTTTAGGACTAACAATATTTCATAATCTATACCGATGATTACATGGACATGATTAATCTAAACTGATTTGTGTGTGTGTCTGTGTGTGTGTCTGTGTGTGTCTGTATGTGTGTGTGTGTCCGTTACCTATAGACACCGAAACGGTTGAACCGATTTTCTTGAAAATTTACCTAGTTGTACTAAAAGCGACTGCGAGTGTTCTTAGCTAGGTTTTTTGTCGAGGTACATCCGATAAATATCGAAAATCGATAATCAAAAAATCGGATTACAGAAGGAGTGGTCCAGTTTTAATCAAATTTGATACACTCACAGACAAAGACATAAGAAACGATATTCAGAAGTTTCAAAGTTGAAGTTTAAAGGTTGCAATTCTTACAAAAATGCAAAATATCGATAGTATATATATATATAAAGGCATGATGTTTGTGTGTGTGTCTGTTTATCTGCCTGTATGCCTGTATTTATTGCAGCTCTTTTATTTTAGTTTTCGCTTCGGGTTTGGTTCCAAGAAGGTGTAATTTTAGTTCTTAGTCTCAGCCATGGTACCATTTACGCAGAGGACTAGCCTTCAAAATCCAGTATACGGCGAAAAAAACTTATGTGATATCGATAAAAGGAAAGCAAAATTTGACTTACATCCAATGATTTTTCTTTCAGTCTACGGTTTCACTTTAACTGGAAACAACTATTGCTTTTTAGTCTTTCGTGCCAACGTCCAAAGAGTCTGAACTCCAGGTCCTTGGATTAATTTTAAAGCTTTCATTACACCAGAGCAACGCCGGGTTATACTGCTAGTACTAGTTAAAAGCAAGCATTCACCTTATTTTCATTTATCTAAAATATAAGTTATAGATGAAATTAATACATCATTACTGCCGCAGAAAATAACATTTATAACCAAAGTACTTTACGAAAAATTGAGCCATAAACGTCTAACAAAAAATGTATAGAAAAATAATATATATATACATAAAATTAAAAGTAGAATGTAAATATGCTAAAATGCCAGGAAGCACTGAACAAAAAGTCGGAGCTCTAAGTACGATGGTCAAACACCAGATAAAGATAACGTCATCATTTAAGTAATACTAATGGTAAAATACTAGTTTTTCAGACTGGCATGTTACTATCTTGCAATTGTAGATATATCAACAACTATTTGGTGGAAGGCAAATATAGGTCTACACAAGCAATCTATCAAGCCTATATTTACCCCGTAATAATCAAAAAGAATTATCAAGTTTACATTGGAATTTATGCTGGTGAATTTAAACAACGTACTACTGTCATAAACACTCCTTTAATAACCCTAATCAAAAATTCCCGACGTCTATGTCCCAGACATTTTGAGGAATTGAAAGAGAAGGGACTCATCCCAATATTTAGTCGGAGATAAATAGATTCGGCCCACACCCATAGTAACATTTATGACAGATGCAATCTATGTTTAGTAGAAAAAAAATCAAAAGAATAAAATATCATCAGTGAAATTGTTTTTTAATTTTAAGAAAAGAATTCATATTAATTAATGTATCTATTTCGTCTCTTCTACTTGTGCTGTCCTCGTCAAAACGTTTTCACATTTTGTTTAGGCAGCTAATTTAACTCAGACCCACGAAATTAAATAAAAAACGAAATCATCTGAAAAAAAAATTATTCATGAGTCGAGTAAAACTGAAATAAAAAAAAAACAGAAATAAATTCACTGTTGAAGAATAAGTACAAAACGGGGAGAGAGAGAGAGAAGAAGTAAGTAACAATTACCACTATTGAGAAGGAAAGAGAAAGAAAGGCCCAAATGTCAGCACAACCAAAGAGAAATTAAGTTAGACAGAAGAAATTAAAATAAACATAGAGAAGGTCGTTTGAGATCGGCAAGGAAAAGCATGTCGAGTATGTTGATACTCGGTATCACAGTAACGTCAACGATAAGAAATTATTAAACAATTATCTCCCTTAGATTCATAGCTATAATTACATTACTAATGTGATGAAATATATCTAATCCATTGTAAAAGAAATCAGTTCTCGTGTTAACAAGAATTAAGTTTAAATATAAAAGACGCAGAAAGAAAAGACAACCAAACTGTTGTGGACTAGTGTAAAGAAAACAAAAAACAAAACGGTGAACAGTGAATTTGTTTCTGTTAATAACAAAAAAAAAATAAACATTGTAACAATACACTACTATTTTTGCCAGCCTTCTCTTTTTTCTGTCTGCTAATCTGACACATTTTCTTTCTGCTTTCTTCTTTTCGCGTTCTTTTTCTTTACTTTTATCTTTATTCTTCACTTTCCTTCCTTTATTATTTTTCCCTTTCATTTCGCTAATCTTTCTTCCGTCGCCTTTACCTACACATACACTCAAACAAACAATTGCATTTTCCGTAATGTTTACGATTGCTGGATATGTTTCACTAGAAACAACGAAAAGAGTGCTGGATTGCTATGTGATGTCAGTTCTTCAATACGGCAGTGAATGCAGGACAATATCATCGAAAATGAGGAGAAAACTGGAAGCACCGGAAATGTGGTTCTACAGAAGGATGCTGGGGATATCGTGGATTGAGCATCCAAGCAACGATGAGGTGTTGAAAACAATGGCAACAAAAAGGAAATTAATACTGAGCATCAGGAAGAGACAACTGAAGTTCTTGGGACACGCAGTTGGGAAGGAGAGCTTGGAGAACCTGATATTGACTGGCCAGATAGAAGGAAAAAGAGACAGAGGAAGGCAGCGGATAACATATTTGCAGGGCCTGATCAGGTGGATGACGGAACAGGGGTTGCAAGGAGTAACAGGAGCAAACATACTAAGAGCCACAAGGTATAGGGAGACGTGGAGAACCATGATCGCCAACGTCCTGAAAAATAGAAAAGAATATTTATGCTGGACTTGTAAATAAATAATGTTAATTACCTTGAGCCCACTGGCTGGATCAATTTTAAAATATAGTTTTTAATAAATAATATTAATAGGAGTCTCATTGGGATTTTACCGTCAACCCACTTACTTTTGGTCATATACATATAACATATTTTTCAGCTGAACAGTTATTTCAGTCATGCTGACTTCGAAGTTTTGTGAAAACACAATTGTGATGATTACAGTGCTCAACTTTTTTTTTCTGAAAAATAAAGAAATAAAACTCTCAGCTCAGTGATAAACCTCTCAAAATTAATACTATTACCACCCTAGCTTTATCTTGATACCGAGCTTTTAAAGACAAAAGACCCACTTTTCCAAATTGCCTTGCACCAGTGAACTAATGAAAAAACAAATTTTGGCACTAAGCATCATTACAATTTCACGCTGTATATATATTTCAGATTAAATAAAATGCAAACATTGTGTATGCTTATTTTTTTTAAATCAGTTTATACACACATATAATTTTTCACGTATTATAATTGAAAGATGTCAGAAACTAACAGTAACGTTGACAGATGTTATTAACATTCATCGGTAAATGTTTCCAAATACTTTCAATCTCATTTTCAATTATAATACTCGTGACTATGAACGGATTTTATTAAAAATAAGCAGACACAATGTTTTCAGTTAATTTAATCTGACATGTCTAAATGGAAATTTGCTGCCTAAATACACACACACACACACACACACACACACACACACACACACACACACACACACATATATAGTGTAATCTATTTATATCGTCAACAAAAGACGCTCAGTCAAATAAACAGCCGTTCAACTTTCATGTGTATCCCTAGGACTGAAAATATTTAATGATTTTCAAAGAATTGATGGAAATGATAGGAAACCTCGACATTTTCGGCAAAGATATAAGAATAATCAAGAATCTCTACTGGCAGCAAACGGCCTGCATACGGACAGGTAACGACCTCAGTAGATACACAAAGATAGAAAAAGGCGTAAGACAAGGCTGTGTCTTTTCACCGGATTTGTTCAACCTATACAGCGAGAATATTTTGAGGACCCTAGATGACACACCAGGATTTATTATTGGAGGCCACAACCTGAACAACATAAGATACGCGGACGATACAGTACTGATTGCGGACACGGAAAGGAAACTGCAAGATCTCATACAGAAAGTAGCAGTGGAGAGTGACAAGATGGGACTACAAATAAACTTTAAGAAAACTGAGTGCATGGTCATCAGCAAAAGATACAACCCAAAATGCCAAATACAGGTGGGGGATAACAGAATCAAACAAGTCCAAGAATTTAAGTACCTAGGAAGTGTTCTAACAGGAGATGGAAAGTGCGACACGGAGATCCGAAGGCGAATTGGCATGGCAAAGGACGCGTTCCAGAAGATGAGCAAAATACTAACACACAGGAAGATCTCAATAGAAACGAAGAAAAGAGTGCTAGACTGCTACGTGATGTCAGTTCTTCAGTACGGCTGTGAATGCTGGACAATATCATCGAAAATGAGGACAAAACTGGAAGCGGCCGAAATGTGGTTCTACAAAAGGATGCTACGGATATCGTGGACTGAGCATACAAGCAACGACGAAGTGTTAGAAAGAATGGCAACAAAAAGGAAATTGATGCTGAGCATCAGGAAGAGACAACTGAAGTTCCTGGGACATGCAATGAGGAAGGAAAGCCTGGAGAACCTGATACTGACTGGTCAGATAGAAGGAAGGAGAGACAGAGGAAGGCAGCGGATAACATATTTGCAGGGCCTGATCAGGTGGATGACGGAACGGGGGTTGCCAGGAGCAACAGGAGCAAACATACTAAGAGCCACAAGGGATAGGGAGACGTGGAGATCCATGATCGCCTACGTCCTGAAGGGACAGGGCACATAGAAGAAGAAGAAGAACATCTGGCAGATCTCTTTTAGTCGCCGAGGAACACTTACCTCCTACTTTAGCTCTGCGAGCGAACAGCAGGACAAGTTTTATTGCATGTGACAAATCCACAGCAGCAGGTAAGTCTATTATTGAAAGGAGCACGTAACTGCCAACTTATTTTAATATGTGCACGCAGTTGATCCCAGGTTTCAAGTCGACCTCACTAAAAGCATTGAAGAGACAAGAAGCAAGACAGGTTTCATATCATTCTCCCTGATGATTTGTTTACCCAGGAAGAAAAGGGGATACTGCATCGCTTCAGAATGTCTTTGAAACGCAATAATGGCCTTCCAACTAACCTGCTTGTTAGAATTTGTCCAAAGAGAAGTTGTTTTGAAAAACTGTTATCGCTCATAGGAAAGAATATATACTGCCCATCAGAGTTGAATTTTCGTTAGGATGGTTTCAACTGTCCTGTTTCATTTAGTCACAACGTTCCTGCATCTAATGTGATCACTCAGTTTTCTGTTGAAGATTGTACGTAGGAAATATATGTGGAAAGCATCAAATTGATTAATCTGTCTTTGATACAAAGTTCAAGATTCTGTACAATAGATTAAGGATGTCAGTACTACTGACAAGCAGACATGAATTTTTACTGTTAACGAAACATCTCCAGAATTTCAAATCCTCTGGTTTAAGCATACTAAGCGCAAAACTAACCTTTTCATTCCTGCATTCAATTTCTTTGTCTATTTTAGCATCTTTTGCTAAAGTGGAAACAAGATATGTGAAAGAATAAACAACATTCAATACTTTTCACTCAGCATAAATATTTTGAGCAACTCCTTATAATCTTTCGTACGAGCGAAAGAAGAAAATAACAAGTGCATATTATGTAAAAATCTTCGCGCAAAAAAAAAAAAAATCACGATTTTTCATCATTGAATACCCGTGATTAATGAAATAAGGGACTTGCAAAGGGAAATTTTGATGAGCAGAAACCTCCCAAAAATGTCCATGCCAACAGAAAAAAATAAGACAATTTCAAAACTGAACTAACTTAATAAATAACATAATATTTAAAATCTTTTAGACGGTTTCCAGAAAATGTCAGATGTGGATATAATTAAAATAACATAAATTCATTTAGCGTATTCATCACAGAGGATAAATCTAGATAGTTTTCTGAATAATACACGAAAAATGATAACATAAATAATCTACACAGAAAGGATACAAACGACAAGAAACATTATTAACATGGACGCGAAGACAGGGAAAAATCATTAGATACAGACATCCAAAAAACTTGTTTTGCTTAATACCAATATTTTATTACCATAAAATATCACAAAAAAACACCAATCAACCTCAACATTAAAAAAACCAATAATAGATAAAACAAGTAAAACAGTAATAGAAGAATGAAACAGAACTAAAGATGATTTCAGATGAGACAGACTTTCAGAATGTGAAATAAATAAGAATAAGTATGTTCAACATCTTCTATTAGGCTTCGAAGTCAAGGTTAGAAAGCTGTCAAAACTTATCTAAACATTTGAAATGTATACGGCAAAAAATACTTCGAAACAACCAAACGATCAATGCTAAGCCCCATACTGAACATGTGAACAGGCACAATGGGGTAATTCTTCTAAAAAGACCCGATTTGCGATACTGTGTGTATTCAACATGAAAATGGCCACCCCGACGTCGCAAATTACATCGCTTTCGAAGTTCTGCAACTCCACCATATTAACCCTTTCAGGTTATCATATTTTCCGAACATTTTTTAAACAACTTGTGGAATAATGTTTAAACCACGGTTTGGAATTTAAAACGTTGCTTGATAAATTTTTCGAGTCAAAATTACTAGTGATGAAGCATTAAACTGAGAGCAAATCGTTAGTTGGATGTCCTAAACGGAGAAATGGATATACTGTTGAATGCTTCATCAGACCTACTAATAAATAATAAATTTTAAACTACGTTATTAAAAAATGAACGAATTGCTGTAACAAACACACACAGACACGCACATGCATATATATAAAGGTGCGATGAGTAAATTGACATTATCTTATATTTTTAATTTCTTACATGTGCGTAGTTTGTTTTTGATTTCGTCGACTGCACAGCATAGTAGGGTCAGTTGGGCACCGTCTGTGAGAAAAAGAGCATTATAACGAATTCCCCTCCCTCAGAAATTTAGAAACGGCATGAAGTACTGCTTGACAGTCGCCCTGGAAGCTTCATTGCGAAGATTCTTTGGGTGTCAATCTGAGAACAATGCAAAAGATATGGAAAATGTTGGACGAGTGTATTCGTTATTACGAAGGTACAACAGCTCGGAAAAACCCTTTGATTTTTCTGATGAGAAATTAAAATCCGACCTTTTAGCTAAGGTTTCTCAGGCTCAACACCGACGCCTACGTCAAGTGCTATGAAAAGCTCGTACTGCTCTGGATGATGAAGGTAGCTGCTGGAAGATCCTATGCAACAGGACTCTGCATGATGCTACACAAGCAGAATAACCCTTACATGGAATCAAATGATTTCTGCAACTACGTCACTCGTTAAATTTGGTAACCTAACACACTGGACAGCAACCCTCTTGATTATTATGTGGGATAGAAGTAGAGCAAGAGACTAACAAAACTCTTTGTAACACCAAAAATGAACTGAAGGCAAGGATTATGGCAGTATTGACCAAACTAAACAAAGAAACTGTCTAGAAGAGATGCAAAAATTCCGTAGCCGTCTTGAAGCTCTAGTAAAAGCCAAAAGCGATCATATAAAAGAAATTTCAACTTTAGTATTTTTAAATATTTAGTGTAATTTTGGTAAATATATCTGTTAAATTAAGATGTCAGTGTGTGTTATTTTTAGTTTTATGCAATTTAAACGAGCATTAATCTATTAAACTCTTTATATATATATATATATATTAGTCATCCAAATACAAGCCCGTTTCGCTGTATCACAGCTCATCAGTCTGGCTAGACATATCCACTAGCTTCTGGCCGGGATCGAAACTTGACCGATTTGGTGTCAGTCGGAGTCTCTACTGCCTAAGCCATCGGCGCATGGGGTCAGAGAAAAGGGAAATTTTAACCTCTTGTATGTAAGCAGTGTATACAGACGCCAGTCACCGAGAGAACTCAATTCATTTCTGAAGAGTCACGCATTATAGCCGAAGTGGAGACTGTTTTTAAAATTTTCTTCTCCAGAGTGCTCAATCGTAATGAGAGCCTAATATATTAGTCATCCACATACAAGCCCGTTTCGCTGTATCACAGCTCAACAGTGTGGTTAGACATATACACTTGCTTCTGGCCGGGATCGAAACTAGACCGATTTGGTGTCAGTCGAGTCTCTACTCCATAAGCCATCGGCGCATGTTGTCAGAGAAGGGAAATTTTAACGTCTTGTATGTAAGCAGTGTATACAGACGCCAGTCACCGTGAGAACTCAATTCATTTCTGAAGAGTCACGCATATATATATATATATATATATATATATATATATATATATATATATATATATATATATATAGTCACCCGTATCCATATATATATATATATATATATATATCGAAGTATAGATAGAAAGATAGTTTACTAATTATGCGTTTTAACAAATTAATAGAAAAGTCATTTAATCTTGGCGACTATTATATCAATTTCGTCTAATTGTGTCGTCATTCTGATCAACTTTAGAAGATCTTGAACCATATGATCAACCAGGAAGAAAATATGCCGACTCGTAAGCGTATATATGAGGTTAAGCCTGTAGGAGATGATAACAACCAGGTGGGCGTAGTCGATAAGAATGATTACTGAAGGTAAAATAACCGGAGTTGAACTAATCAAAAGAATCTTGGATAAACGTTAAAAAATCAAAACATAATTACAAAACAATAAAACTTTTGTCGACATTATTGAATAATAAAAAACATGCTATAGAGTGTAGTTTCAGTCATTCATATATAAATATACAAAATGCAATTTTCTCGTGTTTCGTGATCAGACTTAGGAGCTGCCTAAAGATGATAAATTATTTTCTTACCCGCCTTACATATATACTTATATAAAAATAAACCCCTATATATATATATATATATATATATATATTGAAACAAAGTTATAGAACTCGTAGTTTTTTTTAACTGCTGTTCATGCATTTACTTTTATAAAGTGTGCGCGATAAAACGTAGAGCATTGTAATGTAATGGTTGTTACAATGGTTTGTAGATTCATAGTATCACTACACAATTATTTTCGCGTTTCGAAGCTGCTATGTGCGCTTCTCATCGGGTGATAAGTTGAAATGAAAATAAATGGTGAAAACGGTTTATTTATGGTGATATGATGTTTACCCAAACCTATATCTCTAACGCTACTATACATCAGAATAAGCTTCCACACCACATTCTCTTATATCACCATAAATAAACCGTTTCACCATTTAATTTTCATTCCAACTTATCATCAACCGATGAGAAGCGCACATAGCAGCTTCGAAACGCGAAAATATTTGTGTAGTGATACTATGAATTTATAAACCATTGTAACAACCATTACAATATATATATAATCATTGTTGATCGGTATAAATTCGTATAAATTCGTAATTCGGTATTGATAAATTCAAATAAAAACTGTGATACACTGTGAGTAAAGCGTAGATAAACGCTTAAAACATATGAGCTCGACCACAAACGCGATATAGAATCTTTGAATCTGGAATCAAAAATGTAGCAATAAAGGTTAAACTCGATCTGTGACAGATCTAAATAGACACGGTGACCTTTATTTCCATGTATTCTAAAAGAGTGGGAGAAATACGATGAAAAGGGTTGAAGCATAGGGTGCAAAGTAATTACGTCACTGGAGAATTAGCAGATGCTTCACTGGATTTTGTTTTCCAAGGTTATCTATGATCGAAACATTTGGAGGTGAGACTTCATATCTTTTTATCGTTACGTTCTGAAAAAAAAAGATCAAGTCTTTTGATTTCTAGATTTAAATATATGGATACGTTCACGATCAGAACTTTAATTAATTTATTCAGATTCTGCCTTTCGGAATTGGTAAAAGGAAAGAGTACATACATTTATATATATATATATATATATATATATATATATATATTTATATATATATATATATATATATATATTTATATATATATATATATACATATAAATATATACACATATATATATATATATATATATAAATATATATATATATATATATATATTTAAATGTATATATATATATATATATATATATATAATATATATATATATATATATATACATTTATATATATATATATATATACATATAAATATATACACATATATATATATACATATATATATATATACATATATATACATATATATACAAACACTCATACACACGTATATGTATATACATATTAGTTCAAACAATTTTAATTGACTAATATGGGCTCATTATGTCTACTTTTTATAGTGACCCTTTCCAGTTCTCTAATCAGTTTCTTGATGTTAAAATAAAATTAATCAAGGTAAATAGTTTAGATTTTTCCAGCACATATGCTTTTACTTATCTTCAAGATCATCTTCACGTGCAAATTACAAAGATGAAAGTATTCTAACTGTGATTAAATCTGACTTTCGTTGTGAGCATTATTTAAATTAACATGTGCATTGTCATAACTCTTGACCAAAATATTTATGGAATCATTTGCAAATCAATAATATATATATATATATATATATATATATATATATATATATATATATACCGACAAAGATTCGCAATAAATAAAAACACATGGCAAAAGTTATACCACAAATTTAAAAAAAGTAAAATTTTATGCTATTATTTTACGGATAAATGAAAGGTATTTTGCAATTAATATTTTATTGATCCTTTTAAGAACCTCTGACATTTTCATCAAAATATCTCGTTTCTCAGTGTCAACATTGTGCCATAAATTACGCTGGGAAATCTGAGTATGTGTTAATGATGGAAAACACACTGGCTTGGAAATTCTTGCAAAAGGAAGAAAATTCTTAGATTTTTATGTATCTTTTAGGAACTCTTCCTAAATCGCTAAGTTTACTGTCTTTGCATTATTCGGACGATTGTCCTCATCTTTGTTGCCATTTGTTCCACGTTTCGGCCGTTGTAAGCTCCGGCTTTTTCAGGTGCTAGGAATTTCGAACCGAAACTTTTATTACATTCACTGGGGTATATTATCTCCATCTCTTGCCTAGAGCGTCTTAAAGACACCTGGCTGAGTTGATATAGACGTTGGTTAGTTTCTGCGACTTCACCCAAAGACTTTGAGTTCAATACCTGGGTACAAGAGTGGCGAACAAGTAACTTCCAGGGAGATAACTCATGGTTATCAGAAGAGGCTCTACACATGGAATGGAGATGATATAACTTGCCAACCAAGTCTATTTAACCCGATTCTCATGCTATATAGCCCATAGTTGGGAAGATAAGTGACGTAAAGTATTTGTGCAAAACTGAATGCAACACATTCAACTGGAATTCTATTGTGGTTCTCTAATTTCTTGGCCCGAGCCGATATCCACTGCACCACAATACACATCCGCGCACTCCAATGAACACTGTTGAAGGTAATAATCCTATAATCTCGATGCATTTGTTTATCCTGTGCATCAAGCTGAAGCTGATGGGATTAGAAAACCTGGTTTGATTTATTCTTTGAGCAGGCATAATTGTAACAAAATAAGATATTGCAGATGAAACTTCGCGGAAAGGAGATAAAGAATAAAATTTGTAAAAATGACTAGACAAGGTTTTCGAGATAAGATGGATAAAAGGATTGAATATTATCTTTTTAAAAGATAGTATGGATCGCAAGCTGAAAAATGGGCGAACATAAGGTTTGAGTTACATAGAGAAATCAAAATTACCTGAAAATTCAACAAACTTCAAAATGCAAATTGAACAGCAGAATAATGAAAAAATTTCTTAGAAAATAATTAAACTACGTCAATATCTTTAAATAATTGAAATACTCAAATATTTTTTAAAATAAGTAAAATACGCTAGTACTTTAAAATAATTAATTACGCAAAATGTTTAAACATAACATTAAAAACAAATGAATATATTCTATACAACTGTGTAAAATATATTCTAAAATGTAATGAAAGCTTGTAACTTATACAAAAATAAACTATTATAAGCAATGCCTAATATTAAAAATGTTCTTGTGATCACCACCGCCTCAGATAAAGCTAACCCTGAACAATAACATTTCGGACGACACATCGGAGAAAAATTGATACAGCAAACAATTTTCTCTTCTTTCAAGAAGAATATTTGTTTCTATCTCGACTTAGGAGTTTTCAGACTCACCAAAACAATGACTATGCAAAACTTACTATTCCAGCTAAATTTATGTAGTTGTTCTTAAGACTCTTAGCTTATAGATGTCTCCAATGTTGGTTAAATGCTGTTTGAAGAAGAAATGTTTCCAAAACTCATGGATAATATCAGTGGAAGGCCATACTTTTAGAAATAGTTATCATCGCTCATCCCGATATCAGTAATGTCCTATCATTTTGGCTATTTACATAACCAAATCTTTTGTGCCTATTATGAACAAGAAAGCTGTTCGAGTCTTACAACTGAAACAGCTTCAGCCACAAACAGCAGAAATTTTACTAATCTAGAATCGGTGAAAAGAACGATAGCAATTTCTACCCGGGAGCGATCACCTTAGATACGTCAGTGACTTTTGACGGATATTGTTGAACAAGGATTGTTGTTTAAATTCTCAACCTATGGCAGATAAAGAATAATTTTCTCCGTTACTGTCTTCCTGATGAGGTAGGTCTATGAAAATTACTGTTAAGAGGTATGTCCTCTGAAACCCATGATAAAAATGCAGGCATTCTCCTAGGTTGTACCATTTAACTTCTATCATAATCAGTTCATTAATACATATATACACTGACTATACCACAGTTTTGACATTCCACTCCAGAAATCTATACAATAATCATTAACTTTAAATTCCATGTGTTATTTTAGAGATCAGATTTAACATTTTCGTAAGTAACATATAATAGTTTTACGCCCAATAAGGCTACTACCAAGAGCGTCTTCCACACAGGTGATTCGTTGCTAGTCTATCTACACTAACACTATTTCTATGACATTTACAGTGACGAGCTATGTTTTTTAATTCTACTACGTTCGATATTTTAACTAATTTTTCTAATATCTAGTGAGCCTGATAATCATTTAACATAATATTAAATAAATTAAGTACATCTCAAAGACCCAGAATATTATAGCACTCTATTTCATTTCATCCCAGCGAGTTAGACATACGTCTTCACTTGGGGTTTTACGGTTTTATACTCTATGATCCTCTGCCATGAATCTATACAGTCTGTTCAGGAAAAAAGAATTAATTTGTGTTAGTTCTTGAAAAGGTAAACCTGAAACTGAAAATTCGATTTTATACGAAATAACGGTCAAAAATGAAATAGGAGAAGCTTTATTTTTTGATTTACTAATGATGTAATTTGATTGTACTGATGTATCTTAACAAATGTAACAATTTATAGTTATAGTACACCATACAAACTTATAATTAAATAAAAATTTAAAACATGTAGAAGGATTGTTTTAAAATTGAGAATGGTTTAATTAAATAGAACTTATATATTTTAATAGACTTAACAGATTATAGATATTGCATCACTTAAAAAAAAACTTCTAAATAAACAAAAACAAGTTATTGAATGTCCCAGAAAGTCATAAATCTATTATATCTATACATGATTTTAGAAATGTCATGTAAGGTATGAAATTTTTTTAAAAATAAAGTATATAAAACCCTTCTTTATTACATTTGAACAAAAGTCAATTGAATAATGATATAGAAAATTAATTATTTGACAAAAAGTCAAAAGGCCATGACCCACGTGTTCACTAATTACAAAGATATTGAACTATGGTTTCAAGCTGACAGATGATGTTGTGACTTATAATGCCATGTGCAACATATAACCCTAACCCTAACCCTAACCCTAACCCTAACCCTCATGAGAAATGAACTGTCTCTGTTTCAGATGATCACAATCGACATCCATAATTAGTATCGAGAAAAGAAGGAAAGAGCTTCTAAATGAGTTTACGGCACAAACTAAACCAGATCGAATATATATATATATATATCCTAGCAGTATAGCCCGGCGTTGCTCTGGTGTAATGAAAGCTTTAAAGCTAATCCATGGTCTCGGAGTTCAGACTCTTTGGAGGTTGGCAAGAAAGACTAAAAAGCCACAGTTGTTTCCACTTAAAGCGAAACCGTATACTGAAAGAAAAATAAATGGATGTAAGTAAAATTTTGATTTCCTGTTATCGATATCCAAAAAGTTTTTTCGTCGTAAACTGAATTTTGAAGGCTAAATAAGTCCTCTGAGTAAATGGTATCATGGCTGAGACTAAGAACTACAAGTATACCTACTAGAGCCAAACCCGTAGTAAAAACTAAAATAAAGGGGCTGAAAAAAATACAGACATACAGGCAGATAAACAAACACACACACACACAAACATCTTGCATTATATATATCTATATATATTATCGATTTTCTGCACTATTGTAAGGACTGCAACATGCAAAATTCTGAATATCGTTTCTTATGTCTTTGTCTATGAGTGAATCAAATTTTATTAAAATCGAACCACTCCTTCTATAACCTGATTTTTTCGATTATCGATTTTTGACATTTATCTGGGGTGGCTCGACAAAAACATAGCTAAGAACACTCGCAGACGCTTATAGTACAACTGTGTAAATTTTCAAGAAAATCGGTTCAGCCGTTTTGGAAACACACACACACACACACACACACACACACATAAAAATTTCATTTATAAATTACTTTATATACATATATATATATTTATATATATATTTATATGGCTATAAATTTTGTGCGAAATCTAGATTGGTTTCAAAAGGTAGGATGATTAAAAACTCTACATAATTTTGAGATCATTTTCTCAACAATTTAACTCATTTGATTGTAGCTGATAATTTATATATATTTATAGTTTTAAGTTTAAAATTAAATACAAGCTTTTAGTTTAATACATTCAGTGTGAGAGCGAGGTGAACGTGTTTTTTCGATCGCAGGAAAGAAACATAAATACTCCGATTAAAATTTACATTAGAACCAGATAATCTTCGGGCATAGAACTATTGCTACTTTTAAGAAGACTTAAATTATTATTATAAAAGGATAAATTTCAAAGTAAATTGAGAGAAGGGAAAATATTACTTTCAGTGAATACAATGAGTTGATCCTGTCTTATACAACAAATCCCTATTAGCGAGTATGAATTCGTACGGATCTGCTTAGTTTGAAACTCCTAGATAGGGACAAACACTGCAAACCTCTATCAGGAAAAGTATCTCTAAAATGACAAGCTGTTAAGGATGTTATGACTAAAAATTATCTATCTATCTATCTATCTATCTATCTATATATATATATATATATATATATATATATATATATATATATGTATATATATTGCTTTGAACAAAATGGATGTCATTATAATAACCTAATTTGAGGAACGTTTCGGCCAACACTTTTCAAAGGTATTCTTTGGCTTTATTATGAATTGTAAATGTAAACAGAAAACCATGTGTCCTTGTAATGAGAAGCACATACTTGTTTGACTAGCAAAGGGTTGACAACATGGTTTTCTGTCCTGCATAGTGCTCGCCGAGTTCATCACTGACGTATTTTAGAAGCTGTTTGTCTCAAAATCCATCAACCGAGACTGTATAGGCAGAAAGAGCGATTTACTCGCTCCTTGCAATTACTGGAGGGTTTGTGAGTGCTACAATTTTTTCCATTTTATCTTATGACGTTGTGTGTTTACACCCCACTTACATTTTAATTATTTGATTAAAATTTGCTTTTAGACAAGCTCCATTTCCCACCCCCGTTTTTGTAGGTTAAGCTTTTATTATTCTCCTGTGTCCTGCATTTACAATTCATAATAAAGCCAACGAATAACTTATAAAAGTGTTGGCCGAAAGGTTCCTCAGGTTAGGTTATTATAATGATGTCCATTTTGTTTAAAGCAACTAGTTCTTTCTGTGGGTACAAATCCTTGTTATATATATATAATAGCAGTCGGAATAAAGTGATATTTGGATAGGTATTATTTGAAAATGTTATTGAAAAATGGCTTTAGATATGCGCAACAGACAAATCGCTAAAATTGAATTTATTTTACATCTATTTTGTAGAGAGCAATGTTTTGGGTTTCTGCAATTGCATAAGTTTTTATTGTTGTCCTCTTTAATATTTTGGTAGTTAATTTTAGGCTGTAACACTATGGCTACAAACTGCCGGCTAAATCACACTAAAATTCCACCCTACATTCACTTACATATCATATTACTAAACATAAATCGTTTTCACCATTTATTTTTCATTTCAACTTATCACCAGATGAGGAGCAAACGTAGCTCTGAAACGCGAAGATTTTTGTGTAGTGATACTATGCTTTTATAAACCATTGTAACAACCATTAAAATATAAATCTCTACGTTCTATCAAGCACTCTTTATAAAAGTAAATTCACGAAAATAACTTTCTTACAATATATATATATATATATATATATATATATATATATATTACTCAGTTGAGTTTCAGTTCCAGAAAGGAAACCGGGTTTGGTTACCGCAAACTAGTCGACTGGGAAGTTAGATGAGAATTTGCTAGCAAAGTACTTAGCCTGTCTGTTGTGGATGTGAAGACGTCGAATTGATTGAATAGAGGGGATTGAGGGTTTTCTGTAATTTAGCACACTTTTGCAGAAACGCAAGTAATCTTTAGAATTAAACTTATCAGAGGCTATACTTTGCTTCATTCTATCAGCAAACAGCAGCTTAGTATCTTAGCAGGCTTACATTTATTACAAGCAGAGATAAATAGGCATCTATTATGGGCAATGGCGGTCGCGCAAGCAGGAAAAATCTAAGGAAATGAACCAGGTTTAAGTTGAAATATTTTACCTAGGAAAAAAGCATGTGTCAGCTTTCATCCAGCATGAGACTTCGGAGGCGCAATCTTGAACAGGGTGACTAAAAACGTAGTTCCAACGGACATCGCAAAGAAAATATCGGAGTCTGTACATTGATAACAGTAGGATATTTTGTTAGCAGGAGGTTCATGGATGAAATGGGAGTAAACAGAGACATTTACTGACATATACTGACACCGCAGCATGATCAGGGTTTCCAAGGGAGCAGACCTGCATAACATGGCAAGAAGCTAGGATAGAAGCAAGGAAGAAATTTAGAAGTGAAGCGTGTCCATTGTGATTACTCGGGAAACTCGTGGGGAAAATCAACCACTTGCGTGAGAAACTGAGTGACTGAGAATTTCAACATCTGGATTCCATCAAGATCGACAACAGATTTTTCCAGCCACTTGGCATGATGTGCTTTGAAATCACCATACTCAAATATATTAGCAAATGAGTGAAAACAAAAACAGAATTGACAATGTTGTCTGAAATACTATCTAACATTCAGCAGTCAGAATACTAAGGAGAGCAGTAGAGAAAGATAATATGACTTACTAAGTTTAGCAGAGAGAGAGACAGAGAAACATGTAGAAGTAGACAGGAGATTTGAAAGAAATCTTCCTAGCCAGAGGAGATGATCGTTGACACACGTCCTGCATGTCGACAATAGAGTCCTTCGTAAACAGAAAAAAGTTGTCCAAGAATTAAGAAATCAGAGGAAAGAATGGTAAGGCTGAAGTTAGTTTCGCTTAGAGCTAAGTTGGCTGGGGACCTTTTATACACGAACGATTCTACTCTGCAGCAATAGGTACAGATACCACGGACGTTAGAGAAGGTGATGTTAAGAGATTTCTTGTTTTGTTTTAATTTAGCTAGCTTAGTTTTATTTCTTTGATTATCTGTTGTCAGGAATTTGGGTTTTTTCCTTAAAGAAAAAGGTCTAGAGTAGCAGTAGCACTCGGTCGTCAAAGGAAACATCGGTCTTGAGGGAACTGACTTGGACTGCTACATAATGTGATCTTAGGGTTGCCTACAGGAAGAACCTGCAGAGAAACCCATCTATGCGCGACATGGCACTTCAAGAGCCCCGATATTTAACTGTTTGTCAGAGCAGGCTCTCAAGACGCTACAAAAACATTTGGGCTCCTAATTACCACTCAGAAGCAGTAACCAGAAAACTGCCAAATGAAGAGCCCGTGACAGCATTAATATTAAGACATGAGGAGTGGAAAGAAACCGAAAAACTCTTTCTAAAAATAAAGGCAGGGATGAGTCTCTGCTTTTGTTCAATAGAAGGGGCAGAATAAAAGACCGCGCGATAGGAGAACCTGTTTACTCTTGCTTAGAGAGTATTAACTAAATCTACAGAAAAATTTGCAATATTAACGTTCTTGCCATTGCATCTCAATTTCAGTGATCTTCCCACTGCAGTAAGATAGATTCCATTTGCTTTATAAATAATTTCACTGTTATTGTTCTCTTTCGTACCACGGTTTCTCGAATTCTAGCGCAATACTTGATTGACAGCTACACTACCGACAATAATTATTCGGATACCCCAGTTCTTTTAAAAAAATGATGTATTTTATACTATTTTTAGTATTTATTGCCAAATGAAAATAGGATGATCGTTTTGTTATTATTACTTTGCAAAATTTCAAAAACCAAGAAAGCAAAAATTAACTAATTTTTCTTCATTCTTTCATTGATGTTGGTGCAATATAGGTAATTACTAAATATTTATACATTCATTTGATGCACATGTTATTGTGCAATATTAAGAAAAGAACCATTCTATTTTCGTTTACAATTATTCACTTGGGAATAAATACTAAAAATAGTATAAAGTACGTAATCTTTTTAAACACTGGGATGGCCTAATAATTATGGCCGGTAGTGTATGTCGTATATTTTCTAATATTTTCTTATCTCTTATTTCTCTAACATCCTGTTTTCCTGTTAACGAATATCTTCCAATATTGCCATCATGATATTTATTATCTTTTTCTGTTTTTCTCCTCTCACTAAGCCCACATTTCAGTCCCTTTTATCGCCTTGTAAAATGATTAAAACAAGAATGCGAAAACATTGCATATAAAAAAATAAAAACTACAAGTAAAATTAATATTGGAATGGTAATACTTCTTCATAAATAAAAAAAAGGTGATAAAAAAATTGAATTGATATTTACCTGAGTCTTCCCATATAGGCGGGTAATAGCACGTAGTCGATTTTTACGTGGGGCATTTCCGAAAGCGTACGTTCAGGAAAGTTTATCTGTAGATTGCTTATACGATCTTGTCTGCTTTTCCTCGGACGAGAGCCTGCTATTCGTCAAAGCATTGTCTGGGTTCCTCGTTGAAAGCAAAATTCCGAAAATGATAGTCAGTTATTGTCATATTGAATTAATATCATGGATATAAACCTTATGATCTAAGGTACTAATCAACTTTCTCAAAGATAACCAAGATAAAAAATACACCTTCGGATACATTAGAATTTCAAGGACCCTTAAAAAATTGTATGTGCCAAAAGAAAATAATTGATTGATATTTGTATTGCTATGAAAAGGCAAATTTAGTCTCAGCTATAAAGAAATTGAACATAGAATAGGTTACGTCAGGGGAGTGTCAGTTAATTGCCATACATGATACAGGTGTAAGCGATTATGTCTAGAAAGAGCCAATATTAACTGGACTCGTATTTTCTATCTTAGTTATTTCATAACTATCTGCGGTAGACTGCTTGCCAATCAAGACAATAGAATCCAATCTTTTCTGCTATTAACCATTGCTGATAGAAAAGGTGGATTAATACATTTCATATCAGGATCTGGGTGATTATTTCTCTCTACATTTTCCTGAACTCATTTGTTCTAAGTCATTTTTATCTTCTCATCCCTGTTCTGTCAGGTATATAAACAAGCTCGTTAGGTATCCATTGCTTTCTTCTGCCCGTCTTGCTCTTAAGATATCAAGTGAATATTACATTTTCCAAGCACTCTTTAATGTGCATTAGAAATGTCAACTGTCTCGTACTGATTATATATATATATATATATATATATATATAGTCCCTAACAATTAGTCATGTTCGCATTTCCTTTTCGTCTGTGTGTGTGATTGTTCAGTTTTCTGTCATATAGAAGAAACGATATTACATAAGAAGTCGGTGCTCTTTTCTTTATTTTTAAAGAAATGTTCCTGTTTTATTATATATTCTTAAGATTTTGAAAGGCATATTTTGCTATCCAAATGAGATTATTTTCCAGATTTCGATGCCAAATTTTCTGTTTGCTGTTAAAACATTCCCCAGATATCCAAATTTAAAATTGGTTTTTGAGTTTTCTACATTTGAGTTCACATATTGTTCTATCACTTTCGATGACAACCATGCATTCGGTATTCTTAAAATCAATGTTTAATCTTTTTTTCTTGCTTTAGTTTACTAACTGCTGTAAGATTTTCTGTAGTTTGCTTTCTGTGTTTGCTATCTAATCTAATGGTGTTAAAAGTAAGTTCACCAGTAATGAATCCTGGAAGGATTTTTTGTTCTCACAGGATCGCCTCACAGTAAAAAATGGGGTACTTTTCTTACGTCCCTTTCTATTTTTGTGTATTTTTCTATCCGTAAGCTACCAATATATGTTCTGAGGAGTTCTAATATTATTCTCAAATAATAAAAGACCTTACTTAGATTTTCAAACATATAGTAAACGCTTATATATAGAGAGAGTGAAGAGAAAGTCGAAACAGTTACATGGGGGTGTCAGAAAAAGGGCAACAAAAAAGATTAAAACGCAGGTATTAAGACAGTTGCGAAGGTAAAAAGTAAGGAAAATAACAAGCTACACGAGATAATGTACAAAGGACTAGATTCAGTTTGCATGGCAGATAAAAATAGACATTGCATTTAAATTTCCCGGAGGTTGTAGCCGTCAGGAAACCAAGTATTCGGAAAGGAGTTCCACATGCGTGAAGTGCGAGAAAAGAAGCTGGTGAAGTTGAATTGTCGGATGCATTTGGTTGATCTATCGGTAAAAGGATGTACCTTGTTGCCTGTCTGGTTGCACGAGAAAATTCTTGAGGAGGGTCACCAGTGCCTTATGTTCGTCGGAGCAGAAGCCATGGCATTATTTGTAGAAGAGACAGAGGGAAGCCGCATCTCGCGGATGAGAATGTGGCTGGAGTAGAGCTGCCATATCAGGACATGTCACATAAGAAATTTTTTTGAAGCTTGTCGAGAACACCTAGATGAACATCCGAGTCACCTGACCAGATATGGCAACAGTATTCTATGCACAGTCGGATGGTTGATTTGTATTAAAATGTAGACAGACATCATTTTTCATTTGCCTCATAATTTAACTCTTCTGAATTTATTCAACTATAATTCTGTTATGTACTTCATTTCTCAGAATTAGGATTATACTTTTGTAAGGCCTGTTCTTCATTAGAATGGTATCCAATGCATTTAATTGCATTTTGTTTCCTCCTGGTGTTTGAACAAGGCGTTTGCATCTGATGATTTTATAATGCACGAGCATCTGTAATTAAAAATGCAATCGTTTTCAAATGAGAAATGCCTTAAAACAACGCTTCACAGGATTCTGCGTGATAGATTATGCCTATAAAAAACAATTCTAAAGCATAAAGAAGAAATAAAAAACACTCTCACACACATAATTACATGCACACATAAACGCACACACACTAAATTAAAAAATATTGCCAAAACAACATATAAAAAAAAACAGATGACCGATAGGATACATTTAAAGACCAATTTCAAAAGTCAATAAAACATTCCTAGATAACACAAGGCGCAGCTAAGAAAATCTTAATGTCCTAATTGGAAAACCCCACTCCACAACTATTTCAACTTGGTGGTCAGCATTTCACTTATTTATTTATCTGTTTATCTACTAATACATGTGATGATCTGAAAAAACTACTTATCACAACAAGGTATTTACTTACCTGTTTGGCGAACAGAAACAAAAGAAACTCGGTACGTAAAATTACAAGTTTATTCGCCTGAAGAGAGTCAGCTTTAGACCCGAAACACGTCTAGCGTCACAAATACCATTGTAGATACAAGTATTGTCCAATAACAGCAACAATAGGTATACACGTTCACGGCCTATCAAACTTTTTATTCTATTCCAATTTCTCCCGTTAGAACAACCCGATTTCTGTTTTAATATATATATATATATATATATATATATATATATATATATATATATATATATATTCTAAATGTAAAGGAGTTATTACGCAATCTAGGTTTCTAGGTTATTGAAAATCACCTGAAGATACCACTCATATTAGAAACCTAGATAGCTAAATAACTCGTTTACAAATAGAAAATATTAAAAAGTTCTATAATATAATTCTATTGAACACTTTTTATATAAATGTTCACTGGTCTAATCTTATGATCAGAAACTAAATAATCAATCAATCAATCAATCAATATATATAAAACTTATAATGGGAAAATTTCTAAAGAAATTTGCAAGTTTAAAATCACCTAGCCAAGAGAAAATTTATGATTTTCCTTTGAGAAATTAATATCTATATGCAAATTTAAGCTACTAATTACCTAGATGCATCATTAAAGTAATAATTGATAGTGAAAACACAGAGGAATTACTCTAAAACAAAAACAAATAAGCAAATATCGCAATTATCTCTTAAGATCTTTTAATAAAAACCAGTGGAAGATATTTCTAAAAAGCTTAAATAATTTCTACATGATTAACATAGAGGATAATAAATGAAATCACATGAACCGGTAAACTCTTATTACAGATCGACAAATGTTGCCATAAATAAAGCAAGCATGGATAACTTACCTATGACATTTGTAGATTCAATAAACCTAATGATATTGAAATGCCTTAGTGTACCAAAGAATTGGGAATTTGTAATGAAATTAATACCAAATTCAGCGAATGATTGCAGGATAGAAATGAATTCAGTAAGATAATAAATAGTCGATGACAGCATTAGAATAGACACTTTCAAAAGAGACACTATGCTCTCTTTTTACTATACGTCACAGTCATGGCATTGTTTTATTGTAAAGGATGATACAATTTCACGTGTAATTCGACCACCTGATACAAATGGATAACAAATATATTCGCCCAAAATAGATAGGTATCGGACGCATCGATCCAGACAGTCGCAATTGTCATACAGGATGTGTGATGTATTACAAGATCGAAATGTATACACAAAAAAGAAAACGAACCTAAAAGACATCATTCAGTTTCCCAAGAAAGAAAACCAAAAGAAAACTAAACGAAGAAAAACAAAGAAAAGACAATATCTACTGAAGACGTATTAATTTAATGGAATGAAAGGAAAAACAAAGTTCAACCACAATTACATGAAACATTGGTAACACCAGACAGTTTATGAATCCAGAAACTTATTGGTATTATCCAGACCCGATTTTCCAGTCCAACTCATAAAGGAGTAAAATTAGATATTTCGATTAAAGATTGAGAGATTCGATGCCTATTATAAAACTTGGATATGTTTCGATAAATTTGCAAATAAAAAGGCAGAAAGAAGACTTGTCATGAAAATGTTTCAAATGACTTGAGAAGTAGACAATGGAAAGAGAAAAGGTTTACGATTGACAAAAGCTTCTGTAATATCGATAAGGAGATGTATGTGATCAGATAGCTACAATGATACAAAAACAATGATAGAAATAAATTGCGAGAATTTATAGGAAAACATATATCATTGTTATCTGGGCAGAACGTTTTCTTGCTGTAGGTTGCAATTATTTTCTGCAGTAGATTGGTATCACGTTTAAGATAGACAAATGCATCTGTAGTATGAACAAGGAGACATATGTGATCGGATAGCTAGAATGATACAAAAACAATGATAGGAATAAATTGGTAGAATTTATAAGACAGATAGATCATTGTCATCTTGGCAGAATATTTCCCTGCTGTAGCTGGCAATTACTTTCTACACTATACTGATATCAAGTTTACAAGAGACAACATCCTCTGTAGTATCGATAAGAAGACCTAAGTCATCAGACAGCTACAATGATACAAAGACAATATTAGGAATAAATTAAAAGAGTTTATATTACAAATCTATCATTGGCATATTGGCAGAAGATTTTCCCGCTGTAGGTTGCAATTACTTTCTGTGGTAGACTGGTGTCACGTTTACAATAGAAAAGAAACCTCTGTAGAATCGATAAGGAGACGTATGTGATCAGATAGCTACAATGATACAAAGATAGGAATAAATATGTAGAGTTTAAAGGATAAATATATCATTGTAATCTTGGCAGATGGTTTTCCTGCTGTAAGTTGCAATTACTTTCTGCGGTAGACTGGTATCACATTTAGAATAGAAAAAACACTCTGTATTATCGATAGTGAGACGTATGTGATCCGATAGCTACAATGATACAATGATACAATGACAATGAGAGGAATAAATTAATAGTTTGTATTACAAATCTATCATTGGCATATTGGCAGAAGATTTTCCTGCTGTAGGTTGCAATTACTTTCTGTGGTAGACTGGTATCACATTTACGATAGTCAAAACCTATGTAGTGTTGATAAGGAGAAGTATGTGATCAGATAGCTACAATGATACAAAAAACAATGATAGGAAGACATTGCGAAGATTTATAGGAAAATATATCATTGTCATCTTGGCAGAAGATTTTCCTGCTGTAGGTTGCAATTACTTTCTGCAGTAGACTGGTATCACATTTACGATAGACAAAGGCATCTGTAGTATCGATAAAGGGCCGTATGTGATCGGATAGCTACAATGATACGAAATCAATGATGGGAATAAATTGGGAGAATTTATCAGACAGATAGATCCTTGTCGGAAGATTTTCCTGCTGTAGGTTGCAATTACTGTCTGTGGTAAACAGACATCACGTTTACAACAGAAAAAAACTCTGAATATTGATAAGAAGACGTATGTGATCAGATAACTACAATAATACAAAGACAATGATAAGAATAAATTGGGAAAGTTAAAATGATAAAAATATCATTGTCTCTTGGCAAAAGATTTTCCTGCTCTAGGTTTCCATTACTTTCTGCGGAAGACTTGTATCACGCTAACGATAGGCAAAAGCTTCTGTAGTGTCGATAAGGAAACGTATGTGATCAGATCTCTAGAATGATACAAAAACAATGAGGGAAATAAATTGGGAGAGTTTAAACGACAAATATATCATTGTCATGTCGGAAGAAGATTTTCCAGCTGTAGGTTGCAATTACTTTCTGAAGTAGACTTAAATCTTCTGTAGTATGGATAAGGAGACATATGTGATCGGATAACTACAATGATACATAAACAATGATAGGAATAAATTAGAAGCGTTTATAGGACAAATATATCCTTGTCATCTTGGCAGAAGATTTTCTTGCTGTAGATTTCCATTACATTCTGCGGTAGACTGGTATCACATTTACGATAGACAAAATCCTCCGTACTATCGATAAGGAGACGTATGTGATCGAATAGCTACAATGCTACAAAGACAATGAGAGGAATAAATTGGGAGAGTTTATTGGACAAATATATAATTGTCATCTTGGCAGAAGATTTTCTTTCTGTAGGTTTCTTTTACTTTTTGCGGAAGACTGGTTTTACGTTTACGATCAGAACAATCCTCTGTCGTATCGATAAGGAGATGTATGTAATCTGAGAGCTACAGTGATACAAAAACAATAATAGGAATTAATTGGAAGAGTTTATAGGACAAATATATCAATATCATTTTGGCAAAAGATTTTTCTTGCTGTAGGTTGCAATTAATTTGTGCGGTAGACTGGTAGCTATCCAAAATTATTGGAGCCGATCTGTTCTGCTATTTAACCCATAGCTTGATAGATTATAGATGAATTAATAGATTTTTCTGAGTTATTTTCACGTAAGTGAATTTTAACGAATTAAATTTTAATGAGAACTCGGCTTGTCGAGTTTTCCTTCCTAAACATTTACCACTCCACCACAACGCAGAAATACATAGGATCACAAAAATACTTAGTTTCACAGAGGATATTTAAAATAGATAAAGAGGCACTCTGTTAATTGCAAGGTAGAATTGTACGAACGGAAACTGTATATTTAATCCCAAAAAAATAAAAAAAACAAACGGTAATGATTACTAGTACAAATATAGACACAATCTATGTTTGTCGTCTTAAAGTAGAGCCGAGCATGTGAATAACAAATTGGAGATTCTAAAATCAACCAAGTGCACATATTCAAATATTTAAAACATTGCATTTGAATAGCAAAACTATCCTCTAAATATTAATACATGTAAGAAAAAACAATAACATAAATTTGGAAACAATTGAAAGAATACTTAGTATTTATATAATATCAGTCGTCCCATATGGCAGCGAATACTAGACAATTTCCTGACAGATGAAGAAGGGACCTGAGGCAACAGAAATGTGGCCCAAGAGAAGGTTGCTAAGATTATTATGAACAAAACATACGATCAACGGCGAAGGTTAAAAAAAAAACAAACAAAAACCAGTTTTAATTAACATAAAAAAAATTACCAATTACATTTCTAGCCCACATAATGAAAAAAACTTGTATTATATAATTTGATGCCGAGAGGAAAAGATGATAGTGAAACTAACAGAGAAAAGAAGTGCCACTTAACAAGGTTGTGTAAATGATCACAGAAGAGTGACTTAATGTCTTCTAAGGGCAGGGAATTTTGAAGAGCCATGATCGCTCACGCATTGAGTCACACGGCGTATAGAAAAAACGACGGACCTAGTGATAAAGTGATCAGGAAATGTAGGAAAGTTGATAGAAAAAGTAGAAAAGTTGATAAAAAAGGTAGAAAAGTTGATAAAAAAACGTACAAAGATTTTAATGAACGTTGGGCACGATGATCCCTAGGAGATGTACACCAGGATTGAGTATTTTCCACACAAAGTAATAGGTTACGCAAAAGTAAGTGGCTCTCCTATGATATTAAAGAAATACAATTCCGTAGGCCTTTGGAAACTTGAATGTATCACTCAATAAATCTATGCGAAATATATTTATATTTACAAAAAGAAATGTGATTTATCATGCAGTCGATGTTTTGGTCAGGCCATATTGCAGTTGCAGATTGAAAAGCATGACAGGAATGAAATTTTTGACTGATGAATGAAACTTTGTAAGTAAAATAAAATCAGTAGTGGGACGTAAGACAAGGATGTGTCGTTTCACCGGCTCTGTTCAACTTGTACAGCGAGAATATTTTAAACTAAACAAAGGAGTAGATAGACTAAACTATCGCCAGGTTCACACTCCACAGTCATCAATTGAACAGGTGAAGAGGCTCATCCCTTGTTTCCTGTTTATGATGCGGTTTCCTTTTTTCTCTTTTCCAATCTTTTCACTCCTATGTAGCCCCCTCCACATCAGTGGCATTACCGTCTTGCTCGGGGTGATATGATTAAAAAAAAAAAAAGGACCCTAGAAGTTATGTCTGGACTCTTCATCGGAGACCACAATTTAAACAATCTAAGGTACGCAGATGAAACATTGCTAATAGCAGATACAGAAAAATAACCACAAGACATCCTACAGAAGGTAGCTGAAGAGAGAGACAAGAAAGGACTACAAATAAACTGCAAGAAACCCGAATGCATAGTCACCAGTAAAAAGGGAAGCCCAATATGCCAAATACAAGGCGCGATTACTAAAATCAAGCAGGTACAAAAATTTAAATACCTGGGTAGTGTTATAATAGAAGACGTAAATTGCGACACAGAGATCCGAAGGCGAATTGGCATGGCGAAGGAAGCATTCCAGAAGTTGAGTAAAGTTTTAAGAAACCGGACAATTTTGTTAGAAACAAAGAAGAGAGTACTAGATTGCTATGTGATGTCAGTTCTTCGATATGGCAGTAAATGCTGGACAATATCATCAAAGATGAATGGAAAACATGAAGCAACTGAAATGTGGTTCTACAGAAGGATACTGAGGATATCATGGGTCGAGCATGTGAGGTTTTGGAAATGATGGAAACGAAAAGGAAATTAATACTGAGCTTGAGGAAGAGACAGCTGAAGTTCCTGGGACATGCAATGAAGAAGGAGGGCTTGGAGAACCTGATACTAATAGGTCAGATAGAGGGGTAAAAAACAGTGGAAATCAGCGGATAACATATTTGAAATACCTAATCAGGTGGGTGATGGAACGAGTGTTGCGTGGTGTAACAGGAAAAGTCGTGCTAAGATCCACCAGGGATAGGGAGACGTGGAAAGCCATGATCGCTTCCGTCCTGAAGGAACAAGGCACATAGAAGAAGAAGAATTTGGGTAGACCAGACGAACACGGATAGGAGAATAAAGATATGTATTGTCAAAATTAGAAGTTTGGGAAAAATAAAGCATAAATCGAAAATACCCTTATGAGCATCTTACCAAATAGACTATGAATATAGATGGAAATACAGGATAAATTTTCTCAATACATCTCCAGCGTGTATTGCTAGATAAGAATCAAGAGAATACAAATACAATATTAAAACGGACGTAGCTAATCACGTGTATTGACGGATGAGATACAAAAACATACATGATAAATAATTTCTTTTAAAAAGAAATCATATTAGTGATTAATATTTCTTTTTCATGAATTGACTCTACTGAAAGAAATTCACACACATACACACACAGACACATAGAAACACACACAGACACACACACACACACAGACACACACACGCGCGCGCGCGCGCACACACACACACACACACATATATATATATATATATATATATATATATGCATGTGTGTGGTGTGTGTATGCGTGTGTATGTATGCATATATGAGTGTGTAAATATGCAAATAAAGGTGTGTTATGCTGACAAGTGACAGTTTGAGAAACAGTCGAAGTAACGGCGTTATCATTGAAATCATTTCAATAATCATAAAAAGAAATTAAGTTTTTGAAGTAATGTAAAGAAATGGTCAAAATTATTGAGGAAGATTTTACAATGTTCTAAATTTTCTCACTTGCAGCTAACAAAATTAACTGTTTGGTTTTGCTTAATTATGTTCGTAAATACTTTGTTGAAAACACTGTTAATGTTTTTGGTTTTATAATGTAATGTTCATTCGAAGAAAAATATGTTTCATTTTTGTTGATTATTTTACAGAAATGAAGATCTGAGATTCATTTCGATCCGAAGGTTGAACTAGAAAAAAATATGCAAATGAGCTAATTTAATCGCATTAAATGCAAACATTTAATATATTTTGAAAACAAACTAAAAAAGGTAATGAATTTTTTATGTAGCCTATTCCAAGTGAAATAGATTATTAGAAATAAGATGAATGATCTTTCTGCCAGTAAGCTTATCAAAATATCTATCAGTTTTGAAAGATATTACGCAAATAATCTCATCAAAATCTCTTCTATTAATTCCAAAAATATTGCTAAATTTGATTATGCTTGAAATGTTTTTTTATAATTATTAAATTACATTATTAATAATGCATGCGGTGAAACTCTTTTAGGGCTTCAAATTCCTTGTTAAAAATAAGTTTTAAAAGATCGTGTTTTTAAATAATTTAAATTACATTGGAACTTGGCTATCTTATATTTTAATATTTTGAAAGACTCGATGAAGTTTATAATAATCGTAATAGAATTTAAGTCATTCACATTTGTGCATTTGGCCAGGGACAAAACAGCTAACTTATGATTCTTGAAATTCTTTTATACTTTACAATAGTTGAAAACTGAAAGAAAAAATTTAATAATTTTAAAATATCTAATTTTATCTTTTTTATTGTATGATTCATTAATTCAGAGTAAAAAATTATATTTTGGTGTATCAGTCTAGTTGGTAATTATTTTTCAAGATCTAATCAACAACGTGTTTATTGAATATTCATTGAGATACAACATGGCGACATGTAGACGCATTTATAGCTAGAAGTGTAGAAGAATTACGAGAGAGAGAGAGAGAGAGAGAGAGAGAGAGAGAGAGAGAGGAGATAGTTCGAACATAATTTATCACCATATAATCTGCAAGATACGATATTCAACTACTTAAGAAGGGAATTACGAAAAGAAGCATCCAAATGTTCTAGTTTGAATAATTCTTTCAGACTAGTATCCTGAAATCTTTTCATAATTGTGCATTCAAGTGATTAAACCGTCGCTTTTCATCGAGCGTCTGTCGCAGGTGCTAAGTTTCAGAAAATTTCATCAGAATCTTCATCTCGACGAGATATCCATTGTGCTTTCTCAAGATTTTCAGAAGCCCAAGAGCGATTGACGCCGCTTCGCTCCTCCAGCAAATAACATACTTTCCCACTCTGTCTCGATCAGTGTTTGAACTAACGACCTTTAGGACCCTGTATGCCGATGAATATAGTTGTTTATTTTCCACTTACTAGATGATGATTGGTTTATCTATTTGAATAAATATAAATTGGTGTTTACATGGCGTATTTTATATAACCTCTTATATATAGCTTTATGAAACATGATTATTTTAAACTTTCGGAGTTGCTTTCTTTTCCATAATGAAAGAAAACATGATTACATTTAATAAATGATCTCTTATTAGTTTAATTGAGATTGTACTTCGGTATTTATAATATCAAGTACTAATTTTACATTCCCAATGATTAAGTACTGTGTCTGTCTTCTGAATGATATTAATTACTGATTCTCCTTTCTGAAGGATATTAAGTATTGTTGGTGTTATGTACAACTGAATAAATTACGTTAGTATAGAAGAAATAGAATGTGCTTATATGTGAAAATGTGTTATCGTGGGTGGATAAGTCGATCTGCAAGATCGTATCTTTTTTATTTATAACCGCTCATTTCGCATCTAGCCTATATTATATGGTGTAAACTAGTGACTCTATAGCGAGTTGCTTATCTATTCTTTTCTGTTAGTAGTGGAGAGTCCGTTCTAGTGAAGGCTTATTGTATACTGTTGCAGGGTAACGGAATTTGGCCTTGTTGTAGATAAGTCATAAAATGATTACAAGAAAAACAATTTGAGTAGAAAAATAACATTTTATATACACACGTATCAATTAATGTTTTTACAGTTGAAGTAATACATGAAGTACAGGTCCAACGGACGCTAAAATGTTCAAGGCAATAAAATACTGAAAGAGAATTAATGCTTAGGAATTTGGGAGCGTGTAAGTAAGGAATGTCTTTGATGTATTCACTCCTTAGGTCAGTAAGTAGTTTTTGAGGCAGGGAAGAAGGAAAGAGGTAAGGGATGCGAGCGTAGTAAGCCACTTGACTTTGGTCAAGAGAGATACTAATTACTCTCTTCTCCTCGAGTCGATCTGCCCGGCGATGCTTTCTGTATCCGCTTTTTATATCTTCTTTTTGGGTCACAGCAGCTCATTTAGGATTTCACACTTGTATTTGGTTCTGGGCTTCCCATTGGCTGATAAAAAAATTTCGCGTAGTTTCGCGAACTGGAAATTGAATATTTAAGTAATTTTTAGTTTTCAATCGGAACAATTACAATAGTAAGGTGGTAAAGTAAATTTAGTTTACATAGAGTCGGTAAGTTGGAAGCTTGGATGTAATTTAAAGTCTTTTTTGTGAAGAAATACGTGTCAGACATACATTAATTAAGGTAGGTATTTAAAATACCTTTTTCCATTACTATAAAAGTTATTTTCGTTGCTACGTTTATTAGAGTAGGCGCCCCTCTTTTGTTACAAATAATAAAATTAAAATCTACAGGACTATATAGTAGAAAACATTATAAAAATATATGATCCTCAAAATGTATAACTTGAGGATTGAAGAAATTAAATGTCACTAATATCGAATACCTAAATATTTGAGAGATTTAATTGTTTAAAACTTACATTATAAAACTTATAAGGTAAAAACTTCAAAAATAACTTCACATGTTGATATATATATATATATATATATATATATATAAAAGAAATTAAGGCAGACACGTTATTTCATGGTAAATCGGAATTTTAGGCCTTTTTCATGCGAACCATAATCAGCTTCCGTCTTTATTGCACAAAGGATTTTACACGAATGAGATAGATAGATAGATAGATAGATAGATAGATAGATAGATAGATAGATATCGTTAAAAAGAAAGAGTAACTATCTTAAATTGTAAACAAAATGAGAAGGAGAAGAAGAAAGAAGAGAGGAATAAATTTAAAATGAAAAGAAAAGATGATAGGAGAAAATGAAAATAAAAAAATAAAAAATATTATGTGGTAACGGTGAAAGGATAAGAAATTGGAGTTTAAAAAGTTAAAAATATGTTTAAGAGATAATAGTTAATCTGTTGTGATCAGAAAATCATCATACCATTATATCATCAAATTATACTAATTATACAATCAACAAAACAAATATAATACAATATAAAATTAAAAATTTAAAAAAAAAAATTACAAGTAAGCCTAATTATTCTATTCAAATTTGTTTAAACTTAATTATTTAGTTTAAAAATAAATTTACATGTTACTAGTGAAAGGAGAATAAACTCGATTTTTGTTGACATCCGCTCTTACGCGTGTCCGTTGATTATATATATATATATATATATATATATATATATATATATATATATATATATTATTTTGTTGATCTTGGTTGCTTTTAATGGGAACTGACAGCTATATTAATAATAGCTTCATCTCATGTAAGTGGTTATATTCAGTGTATAAAATATAGTTGCATATTTTACTACTATTAGAAACAAAAATGTGACTTAACGCGTATGTATGAGATGTGAAATTGTAATTAGCGAATCCTGTTCAAATTGTTCTGAGACTAAACATTTAATTTAAATGTTCACTCAGTGAAAATATCACAGGTGAATAATGTAAATGCACATTCTTGGCAGCAAAAATATTGTGAAAATATATCTCGTCAGGATTGTAGTATAGTAAACGGTTGCGTGTTTGTATGTAATTTAGTTGAAGGTGCGTGTTCAATATGTAAAAAAAAAGATTATAAACTCATAACAACTAGCGTTTCTACAACAAACGTTTATTCTTCTATGATGACTGTGGTGAGGCAAGGTTCTTAGGTGGAGGTGCATGTTCAATTTTAAACAAACAAATTAGATGCATACAAAAACTATAGTTTGTACTAGGAACATTATTCTTCTCTGCTAACTGTAGCGAATCAAAGTTCTTAATTAATAGTGCGTGTTCCATGTTTAAATAAACAAATGAGAAGCACACAAAACTAGCGTTTCTACTATAAACGTCTGTCATTCTATAGTGACTCCAGTGAAACAACGTTCTTAGGCGAAGGTGTGTGTTCAATGTTTAAACAAAGAAATTAGAAGCACACAAAACTAGGGTTTCTACTACGAACGTTTTTTCCTTTCATGATGACTATAGTGAAACAAGTTTCTCAGGTGGAAGTGCGTGTTCAATGTTTAAACGAAGAAAATATATCCATACAAATAACTAGCGTTTCTACCAGGAACGTTCATTACTTTTATGGCGACTGTAGTGAAACAACGTTTTTAGGTGAAGTTGCGTGTTCAATGTTTAAACAACGAAATTAAAAGTTTACACAAACTAGACTTACTACTACGAACGTGTATTCCATTTATGATGACTGGAGTGAAACAAGGTTGTTTTCATTTCATAAGTATGTTCGTTTTCTTTGTTTTAGTTCAGATGTAAATTAGGATAACAATGTTTAAAATGATCTAGTTCAAATCAGCGTTGCACTGAATTGGAACGACCAATCCTCTTCATTAGTAAGGCTATCAAAACCTGTCAAAACAATGCTGTTGGTAAGTGGAAAAATAAAATATTTCTCTTATTTCCGGAAATGAGATCAGAAAATTGCACATGTAACTAAAAACACTTTTCCTTTTTTTAAATTGCATCGTAAATTAAACGAATTTAATTTTTAAGTCTTTATTATTATATTGTTTATTGTTTTATTTGAATTTTGCCGACACTTCTTTTTAATGTGCCTCGTTCTTTCAGAGATTCCTTCTGTAGTTTTGCGTCTCTCTACCATTTTTGAGCAGATATTATTGCATTCCGACACTACTATGTCACCGAATAGAAGGAATGAGGGAATAATAACATGAACAGTACATTTTCAACATAATATATCGAATGCATTAAAGCTCTTACAAGTCTTTCTAATTTTGACGGGCTTTTTTTTTGCTAAAAATCTTCGTAAGTAGAAGTCTACACTTAAGCATGCATCATTGGATACAAGTATTTAACCATCGGTATAAATTTTTGATTTTAAATCTGGACTATATTAAGTTATAAAGATACTGAGTAATATTAGGTCAGCCGACTAATATTAGTATCTAAATTCAATCAATGTCTAACTCAGGAAAAATGAAAAAAACAAACATAATTAGATGGACTTCATGAAAAACACTTGTGATCGAAAGAAAAACGTCAACATTTTGATTATCCTAAACCAATATAAAAATCTAACTTTAGCGTGAGGCTGAATTTTCGTGGCCACAAAAGCTACAATGGCGCCTTTACAAACAACATTCTTTCAGCTCATATCCTGACATTGAAATATCAGTGTGACCAAATTGAAGATGCAGACAGAGGCCTTACTAAGCCTGTTTCAATTTTGAAACTCTCAGTTTAGAGTTATGCACAATTATTCTTTTCTGAACAAGCTAAATCAATTATAAATTGTGGAAGGCCCGGACATTTGTCGATGATGTCAAAAAGATTTCCTTGATTGAATTATCCAGTTTATATAGATAGAGTGTCTTTCAAACGCTTTACTTACTTTTGGTTTATTTGACTGATCATTGCTCAACAGTCTGACTATTATTCCTAACTTAATGTCCCAGACATAAGTGACTACACCAATTTCTTTGTGTCTACTGTCGTTTTTACCTTTTTCTATATTCATCACTGACTGTCTTCAGGTTTTATTTTATTTGATATTAATCTATGTATTTTTCCATTTGTTTTCAAGAAGTTTTTTTGATTAGATTATTACTTGACTTGATTTTACACTTCGCTTTTTGTTTCTCTTGTGTATGTTTTTATACAATTTTTCCACGATAGATGTTTTTTTATATTCTCTCTTCTTACGTACTTATTTTTATATTCGTTCTTCTTCACAGCCTTATGCTTTTCGATAGCTTAATTTCTCATCTTTTGTTATTGACAGTTTTCTACTTTACCACTTACCCCAGTATATAGACTTCAGTCTTGGAATAATTCATTCCCTCTTTGCATTTACTCCCATCTTCAAATTATTTATATTAAGTTTGTATGGCTGCACACATTGATTTTATCATGGCCACTGACATAGTTTTCGATCTTGGTACTCAATTTTTGATTCTCCGTTTAAGAGTTTTTTTTTATTGGTTTTACAATTCTTCAGTCCTGCGTATCTCCTTCTCGGCTTTTCTACCATATGGTCAGTTTTTTCCTTTTTCTATAATCTGATAATCTCAATATCTCCATTGGCCAGTCTTACCGTTACACACCTTTAGCTTGTACCCATGCCCTTAACACATTAGAAGGCCCCTCATAAATCGCCAAGGTGGAGCCACCGATACCGTAAATGCATTGATCTGTCTCACACCTGAGAGAAACAGTGGCTATGAAGTTGTGAGTTGATCGCTGGGAGCACGTAGTATTGAACGATGAGAACGCAAACATCGAACGTACAGGGCGCGAGGTCGGGTCTGCAACGGATCGTTGGTCGGCACATGCTCAAGACAAAGAACCTGAGATTGTGAGAATTTGAACAGCATCTCATATGCTGGAAGTGACATCTATAAGTAGACTATGGGTAATCGGTGATGATGTGTACGCTAAGGTCTGACAGAAGAAGCGGTTGAGAAGCGAAGAAAGTCGGGAAGTCAAATCTTTGGAACCATAAAGGCTTTATCACTGACAATATCGAATCAAGATGTGCACTCTTTAGAAATTACATATGCAGTGTCACATACAAAAATTTATGAAGTTACACAGGCACACGTGACGATATACATCTGTACCATGCGTCTTTAAACATATTCTTCGATATTCATTTGTAAATAGATATTATACGAACAGTAATATGTATAGATAGATAGATAGATAGATAGATAGATAGATAGATAGATAGATAGATAGATAGATATGCAAGAGAGAGAGAGAGAGATGCGAAAAATGAAAGAAGAAAGAAAAATATATATTGTAAGGGAAGGAGAGAGAGAGGAAGACAGAAAAGGACAATTGTTAGTGAGAGATGTGAGAGAAGAAGGAGAGAGAAAATGTGAGAGAAGAAGTGGGAATGATGAAAATGAGGGAAAGTGAGGAAGAAAAAAAAGATGAAAATAAGAACGATACAATAAAAGGTAAATAAAAACTGACAGAGAAGGTCAAAAAGGTTATAGAGAATGAAAGGAAGAGATTAAAAGATAAGTGAGAATGCTGAAAAGAGGAAGAAGAATATGAGCGAGATAAAAAGGGAATAAAGAAAAAACAAAAGAAAGTAGGAGAAAAAGGAAACGTGAAAGAGAAAATTATGTGAGACTGAAAAAAGTCGGTTGGTTTTTATGATATACAGACATATCAACCTCCACGGTTCTTTTAAATTGCCAAAATCTAAATATTTGTATACAATTAGTTTTGAGAGATTAATGATTAAAGCGATGCAAGTCTTACTAATTAACCCATACCTTAAAGAGAAAGTTGAATTCGTAAGTTTCCTGAGGGTATTTACGCGTATGTAGATACAACGAACTCAACAACAAAGAAAAAATTCCGAGTCATTATCCATTACTCCAGCCAACCGTCCAAGCTTATATTACCCCACGCGCCCAAGATGGAACTCATCTACGTACTGATCAGGCTCGACGTTGCTTTACTTCGGATATTTTTTCGGGAACCGGTGTTTCAACATGATGTGGCCGTAAACCTTCACAGGGAAATGAGTGGAAACGAGAAGGCAAAGTGTGTGTATAAGAGAGAGAGAGAGAGAAAGAAAGAGAGAGAGAGAGAAAATGTGTGTGTGTGTGTGTGTGCGAGAGAGAGAGAAAGAGAGAAAGTGTGGGTGCGAGAGAGAAAAAAGAGGCTGTGTGAGAGAGATAAGTGAGAGAGAAGAAGAGAGTGTGTGTGTGAGAGAAAAAGAGGCTGTGTGTAAGAGAGGGGAAAGAAAGAGAGAGAAAAGTGTCAGTGTGTGTGTGGGAGAGAGGGGAGAGAAAGAAGAGTGTGTGTGTGTGTGAGTGAGAAAGAGAAAGAGAGTGTGTGAGAGAGAGAGTGAAAAAAGTGTGTGTGTGAGAGAGAAAGAGAGAGAGAAACAAAGACAGAGAGAAAGAGTGTGAGTGCCTGTGTGTTTCAAGTGCATATATAAAGAGCAAAAGGTAGCAGGAGAAGGGACCAGAGATACAACTAAAGACACATGCATACCCTGATTTACCCTCTTGTTTCAAAGAATAACTTTATTTATGATGATATACTCGTATAAATAGAAACATCCATTTATTGTAGGAAACGAGTGCCCTCATGCGGGCCCACATAAAAAAGCAAACACTCATATACACACATACACAGACACACAAACATATATACATATATACATTATGGACACAAAGACCAATTTTGCATAGGGATTACGCTTACAATATTGATTTTTTCTTACTTTCTTCACTTCTCCCGTATCTCTCTTGCATATCTATCTATCTATCTATCTATCTATCTATCTATCTATCTATGTTAAACCATTTCTGATCTATCTATCTATCTATCTATCTATCTATCTATCTATCTATCTATCTATCTATCTATCTATGTTAAACCATTTCTGATCTATCTATCTATCTATCTATCTATCTATCTATCTATCTATCTATCTATCTATCTATCTATGTTAAACCATTTCTGATCTATCTATCTATCTATCTATCTATCTATCTATCTATCTATCTATCTATCTATCTATCTATCTAATATCAATTTACAAATGAATATCACTGAATATGTTTAAAGACACAAATATAAAAATGTAATGTGGTAGGTTGTCTACCACATTACATTTTTAACACCAAGACCTAACGGTTATAATCCGGTGTAGATACACGCATTCACACTCTGCAATTATAAAACACATGCCCCGCTGCCTTATTAACTTCTAGATTCTTGGTCCATTCGAGGTGCTTCATACCTTTCTATCATTTGTAGTTTTTAGCTATGGTTATAATTTTACTAACCCATCCACTTCCTGCTTTGCCAGCCACTTACGCACGCATATAGACACGTTACTCAAAGTATATCTCTGTTCATTTTGCATTTGCTGTGCTCTGTGAATGACAAATTTTTCATGAAGTCATTCCACATTCTGTGTCCTGTAAATTTTAATTGACTTTTTCAAAATGTATGTTTGAGTTTGATTTTGATTACAGTTTCTTTTAAAAAGGACATCATTATTGTTATTTTCCGTTCATGTTATTCTCAGTATCGTTCATTTGAATCACATCCCTGTTGCTTCAGCTTAGTGTTTCGTCTGCGAGAATATTGTCGCAAATTCATTGACATGTTTCCAACAAATGTTCACTTCCAATTCAAATAATTTTGAAATCATTTGTGATTGAGCGGTTAAGACGCATAAGATCAATTGATGGCTTCATTTATGTTGTTAAGGGTAGTAGGTTCGAATCCTGCCAAATGACACCCATTTTTCTTTGAAAATTTCTCCAGAATATTCAAGCCGATAGAGTTATATATATATATATTGTTTAATTAAAACAGAATATTTACTCAAAGACGAGTATCGATTAAAAATAATGTCCAAACTGATGTGGATTCCGGGTGAGGAACCGCACAAAATAATGAACAACAAAACCGATATGGAGATAGAAAAGCAAGCTATATTGAGCGTAATATACAAACTTGAACGCTGGTTTGTAAATCCAGAAATACTATTTGTAAGAAATAAATATATACAAGTCTTGAAGTGAAGTCTTTAGAAATAGTATATCCGTGTATAATATTCTCGCTGAGTGGAGTTTAGAGCTAGTCTGACTTCTGATGCGGTAGACTGTGGGCAAGTTCAGTAACTTACGTATCAGTTTCGGTACTCAGTCGAATCCGTTTTCCTATACAAAAGGGGGAGATCTCACAACACAAACAAATGAAATTAAATATGTCTATTAATAATATATTTAAAAAATCTTTATTTGTTGTAGTGCAGTGGATATCGACTCGGAACGACAAATCGGGGTGCCGAGTTCGAATTCAAGTTTAACTGCTTGCATTCACTTACGCACAAATACTCTTGGCAAAGGTAATAATCCGTCTCTTCCTTCCAGTTATGTGTTAAATAATGGCAGCTTGGGTTTTATAGTCTTGGCTGGCAACCAGTCTGTGAGATAAACTACTGCCCTGTCAGTCCTGTCTCTTTCGAGACATGATCTTCCAAAGCGCATACCTCATATGGCATTTAACTGACTTATATTACATCTACCGGCCTGTACAATTGAGAGTGTGAATAATAATAATAATAATAATAATAATATAGATAAAATTCCTAATTTTTGGCTATATTATTTAAATGCAGCACATAAAAAACTAGCCAAAGAACTTCAAGAAATGGTTGACGATCCCACTAAAATTCCTGCATGGATGACCAAAGGAATTACATTTCTTCTACCCAAGAATGGTGACACAAACAACCCGAAAAACTACAGACCAATTACATGTCTTCCGACAACATATAAACTATTAACATCTATTTTAACAAAACAGACATATTTATTCTTAGAAAGAAATGACATGATACCGCTTGAACAAAAAGGGTGCAAACGTGGCTGTTATGGTTGTAAAGACCAATTGCTAATTAACAAAATGATCCTGGAAAACTGCTACAGTACAAAGAAAAATCTTAGTACTGCCTGGATAGATTATCGAAAGGCGTTCGATAGTGTGCCACATTACTGGATTTTAAAGACTTTAAATATATACAAGATATCGCCCGTCATCATCAATTTCATCAAACAGTGCATGTCTATATGGAAAACAACCCTTTACCTCAATCATATAAATGGAACCTATAAGTCTGATGAAATAAACATCAAAAGAGGTATATTTCAAGGTGATTCTTTATCTCCCTTACTATTCTGCATATCATTAATAGCACTAACCAGCCAACTTAATAAGACAGAATGTGGTTATAAAATAGGCCTAAAGAAAATAAGCCATCTATTTTACATGGATGAATTAAAGTTATATGCTAAGAATGATAATGAGCTGTAAGGTCTTCTGCAAACTGTAAAATGCTTCAGCGAAGACAATGGAATGAAAATCAATTTGAATAAATGTGCTAAAGAAACGGATTTACGTGGATCAATACAAGAAACATCCTCAATTAGCTTAGACCCTGCTGTAACAATAAAAGAATTGAAACCAGAAAAGCTTATAAATACCTAGGTGTAAATGAGAGTGAAACATTCACCATAAAAAAAAAATGAAGGAAATAGTGCGTAAAGAGTAATATAGAAGGCTAAGAATGATATTAGAAACTGAATTGAATTCTCAGAACAGATTTATGGCCATTAATAGCCTTGCAATCCCAGTTGTCCAATATAGCTTTAATATCTTAAACTGGACTCTAAACGACATCAGGCGAATGGATGCTAAAACAAGAAAGCTTCTTTCTAAGCATAAGATGCATCATCCAAAGGCTGATGTAGATCGTCTATACATACCCCGTAAAGAAGGTGGAAGAGGTCTTATTCAGCTGGAATTGTCATACAAGACAACAACTATTGGCTTACTAACATACATAGAAACAACAAAGGATTGGATGATAAAATTAGTAAGGCAACATGAAGAAAGATAGAAAAAATATTCAATAATAAAAGAAGGCAGTAAATACAAACAAGATTTACAGTTAGTAGATTCTGTAGAAAAGCAAAACAGAAGCCAAGAACCAACTATTGCGGCAAAAAATATGAAAATGAAAGCCAAAGATAAAGCCCTTGAAAAGATGAAACAGTGCTGGCAAGACAAACCTCTGCATGGCCAATATCCAGTACGTGCCAATAAATCCAATGTTGAAAAAGTTAATACTAATCAATGGTCACGTGCATCTGGATTAAAGTCTGAAACTGAAGGCTTTATTCTTGCAGCACAAGACCAAAGTCTTTTCACGAGAAACTTTCAGGCAAATATTATGCATAATAATATGGATCCAAAATGCAGGTTTTGTGATAAACACCAAGAAACAATAGACCACCTAATCTCAGGCTGTTCTGTGCTTGCCCCAAATGAAAATAAAAATCGCCACGATAGAGTTGGGCAATATTTACATTGGGCAATGTGCAAACATTATGGAAAAGCTGTAAACAAACACTGGTATGAACATCACCCAGCACCGGTTACAGAAATAGAAGATGTAACCATTCTATGGGATTACACCATCTACAGAGACAGAAAAATTGAAGCAAACAGGCCAGACATTATTGTTAAAAACCAGAAGGAGAAAACTTGTCTATTAATTGATATGGCTTGTCCAGCGGATTGTAACATAGCAATCAAGGAATTTGAAAAACTGTCAAAATATAAAGACCTGGAAATTGAAATAGAAAAAATGTGGAAATTGAAAACAAGAGTTGTGCACTTGGAATGATAAAAATGGAACAAAACAACATATTGAAAGAATTCCTGGAAACCCCAGCTTAAGAGATATACAAAGAATTGTCATATTAAGTACAGCCCACACACTAATGAAAACTTTATCTATGTAACGCTAGGGATGATAGGGAGGATAGAAAATCATGAAATGGGGCCATAACATCACGCCACGACCTGCCTTAGGTCTTCCCGCAGACTTGGTTGGTAGTGAGACCAAAGCAGAAATCGAGATATGATGAAAAATGACATAATAATAAGAATAAAACAAAAAACATGTATAATCTGATCTGATTACAGTAGCCAAAAGTGCGCACATCCGAGTGGTGTGCATTTTCCCAAATTGCTGGAGTTCTTATATACTTTATTATTCATGTACTGAATTGCACTGTATGACTGAATTCGACATCATTTAGGGCGAAAAAATATATATAAACATTTTGTCAACAGGAACGCAACAACTACTTTTTCGTACTTTGGAGATTCTTAATTTAAAACTTTTATTCGTGTTTGTTTTAGAGTCTGCAGTATACGTGAATGTACTCACCTGCAGAGATATAAAAGAAACATGAAAAAGTCTATGCTATCTGTTTAGAAACGTTAAAAGAGAATTGCAAATTATAACTTCTTTTGAATTTTGAATAAATATTCTTTACATTAAACAAAAAAAAAACAAAAAACTTTTTTACTAAAAATTAACCAGCATTGTTTGTAAACCTTCTAGAATATACAAAAACTATAACACAAAAACATTCCTCATATTTAAACAAAATTACGAATAAAGAAATAAGTTGACGAAACTTTAAGTCTACGGGGAAAGACATAAAATTAGTTTTCCTTAGATGTATTTTTGTCTTTTATGAAATACTGCTCAAATATTTGATTTCGCTTTCATTTTCTCCTCGATGGATAATATCAGCGCATTGTGTTGCTCAGAACAGGTGACTTGATTAAATTTTATGAAAATAAATAGAATCTCTTGAATTCTGTAAATTCTGCATTGTTGCTAAACTTGTATAGAAAGTTAAGGAAGATGTAGTAGCTTATACAGATATATAGGTTTCGCACAATATGGTTATCTTCTAAGCATGGCTCAGATGTAGCACAAGAACGAATGTATGGGGTTCCCAGTGAGGATCGAATTCATTATTAAGAAGGAACTGATTTAGCGATGCAACATTGCTAACGATTCGATCATGTCGAAGTGCCTATAAGCTTTGCACAGTGCGATTTGATATTGATAATACATGAAAATTAGTCGTTAAAACCGTGTAAATCTATTCTGAGTTGGTAAGAGATTAAGCTAATAGTTAAAAAATCAAAAATAAATTTGTAGATACAAAAGAACATTGATAAATTTTAATTTGAACAGAATAAAGTTAACTCGAGGAAAGAATTTATGAGGACTGATTAGTATTAAAAGTCAATCAGCCAGTTAAGTGCTATACTTGATACAAAATTAAGCGATCATATCTCGAAAGAATAATGACTGACTGGGTGGGGCAGAAGATTCCCCCACAGTAGGTTGCTATTACTTTCTGCTGTAGACTGTTTACCATCCACGCTATAGAACTCCATTTATCCTGTTATTTAACACATAGCTACAGGGAAGAGACAGATTAAAACCTTTCCCAATGGCATTTGCGCGAAAGTGAATGCAACGAATTCAACGGAAATTTGAAATCGGCTCCCCAATTTTTCGTTCTGCTCTGATAGTCACTGCACAACAATGCACACGCTACTGCACATATATTAAGTGTATATCGACTGATTTGTTAAAAAGCTTATCAATCTTTGCGGGTTATTTAAACGCAGAAAACATTTTCTGTAGACAAGGCCGGGTGCTTTGCTCACATATTCTCAGCAAACTCCACATTTGACTCGACTTGACTACTCGCACCCGACTTCCCTCTTAGAATTGAGGCTCAAATGAAAGATGTTTATATAACCCCGTTTCTGGTATCTAAGATAATATCAAAACTTGACCCCCGTAAGGAGGTGATGGAATCCCGGTCATTTTCCTGAAGAAATGTGCCCCTGCTCTGTCTTTTCTAAACTCTATAATTACTGCCGTTCTGTTTCCTGTTTTGCTCTCTGTGGTTCCTGTATTTAAGAAATCAGGGGGTACACTCAGATCCATTTATTTATCAGCCTATCAGCCTCCCGCCAATTTTTGGAAAAGTTTTCGAGGTTATTATCAATGCTGAAATAGTTCAAATTCTTACTGCCCATAAACAATTCTCAGAGAGACAGTATGGATTCCTCTTTGCCAGGTCTACTGACGATATGCTAACGACCATCACGGAGTATTCGATAAGTCCGGCAAGGCTCGTGCTGTTGTCCTAGATATCTACAAGGGTTTTTATAGTTTTTATCACGCTGGATTTCTGCGCAAGCTACAGGGTTATGGTATCACTGGACGCTTGCATGATCTGACGTAATCTTTCCTACATAACCGCATAATGAAAATTGTCTCGAATGGGCATGCCTTCACATCCTACCGCACGAACGCAGGTGTCCCCCAAGGCTCTATCCTAGGTCCGACGCTCTTTCTAATCTTTATAAATGATCTCCCAGATGTGATCAAATCACATATCGGCATCCATGCAGATAACACCATTATTTACTCCTGCATCAGTAAGAAATCGGTTGAAGTGGCCAAATATAATCTCGCTACTGATCTTGAGAAGGGGCTCAACTCAGTGGTGGACTGGGGTAAGAAGTGGTTTGTAAATTTCAATGCTTTGAAAACGAAACTGCTATCTGTCAACCATCACAGGCAATCTCTCCTGCATCCCATAAGGATGGACCAAGCGAATCTCCCTGAAAGCAATATACTGCGTCTCCTCCGCCTTACCTTCTCTTCCGATCTCAAGTGAAAACATTTCATTGAATCGATAGCTAAATCCACTGCTATGAATGTTGGGTCACTATGTCAGGTCAGGAAGATTTTTCTGCCTGATTCCATCTTGCACATATACAAATCCACCATCCGACCGTGCAGAGAATACTGTTGTCATATCTGGTCAAGTTTTCCTTCTGTTCGTCTTAGTGTTTTCGACGGGTTCCAAATTCAATATCAAGTGTGATTGGTCCCGACGTGGTAGCGCGACTCTAGCCATATTCACACTGGTAGGATGTAGCTTCACTCTGTCTCTTCTACAAACATTTTCATGACTTCTGCTCCAACGAACTTAGGTCACTAGTGCCACCTCCTCAAGTATTTACTAGTGCAATCAGACTGACAACAAGTTCCACCTGTTCCCGGTTACTAAACCAAATGCAGCTGACAATTCTATTCCATCAGCTTCTTTTCTCGCATTTTCCACCTGCGAAACCCCCTATATCCTGTCTTTTTTGACGGTAACATACTCCAGGAATTTAAATGTCATGTCAATTCCCATCACTTATTCAACTGACTCTCGTTCTTTCTACATCACCCCGTGTATCGTGTTCTTTTTCTTTCTTTCTACCTTCGCAACTATCTTCATACCGGTGTTCCCATTCCTCTCATGACCTTTCTCTGACACCCCCTGTAACTGTTTCGTGTTTCTCTTCACTCTCTTCCTGTCCAAACTTTTATTCTCTTATGTAGAACCCTGTACATCAGTGGCGGTACCGCCTTGCTTGGGGTTAAACGATTAAGAAAAAAAGATTACTGATACAATTCTATCTATTTAACTCATCGTAGAGGTAAAAATGTATATTCATAGCTTTCCGAAGAGTATTAGTGCGTGAGAGAATGTAGGGAACACGCCTAGAATTGCAAATTGTTCTTCTTCTGATGATATTTTAAAACAAAAAAAAAAATGAAGGAATTCTAAAACTAAACTAAATTTGTTTTACTTTTGTGATTCATTGTAGTCATATGTTACTCTGTTATTATTCTGTGTAACCTAAAACAATATGGCGGAGATTAATTATCTTGTGAGCCGTTTCTGTGATATTTTTCGATAGTAATCCGAAGCAAATACTGTTTTTTTCAGCTTGGTAGTGAAATGTCCAGTTGTATTAATATTTTAGATTATTTAAGCTTTAAATCTGTCAGTCAGTCATTTAAGTGCTATACGTGAAACACGCTTGGGCGATCATATCTCGAACGAGACATGACTGACTGGGCAGAAGATTATCCCGCAGTAGGTTGCCATTGCTTTCTGCGGTATACTGGTTGCCAGCCAAGGCTATAGAACCCAATCTGTCCTGTTATTTAACCCATAACCGGAAGGAAGAGACGAATTAATACCTTTCCCAAGGGTATTTGCGCGTAAGTGAATGCAAGGAGTTCAACTGGAATTCGAACTCGACTCATCTGATTTCTCGTTCCGAGCCGATATCCACTGCACCACAACAACAATTACTCATCATAAAACCATCGCGAAGAATCAGAAGAGTAAGCATTTTATTCTATGCTTCTCGGGCTCTCTGCCTTCGAGCGAAGAGGAACACAGTCATGTCTATGTAGAAAAACAGATTCTCGTCTGAGATAAGTAGACAAGAACCTAGACCCGCATACGGGGTCTACGGTAATTTTTTCTCGAGCGCGCACGTAAGTAATTCCCCTCAGTGATAAAGCCTTGTGCCATATTCCACCTGTGTGTGTGTGTGTGTGTGTGTGTGTGTGTGTGTGTGTGTGTGTGTGTGCTTGTGTAATACCGAGGAGGAAGTGCTGCCTTCCTGGCCGTGGGTGAAGAGGTTGATTGTGATCCCGCAGCAGCAGAAGCTGAAATCATATCTTAACACTGCCATCAGAACCCACAGCCGAAACTAAACGTAGAGACAGTCACCGTGATCTAAAATAAACCCCTTGAAACAGCCATCAGCTACAGTCTCAACAACATCACCATCTCCAGCACTTGCTCTCTCTATCTAGCTCCAACATACATTCGACCGCATCCTCACCCGAACCGAACGCTAAAATGCTATCCTGTTCAGGTCAAAAGTTATAATTCCCAGGCCGAACAGAGTATTTGAAATAATAATAAAATTGTGCGATTTATTCCTTGTAACTCTGATTTTGCTATTAAGAAATTTGTTTATTTTTTATTTTTATCGTATAACCCCGAGCAGGGTGGTAACGTCACAGATGTGCAGAGGGCTACATAAGAGTAAACAGATTAGTTAGGAGGAGAGAAAAGGGAGAAACGAACCAGTTTGAAAGGAGCAAGAGAAGGATGGGAATACAGGTGTGATGACAGTTGCAAAAGTGGACAGACAGAAAAGTATATACAGGGTGGTGTAGAAAGAACTAGAGTCAAGTGGTTAAGAGATGAGTATTTGCATTGCATTTAAATTCCTGTAGGTTGTAGCCGTCAGGAAAGCAAGGATATGGAAGCGGATTCCACAGGCAGGAAATGCGAGAAAAAAAAAGCTTCAGGAGTGGTATTGTGTACTGCATTTGGTTGATGTAATTGTGAATGAATGAGACCCAGTGGCCAATCTGGTTGCACGAGTAAACACTTTTGCAGGGGCACCAGTGACTTAAGTTCGTTGGAACAGAAGCCATGAAAGTATTTATAGAACAGACAAAGGGAAGCCACATCTCGTCGGTGGGGAAGTGGCTGGAGTCGAGCAGCCAAGTCGGTACCTATCACATTAATGATTCTCCTTTGAGGCCTGTCAAGAACACTGAGATGAACAGCAGGGCGCCTGACCATATATGGCGGCAATATTCCATGCACGGAGGAATGGTTGATTTGTAGATATGCAGGATGGATTCAGGCGGGAAAAAACAATCTGGCCCGACATAGTGACACAACCTTCCTAGCAGTGGGTTTAGCTATTGATTCAATGTAATGGTTCCACTTGAGATCGGAAAAGAGGGTAAAGCCGAGGAGGCACAGTTTATTGCTCTCAGGGAGACTCACTTGGCCCATGCATATAAGAGGCATGATGAGGTTGCCTGTGATGATTGACAGACAGCAGCTTGGTCTTAAACGCATTGAAATTTACAAGCCACTTCTTAGCCCAATCAACCACAGAGGGTAGATCCCTCTCAAGATCAGCAGAGAGGTTATGTTTGTCCGCTTCGCCGGATTTCTTACTAATGCTTGAGTGGATTATGATGGCATCTACTTAGATGCTTACTTTGCACTTGATCTCGTCTGGGAGATGATTTATATAAATAAGAAAGAGCGTCGGGCCTAGGATAGAACCCTGACAGACACCAGCGTTTGTAATGAAGGATTTGGAGGCATGCCCATTCAAGACGTCCTTCATTATGTTGTTATATAGCAAAGATTGGATCAGATCAAGCAAGCGTCCGGTAATACTGTAACTCCGTAGCTGGCATAGAATGCAAGCGTACCAAACCCTGTCAAAAGCCTTGGAGGTATCTAGAGCAACAGCACGAGCCTCGTCAGACTCCTCAGGGGCCTGAAACATGTACTCCGTGATAGTCGTTAAAATATCGGCCGTAGACCTGGCGAAGCGGAAGCCATACTGCCTGTCAGAGAATAGTTTATGGGGAGTAAGATTTTGAAGTTTTTCACTATTAATAATGGCCTCGAACACTAACTCGAAAATTGGTAGAAGGCTGATATGGCGGTAGTTGGATGAGTCCAAGTGTTCACCAGATACAGGAATGACAGAAAAGGACTTCCAGCATACAGGAAAACAGGAAGAAGAAGGACAGTAATTATAGAGTTTAGAGAGGACAAAAGAGAGTTCACCGGGATTTCATCACAACCGTTTGCCTTATGGAGGTCAAGTTTTGATATTACTGGATATACTACTGTCGGGGTAATGCATACATCGTTCGGTTTAGCCTCAGTTCAATTTAGCCTAATAGGGAAGTCGGGTGCGGGTACTCCAATTGAGATCAATGTTGAGTTGGATGAGAATCTGCGAGCAAAGCACTCTGCTATGTCCGCTGATGACTAAGGGAGGAATAGAGAATTTGCTGTTATTCAAGACCTAAATTTAAACTTTGTCTTTTTCCTTGTCTTTGCAGTGATATTTTCTTATGTATAATGCTTGCAGGATGTTGTGTATTATAGACACCAGCCCCTGGCAATAGAGTACACATGAGTACGAACGAGGTATCATAGGGATTTTAAATTCATTTGTTTTTTTATCTGGGCAACTTCATTTACACTCTTCTTCTTTTTCATGATTTTTATTTATTCAGGTCCTTGTAAAATAGTCTCAATGGTAAATGTTCATTGAATAACGAAAAAAAAAACTAATTTTTTGTCGAGAAACTACTAAAATTATAGACAGACGGAATGTTAAGTTTAAAGAAAAAAGAACAATAGTTCTGCAGGAGAACTTATTTAGTTGAATAAATATTTAGTGACATGATATTGTTTTGTGTTTTAATTTTCTTTAACAATCAGCATAAATTTTCCGGACAACCCAATGTCATTTTTCAGAAGGTTTACATTTGGTAAGGCTGTATCAACTGAAACTCAATATAATTCCTTCTCAATACAACTTCTCCGAAATGTACATTAATATATATATGACGGATATGTCTTGAATGAACAAATTATTGCTTACTATATATGTAAAGTGAGTTATTGGCCAAACGAATTGAGGGAAAAAAGTACATATTGAAATAGAAATCACAATATTGGACAATTTACTTATAACAGCTGCAAAAACATTCTTTAAACCCTGACACTTAAAAATATATTGCCGCGCTATAAGAAGTAGAATTTTTTAATATCCACATTTGGATATGTCAGACTTGACAGAGTCTCTTGACATCTACCGAAGATTGGATGTAGAACCTTTCTAACATAAACGTTAATATCACAGTAGAGCCATTGCAAAATATGTTTTACACTATTTAACATTAATTTGAAAACACCATATCATTTAGTGAAAAATTAAATATCGTTGAAATTGTCAGGAAAGTTTTCAATCACTTGCTGTGTTTCCCACATATTGCACCATTTCGGTTGCTAGGAAATTCCATTAACGAGACAACATAATGTTCTCTCAAAAACTTTCAATACATGCCTTGCTGCTTCATGCCTTTCTACTTGTTGGAAATCCTCTTCTGTTGTTATAGTCGTGTTATTGTCTTTAAGAAATCAAGCAAATCATATGATACTTCTAACTATCGGCTTGTTAGATATCTATTTTTTTTGGCAAAGCACTAAACGCTCTAATAAACTATGAATTGGTTAAGCAAACCGCATCTCATGGTCTTCTTTCAGAAAATCAATACGACTTTTATTTCTCTATGTCAAATGCTGGAGTGTTAACAAATACTGGTGAAAAAGTCAAGCCTCAGATAAGAATGATGAAAATCGGTCAGTTGCACTAGATATCACGAAAGCATTTGACAGTGTTTGGCATAAGGCTCTTCTACACAAATTATGTTATTCCCGAACTAATCTTTAACTGATTTAGTCATTTTTATTAAGATGTGAAATGAAACTAGTCTTGGAGAGTCACTTTTCTAGATCATTTTGCATAAAGGCAGGTGTTTCTCAGGTATCTACCTACATTGTTTCTAATTTTCATAAATGACATTTCTAATGACATCAGTTCAAAAATTAGTATCTCTGCTGAAAACGAAACTGTGTACCTCTGTCTTAATAGTAAGTCTGATCGGTTTAATAATTTCAAATTACCAGGTTATCTAAAAAATGAACTAAATTTTGCTGTTATATAGAAAAGTAATGGCTTGTTAAATTTAACGCCTTCAAAACAAAACCACTTCATTTTAATCATCTGAATGGATTCTTTTTATCTTTTATCACCATGACTGATGCTACCGCCCAGGGGAGTTACTCATTGTTCGTTGTCGGACTGAAGTTTTTAGTTGACAGGAAATGGAAGGAGCATATAAAATTACTTCCTAATCTGGGGTTTAGAATGTTGGTTCACTGTTTCGGGATAGTTTTTTTTTTCGCCAGGGTTCTACCTTACATATTTAAAAGTCTGCCTTTTGTTCTTACTTTGAATATTGCTTCCACGTCTAATCTGGTGCTCTTGTTACATATAGAGATATTCTTGATACAATCCAAAGAAGAATCTGCAGTGTTACTTGTCCTGACATGACATCTCGATTTCAGTCAATCTGACCATCGCAGTATATCTTCCTTGTGTTTTTCTATGTATCCTTTCAAGGTATTTGTACGGAGGAATCTTTCTTTTATGGTAGCTACACTTTGTAAATATAAGTGCAGTTATAGATTGGCCACATCAACTTACAGTTGGAATGGCTAGATGCAACCGTAAGTTATATGCTAACAGTTTCTTCTAGTGCAGTTCTAGCATGTGGAATTATTTTTTGGCTTACTTCCTAGTCAACTGTTATTATCAAAAATTTAAATTCAATAAAAATTGCTATCTTGTGTATTCTTCATTTTTCCATTTCTTCTTAATAGTGTTTTTTCTAATAAACCTAACCTGCACTAACCTTTGCGTCATAGTATCTTTATTCCATTGCTTGGTGTGAATGATAAAAAGATCAAGTTCCTGTTAGACAAAATTAATAAAATAGCTTCCATTAGCTTATATTAATTATTGTCGGGTTATTTTTCTGTATGCTCCAATTTTCTTCAATAGAATAAAAGACTAGAAAACATACCGAGGACGTGCTATTCTTCTTCTTCTTCTTCTTCTTCTTCTTCTTCTTCTTCTTCTTCTCTGTGCCCTATCCTTTCAGGACGTAGGCGATCATGGCTTTCCATGTCTCCCTATCCCTGGTGGCTCTTAATATGTTACTCCACGCAACCCCCGTTCCGTCATCCACCTGATCAGACCCTTCAAATATGTTATCCACTTCCTTCCTAAACCATGATTGAGCGGGGAGTAAATAAGTGGAGTGGTATCCCGTTGCCTTCTTCACGGTGATTTATTGCGACACCGACTCTAGCTAGCTGAACCTTGGCTCCTTGAGAGTTTTTCCGCCCTTTGTAGGTTTCATTTTTCCCTACCGGATTGTTAACATCCCGAGAAAAAAAATTATTAAGTATGTACGTAATATCAGTATAATTGACTAGTCCTACAGAGGAAAAAAACTTCCCTCCTCCTGAGGGTTTTTTCTTTTTCTTTTGTTTTGTTTTTAATTTTATTCTTAGAAACATTTGAGAAATAATAAATCCGAAAGGAAAATTTTAAAACAAACATGGAACATGATGAAACGGGAATCTTTTCCCTACTACTCTAAGCTAACAAGGACAGAAGTGTTTCCAAAGCTACATAGATTAACATTACCCGTAATCAGAAGATTGACATTTTCTTTGAATTTTTCGTGCTTCTTAAAACAGAAATTCTGTTTTCATTTGGGCAATTCCAGTTCATCAATGCTTCAGCAACACAAGTCAGAGATATGGAGCAACACGTGGTGTTGAGTGTGGTGTGGGGGTAGCAATACGATAGAAATATTTCACATTTCAAAACTCAAATGAAATTTTAAAATTAGACATTATTTTAGAAATTGTTAAGATATAACAGTAATAGTGATAATAATAATCATAATAAATCAGTAAATATGAAAGGAAAATATGAAAGCAAAGCATGGAACATTGTGAAACGTAATTGTTTCCTCTACTAGTCTAAGCTAACAACGACAGAAGTGTTTGCAAATCTATATAGATTAACAATACCTGTAAACAGAAGATTGAAATTTTCTTTGAATATTTCGGGCTATTAGCTTTTCTTATAAACACTTGTGCAAATTAATTGCAACAACCACTTTAGTTTCCTTTCTTTTAACATAAGTCCATAATTCTCTGGAGTTACAGGGTGTAATCGATTTTTGTGTCTTTCCCTCAGATTAGGTTATTTGCAGTGCTGTGAAGCAATAAGAACCTATTTTTTACAGTGCATGATGTAAATTTTAGCCTTGAAAAATATTGCGTCATCCGTGATTACATCAGAATTTTATCACGCCCACACACTATTGTATCTACTGTCGATTATTTGTCCTACCACTATTTTCTGCAATGGATATTACTTAAAATGAAGCGACAGACAATTATAACGCTGCACGAACACACTGGCAAGTATTACAGGATGTCTTTCAGCTGTTAGTAGTATTGATATCAAGGCATCAGGAATACTGAATGTATGATCATCAGCAAAAGATAGAAAAAGTCGCCAATATGCTAAATACAGGTCTGAAAAACTAAAATAAAACAAATAAAATTTTTTTAAATACCTGGTAGCTGTTCTGACAGTGGATGGAAAGTGCGACATTGAGATCCAACAACAGATTGGTATAACCAAGGATGCCTTTCAAAGCTAACCAGAGTACTGAGAGACAGGAAAAATCTCATTGAAAACAAATAGAGCTAGATTGTCACGGAATATCTGTCCTTCTGTATGAAAGTGAATGTTGGACCTCACCAGGGCTGAAATCGCGGTCTGTGGTAGCAGAAATGTAGTTTTTCAGAAGGACACTGAGGATAACATGGACCCTGACCTCGTGGCCATAGATGAGGTGTTAAAGAGGATGTAAACGAGAAGAAATCTCATACTTAACATCAGGAAGAGACAGTTGAGGTTACTGGAACACGTAATCAGGAATGGGGACTTAGAGAATTTAATACTCACAGGACAGATACAAGGAAAAAGAGCAAATGGATAGCGGTGCGGTGTTTAGGAGAGATACCATTAGGGAAAAATTTTGAGAACGAAAAGAGACAGGGGCAAGTGGAAGTCCATGATCGCCTATGTCCTGAAGAGACACTGCACATGAAGAAGAAGAATCGATATAAATATTTTGCCGTCATTTTTAAATGCTATGGCCCATTTTTAATAATTATATTACTCAAAGAATATATTCAACTCTAACCTGGTGGCCTCACTACCATTTGAGCAAAATTAGCAGCAGTTAATTCTTTTGCATTCCCGTTCGTATATTTAGCCACATTGTCACAGCATAAATAATCACTTGAATGCACGTGCGATAAAATACGACCAAAGAAGCCGGTAACGCGAGATAATGGAAATCATCAATTATTTATTAAATAGAAGTTAATACAGCAACAAGTGCAGGTGTCCTTAATTAAATGGATCGAACAGTTGTCGAAATTCAGCCAAGGTTATGCTACAGATAATTCAAAATTCATCACCTTCCCGACCAGATCGTACTATTCCCAAGGTATTAAATAGCCATTAGAGACTGTGATTTCAACAGTAGGCTTCTAGTTTCAAATCTATAAGTGTAATTCGTCTCCCCGTTTGATCTCATCAAATATATGTGAAGGAGATCAAACGGCATTCGATGCGTAATCCAACTAAGTAGTATTTAATGGGTTGCTGGCACTGGATCCGACAAAAGCAGACAGGAGAAACAGTCTGCTCTTAAACTGGTGAAACCTGTCGGGCGATCTGGTCGACTATTCGCTGTTTCTAACGAGTGGATATTTCCGTTGTTTGTTTATTAAATAAAGTTTCTCCGATTTAAGTATATTGTGAAAGTATTTAGGAAGGTCGACCACTAGATCCAGCTGAAAAGTCAATGCTTTTCTGCCTAAACAATCGTTTTTTTTTTTCATTTACAATATGACCGAAATATTTTTCAAATCTATTTTTATGAAATAAGTTACTATAAATCTCGTTGAATGCTTCTGTGCCTGAATATCAAGTGACCTTTGAAGGGTGTTTTTATTAAAAAATATATGTAATTTATATTGATATATGTGTAAAAATTTAAAGAAAATTTACACACAGGCACATATTAATATAATCGTAAGGTACGCTATACTTATTGAGTAAAGTGGCCAATAATCAGGGTTAACTTGTGCGCAAATATAAAAAATGTGGTAATTGAAGTCAGCACAAGCAAATAGTCTCTTTCATGCTAAAAGCAATCGTGACGCCATATATATATATATATATATATATATATATACACAGACAGATATATATATATATATATATATATATATATATATATATATGCAGACCTCGAATGTTCCAGGGAAAGAGATTTGGTCCTAATCAAGTGTGATATTGGAAACTAAGATGTATTCTGAGGCCAAATACATATCGTTCTACAAAAAAGGCATCAACTTGTTAAGGAAGCGTTAGAATCACTGTATAAATCTAGAAGCAGACTATGTTGATGAATAATGTCAAATTTTGTCTAAAAGTTGTTGTTTTATTAGTTAGGTTCTAGATTCATTGCGTGTTCTGTCATTTGTGTTTGAAAAATTTAATGATCACTACGCCAAGTGGCTAGAATACTGTGTCACAGATCTTGCTGGTGTCCATACCATGAACGTTTTAATCACTTAATCCTCATTGAAAGTAGAGGATTTCCCTATGCCTTTCTCTAATACAGTTAATGGATCTGACTCGTTGCTTTCCGGAAAATTACTATGAAATTAGATTAATATCCGCTTTTTGTAATATACTAGTATAATACTACTCTTTGTGAAAACGTGACTACTCCGTCAAAAAGCGTTTAAGTCTGAAATGCGTTCTTTATTTACTTTTTTTAGTCGTTTTCTTTATTTCCGCAAAAGATATCACTTGGTCTGAATTCTTTTCTATTTCTTCCAGGCCAACTAATAATATTTCACTCATTATTGCTACGATGCCATTGTCATTAAAAGTTTCAATACGCGTACTATATTATATAATGTATTATTAATTTCTATTTCACTGATTATTGCTACGATGACATTGTCATTAAAAGTTTCAATACGCGTACTATATTATATAATGTATTTTTAATTTCTATTTCACTGATTATTGCTACGATGACATTGTCATTAAAAGTTTCAATATTTTTTGTATCAATCTCGATAACCCATCCGCATGACCTAAGTTTTTGGACGGTTGTTATTCCACTCCAAAATTGTAATTTAATAAGATGGTAACTTAGAGTTGTACTTTATTAGCTCAATGCGTAGGAATTGCTTTTTTTGAACGTGTTTTAGATAATAGATGTCTGTACATACTTACTTGTACTTCTGATGGTATTCACCTCAAGCGGGTCGATCCATGTTCTTTTCTAGAGGAACTTTTTTTCAGCTCCACAAGCGGTCCCCAATAGCATATGGTGTAAAAATATTACCCATAGTAGGTTGCAAATTTTTATGGCGGTAGACTGGTTGCAAACCAAGGCTATATACATAGCCTGTTCTGCAGTTTACCCATAGCTGGTGGGAGAAAAAATGGATTAATATATATTCCAAGGATATTAGCACATAAGTGAATGTATTGAATTTGACGGTAATTCGAACTCGGGTCTTCGATTCTTCAATACGAGCCGCCATTTTAGATGCCTATAGTCTGTCTGCAAAGAAAAATTATTTCCATGAATATGTTTTCAAATTTCATCAGTGTAGTCATTCTTGCTAACGACTCTTTTTGATCTGGTTGTAGTTTTGTTTCTCTGCTGGTCGTAGCGAACGCCACACTTTTCATGTTATCGTCATCATATTTATGTAGATTTACTGCTTCAATAACATAATCACCAGGATGTGAAGCCAGTATGATATATGCTTTTAGATGTTATTTTGCTGATTTTAAGTGTCTGACATTAGTCAACTTATTTCTTAAAACATATTCTGACACTCATCAATCCAGTTCCAATTTATGCAATTTTAAGCAAATTATTCAGTGAAGGTCTCAAATTTTGCATATTATGTATATAAATTTGATAATATTTTGCGAGTTCAAGAAAATCTTGTAACCTAATCCAGTTTGTATTAAGACACATATTCTTTCGACAGACCTAGTTGACGACAATGTTTGTCAAAGATTTGTCCTAAGTACTTGATGTTAGGAAACAAAATCGCCTCTTTTCTCACTGACTTTTAAACAGTACTCTCAAATTATTTCAAAATTGTTTTCACTTCCTGATATGTTCTTTAGATTACACTTTTAACAAATATATCATCCAGATAGGCAACTGCGAAATCAGAATCGGCAAGCATGGTATCCATAGTTTGTTGAACTATATCTCCAAAAGAATTGCGATGTGTTGTCAGTTCTTCAATATGGCAGTGAATGCTGGACAATATCATCAAAGATGAAGGAAAAACTTGAAGCAACTGAAATGTTGTTCTACAGAAGCATGCTGCGAATATAATGAATCGAGCATGTGAGCAATGATGAGGTCTTAGAAATGATGGAAACTCAAATGAAATTAATACTGAGCATCAGGAAGAGACAGCTGACATTCCTGGGAATTGCAATAAAGAAAGAGGGCTTGGAGAACCTGATACTAACAGAGCAGATAGAGGGAAAAACGATACATGGGAAAGCAGCGGATAACATATTTGAAGGACCTAATCAAGTGGATGAGGGAACGAGGGTTGCATGGTGTAAGAGGAGAAGGCGTCCTAAGAGCCACCAGGGATAGGGAGAAGTGGTAAACTATAATCGCCTACGTCCTGAAAAGACAGGGCACATAGAAGAAGAAAATCCCCAAAGGAAGTCGGTTAAGCTGATACAATCCCCTGTGCGTATTTATAGTTGCTTACTCTGAACATTCTTCTTCAATCTATATTTGTAAATACTCTTCAGAAAAGCCAGCTTCCGAAAAAAATCTTACCAGAGCAACTTCACAAATATTTCCTCTGGACGTATTAATGGTATCTATGTGTTTTCAAACACTTATTTAACCTTCTCGAAAAATCAGCGCAAGCAATAATTGTAATATGTTTTTAATAATATTCATTGCTGGGGATTCCCATTTTGAATGGTTCAACTTTTCAATTACACCTATTTTTTCAATTCTGTCTAATTATACGCTGATCCAATGTTGCAACTTTGTCTGGGTGCAAAAACTGGTGTCAACATTTGCTCTTTTTCACTTGACATTTTGCTTTGAATTTGAAGTACCACTGCAACTCATCCGACAGAACATTCGGAAGACATTTTTTTCAAATCTAACTTTAAATTTTTCTTTTGAACTAGTTGCTTGTCTACTTAAATTTTTGTAATTGACATTTCTAGGTAAATCCCACAGCTTCAATTATTTAATCCATTTAGTACCGAATATATTTGTAGTATTTCTAACATTTAACTCTTAGATTTTACACACTTATTACGGAATGAGACATTACAAGTGATTTCGACATTAAATATAATATCTGACCAGACACAATACTTGTGACATCCGAAGTCCTTTTTAATATAGGTTTTTCCTTAGCTTTCCATGATAGCACTACCAGTATCTAGTTGCTTTTTATATCCACATTATTAATTTTTACATAAAATATTTTGGTTTGGCTCTATGGGATTATGTTTACGTTGCAACGCTGTGTACCATTTTCTTTGTGTAAGAATGTTTCCTTGATTTAGTTTTACAGTGTGATTTTTATGTCCTACTTTTCCGAATTTGTAGCATTTCGAATTCTTAACCGTCGTCTGCGAGAATTAACCTTCAACATCTGAACCATGGATTATTATTTCTTTTTTGACCTTTTCCTTTCGCTTGTACGTATGCATATTTCTCTTTCCCAATTTCTTCGGCATCGCGTCTCACATTTAGTTTTCTCTGGCTTTCTTCCATATTTCCCGTAGTGTAAGTGCATTCTGTTCTAGATTTGTTAGAATTCTCGTCTGTATTACTCCGTTCTTTTTCGCCGTTAACTATCGAACAAAAATTAACCCTTTAAAAATATCCGGAGTCATTTTTGTTATCTGAAACTTTCACAGTCATTGTTAACGATTCCAGCATATTTGAGAAATCTTTGTCTTCTCTTTCGTCAGATTTATATATATATATATATATATATATATATATATATATGTAACGAATATTAAATAGGGAGCTTTTCTCGTTAAATTTCTTTTACTTAAAATATTTACTGTGTCTTCGAAATATATTTACCCTTTTTTTCGGTAGTTCAACATTACAGTGTTTTTCACGTCCTACAGGTGCTAAAATTATCAACGAAAATATTGTTTTGTCTCGTCTTACAAGTCGCTGTATTTTTCTTTGAAAAATTTGTCAGTATCTTCTAAAATAAAGAGAAAAAGTGATTCGATCATCTGAATTGAATATGAATTCGGTTAAAGCCTTTGCCAACGCATCGGGGCTAAAAGAATTTGGGAATTTTCAGTTTTCTTCTGGATATTTTGATTATCATTTCTTTTACATCTGGAGTTCAACCAAAAGCTGATGTTGTTATTATAGTTGTTGGTGTTGAATTTTTACCACCTGAGCTAATATTTCATCCATAATTTAAGAATATCTGTATTTTTCTGTCTTTATTGCTTTTATTTTAATACACACTAAAAAGAGGTCAATTGATTCAACTTGGTTCAAAGTTCTCATCGTCATTTTTATCAAGTGCACCAAAGCAAAAAGTATTTATCTCTGCTTATTTTAACTCAGTACGAGTTTTGATACCTTCTGTTATAAATCGTATGAGTTTTGATTAATTGTCGCTACGATTATACGTCCTTTTCTGTTGGGTATGATATTTATTTCAACTTATGCTACTCACTATGAAGTCTTAGAAATACACTTGAATGACTTCAACTTTATTCAAAGAAACAATTGGAGTTTCTTTTTTAAGTGATCAAGCTTAATTCATTTGTATTACATGTGGTGTATTACATACTTCACGATACAAACACAATGTAAAGATACCAAAATTTTCTTTTCCCATCCATATGTATTTTTCTTAAGTTTAAGTAAAGGAAATCATGAAATTTATGAAACTTTCCTTTTTGTTCATTTGCTTATTATTATGACCCCTTCTATTCTATATTTGTTCGATAGTTGATCTCAATATATATCCAAATATTTAAACAAAATTCACACACACACACACACACACACATATATATATATATATATATTTATACACACACACACGCACACAGACATATATATATATATATATATATATATATATATATATACATACATACAGATATACATACATATATACAAAATCTCTACTCATCATCTAATCGGGGTATAAATTATAATTTGTTCAGACTGGGGCATTAGCTCATCTTTTGAAACACGATATATATATATATAATGTGGACACTGATGTCAATTCGCTTACGCAACAATCTGTTGCCTGCTAAACGCAATGCCAACTTTATAAATAAATACGCCCTACATATATTTTTAATCATTTTAACCCAAGCAAGGCGAATAAGACTCTAAGAGACAATCAGTTACTCATAATGAAAAATAATGAATTAAATAGCGATTAGAATGAAGCAATATTAATGTGGGTATAATATGGAGAGTGATTTTACATTTAAATATATGAGGATCATAGATGGCCACGGAAGAAAAAAAAACATTTGAGAAACGTGAGGGAAAACAATATTAGAAAATAATAATCTAGTTCTACGCTGAAAGTCGATGTTATAAAGTGAAAATCTCAACAATACAGTTTCAATGAAAATATTTATAGGAAAGTAGCAAACAAGTTACTTTACGGTGGTGAAAAGTGACTGAATCGAAAATGCTTAAGTCAGAACCGATATTCTTTATATTATGTTAAGAATTTATATAGCAGGAGCACCAGAACAAAAGTGATTGCAATAATAAATTTTAATTTACTGTGTTCATTAAAAAAATCCAGTGTTTAAAAGTTAACCTACCGATTCATTTATTGCTAAAAATTCATTAATCGAGATAACACAGAAATTCATTAACATCTGTATAACAACTTTGGGGAAAATTTAGAAAATTACGCGTTAAAAGAACATGTGTCAGTTGTAATGAACAGAAAATATTCCATACAAATTGCCGACGAAAAATATGCAAAGGCCTGAGAGAAACGAAAAGATTGAACAATAAAAATGTCGACCTTATTTAATCTCTTCCTCGCAACTGAGTAAGCTACATATACGTAATTTGAAAAATGAGTTTCTGCTATCTAAATCAAATTCTGTAGAAATATCCAAGAATTGGAAATTATCTAGAAGAGCAATCTCACCTTTGCAATATCCTAGTTCTTGATAGTAATGATTTAAGAAAAATAAAGCAGCAACTTTTATACAAATTATTGTAAGTTACACTTGATTGTGTTACACGCAGCGATTGAAATGATTACTTGGTCGTGTGCCATTTTGTCGTCTTTCGGTTTAAGCACATAAATTTATTGGCAATCTTTGCTCTTACGGTAATTTCGTCGATGTGCAGAGAAATTATCATTTCATGCTAATCAGTTTTTCTGATACTATCAGTTTTTATTGCAAAAAGTTGAATAATTTCTAAATATTATCGAAGTCGTGGCGCCATTTCGTGCTGATTCGAAAATGACAAAGCGAAATACGAAACTAAACTTTTAAAGTGCAGAAATTGAAGAAAACGAAATGAAAAAATGAAAGATTTGGGTAAATCGATAAAGATTCTCTGCACAAAGAACAGTCTGACACGATAAAGAAAGTGAAATGACAAGTATAAAAGCCATAATACTTTATTTAAGAAGCAGACAACGAATATCTGAAAATCCATTGCACTTCTGTAATTACGTGGAGTAAACTATTAATATGATTAAATTTCCATCAGAATCAGAAATATGTTTTCTTATTTGCTTTATTTTATGCTATATTACACTTTTCTAGGTTATTTAATGTCGAATTATGTTGCTTAATAAAAATAGAGATTGACATAGGCGCGAATTGAAGATATTTCATAAAAGGTTGGCATAGGTCAAGTTTCCATCATAGTTACGGTGAAAAGGCGTCCCTTTTTATAATAGGAAGCCATTGGTTATGCGGTATAGGCAGGGTGTATTCTTTGTAACAACTTACAGGGAGGTAACCAAAAAAAAATTCCCGTCGACAAATCAGTCCAAAACCTATTTGAACTTGTATTGTCTCATTTTTTAAAGGAATTATTTCATCTCAAAGAATGTATTACTGAGATTGAAAGAATTAGAAAAAGAAAAAGATTATTAAGAAACGAGAAGAATAAAAGAAGCAGAATCGAGAAGACAGTAAATAAAGATTGTATTTATCTTTTTTGAAAAAGAAAGTCGACTGGAAATTGAGAAACCGGAAAAAGTTCTTCGTGGGTGAAGTGCTAGAAAAAGAAACTGTTAGCAAAGAACTTACGGTTACATCTAACCTGTTCAAGTGTAAAATGTTAAGATCTTATTGACAATCACGTAGTGCGCTCAAACTTATGAAGTTTCATTACGATAAAACAAATTTCATAAAAACAATTTTTTTTTATAATCGTTTCACCTCAAGCAAGGCATTCCACTGCCACTATTGCGCTTGTAGAAAGAATGGTTAGATATAGGAAATGTCAGAAGGGAGGTGATAGATAGTTGGGAGGATGGGAAGAGGGTTTGAAAGAATGGAAGTGAGTTAGTGTGTTAGGAGGTATCTTACATTTAAACTCCTGGAGATTATAGCCGTCAGGGAAGCAGTCATGTGGAAGAGAATTCCACAGTCGGGAAGTACGAGAAAAGAAACTGTTGGAGTAGAAGTTGCGGTTGCATTTTATCGGTTTCACTGTAAAAGGGTGGGACCTAGTTGCTAATCTAGTATCTCGTGCAAATTCGAATCTAGGGGGCACCAGTGATCTAAGTTCATCAGAGCAGAAGCCATGAAAGTATTTATAGAAGAGACACAGGGAAGCCACGTCGCGCCGGTGAGAGAGAGACTGCAGGCGGTCTGCCAAGTCAGTATCGATCACATTACAGACCCTCCGCTGTACCTTGTCGAGAAGCCCAAGGAGAATAGCAGGGGTACACGTGCTGCGAAACTACATTATGGTAGAGGAAAATTGTTTGAGCCGGGATGCATGGTCATTGCTATATTCTGCCGATAGTTCTGGAAGAACAACGAAGAAGACGAATATATATAAATATAATCTTAAATTTTAATTCTTCGTTGATGACCCTCGTGTGGGACAATAGAGCATTCAAAATTCACGCTCATGAATAGACCGTCGGCAGTTGGAAGCCAGCAGGAATATTCTGTACCTCTTCACCAAAATCATAGAATATATATAGTCTTAAAACTCCCACGCATTCATGATATTTTGGTTTGTGGCTATGTTGCCTTTATTTATTGTCAATCCCACTCTGTCGTCCATTGCTTTTGTAGCCGGTTGTCGCTTGGTTTTTTTATTGCACATTGCTAACATCATCTCCGGCTGGTCATACTCTCAACCACCCTCGTCACTTTGTCGAGCTTAGCTACGACCGGATGTATGTCTTAAGTAAATCCTCTATTCTAGTTAATATATTACTTTAGGACCAATAATACTGCATATTCATCTTTCGATTTTCTTAGAAAATATCTAAATACATAGAGCGCGTGACCATATGTGTCAGCTATATTCGAAGCACAATCAATTTATGGACCCATAAATGCATCAGATGGATTCTATAGAAAAATGCTGTCAAACACAATAAAGGGAAAAACAGATATAGCAAATGATTCAGGAAAATCAATCCACTTCATGTCAATATAAAACGTCAGCCCCAGATTTCGCAGTGCTTTCGACAAATGGTCACGTTTAAATTATCAACGAAATACATTTATTTCTAATATACACAAATGCAGAGGGAATTGTGAGTCAGTTTTATAATCAGAAATGACTATTTTCATCCATTTTATTATTTCTAATAAAGTTAAATAAAGCTATATGTTCGCATAAAATAAGGTTAGTCATTTGCACAGACTTCCACTAAAACTGGACAAGCTAAAGTCAGTCAAATATTAAATGATTGAATTTTATCGCTAAAATATGAAGTTACAGAATGATTTTCTTAAGTAATTTAAAAATTAATTCTGATGAAATTCATTGATATACACACTTTGTTCATGCTATTGTATTAACAGTATAACAATGGATCCAATAGACTGATAATTTTGTTAAAACTATTTTTCATCGTTAATTTCCCAACTCCGAAACTTTCGATGGTTCCTTGTACTTTACTAAATTCCACATTACTGCAGTTTGAACAAAATGAATCTATTGGAAAAGAAAAGGTGATACATTGAGAAATTTGCTTACGAATCTCATATCTACAACGTCATAAATTGTCGGACATAAATGATACATGCGTCAATACGATTTTTTTCTATTATGAATACGCTTTTAGATATTTTCCTAAACATAGCCTCGTCTGGCTGAAGACCAAGTTTGAAGAAATACGAGGAAAAAAAGTTTATTGGCTTGAAATATAGATAATGATTTTTTTTGGCTTAAATATTTGTAAAAACCATATATAACGAGTACTTTGAGGGGTGCTTAAAATTTAGTACAAAGGTCACAGTTAGGTAAATTAGTTTTTTGTCTGTATTTAAATTTAATATTTCAATAAAACATATCTAATGATAGACTTTTGGATTAATAGTCAATATTCAATAAAAAAAGCAATGCAGTGTTAAGTTTAAGATTTGGATAAAATCTGGGTAATGAAGCTATCACAGGGTTTGAAATTCAATATTTAGAATTTTCTGTTGTTTTGATTGGGTTGAAACAACAATTGTTGGAGTTAGTAGTAAATACAAAACTGGATATTTGCTGACGTAATTTACATGCCATAATGCAAAATGAAGTGATAGAACGAGGAAGTTCACATTGTGATTTCAGCTTTGGAGTGTGTCTTATATTGAATATACATCATGCAAAATAATTGTTTGCTAGTAGTAATCAGTAAAGAAAGGACCCAAAAATGCTAATCGTATGCTAATCACTAGCTAGGAATACTAAGATCAAATAGATGCAGAAATTTAAATACATAAGAAGTGTTCTGAAGATGGAAAGTGTGATACAGAGGTCTGAGTGCGTACTGACATGGCCAAGGATGCATTCCAGAAGCTGTGTAGAGTATTAAGAGACAAGAAAATTCGCTGGAAACAAAGAAGAAAGTATCGGATTGCTATGTGATGTCTGTCTTTCAATATGTTAGCGAATGCTGGACAAAAAGAAAGAAAAGATTTGAAGTAATCGAAATGTTGCTCTACAGAAGGATGCTTAGAACACCACAGATGGAACATTTGAGCGACGAGAAGGTTTTTAATAGATGAACACAAGAAGGAAACTGATACATAACATCAGGAAAAGATAGCTGAAGATTTTGTGATATATAATGAGGAAGGAAATATTGGAGAACTTGAGGCTCACAGGACGGATAGAGAGAAGAGAGGCAAGAGAAAGCAACGCATGACACACTTGATGAACTTGAGTGGATAAATGGGTGTGATAACAGAAGAAGGGTTTTTAGAGCACAAAGAGATAGGGATAAGAGGAAGACCATGATCGCCTACGTCCTGAAGAGACACGGCACAGATAAGAATAATAAGTGCTTCAGAACTAATGACCGACGAAATGAAAAGTTCACATATGAAATCTGAGGATTAATTTTCTTTGCGACATACTCTTTTGTTTACTGTTTATTAAGCTAGCCTTAAAGTCTCTTGCAAAGGAATCGATTGACACTGATTGTTTTATAATTGTGGCCTTGCAAAACTGAGAACAAAGACATTTAAATTATAAAGTAATTATAATAAGACTAATGCAATACAAAAGATAAAAGGGCTACATTGGTAATCAAAAGAAATTAGTTAAGAATTTTTTAAAGAAAAGCCAAAATTCCAAATTCAGATTTTGAAAACATTGAGCCTCAAGCAAAATTAACAGATGAACTTAACCACAGAAAGGACAATGTAAAAAGAAAATGATTTTTTACATACGTAGACATATTTTTTCTCTCTCTTCCTTCTTTAATGTAAAAATACTTATAGCGTTTTTGCCTGCCCTCCCCATCCCACTAGCAAAGAAGAGCGGCATGCTACCATGTGTAGTTCCTTGCCTTTAGATTAAAGATATTCTGGAGTTAGCCAAAGCAAGTCAAAAGATTTGTCTTTGCAAAATGTCGAGAATGCAAAGAAATTTTATCTTTTGACTACTGGTAACGAACGCTGATCTTAACTAGTTAAAATAAAAAAAATCTTCGATTAATTCATGTTTTGTATTTTATTTTATTTTACAAATATTTTCTTTCAGAGGGACTTTATTTTGCATTCTTTGTCTCAAGTTTGTAAAAGAATAGGTTTACATTGAATTTAAAATGTAATTTTCTTCTTAGCCATTCTGGCGGAGGGAATTTTATCTTCCTCAGCAGCACTAATCAGTTGTACTTATACTAAGTACATTCTTAATTTTTTTTTAACCGGGACGTTAGCAACCCTGTAGGTTAAAAAGAAATTGGAACTACAAAGGGCGGAAAAACTCTTAAGGAGTCAACGGCCAGCTAACTAGAGGTGGTGTCTCAATAAATCACGGTGGAGAAGACAACGGGATAACACTCCACTATCTACCCCCAGCTTAATCATGTTTATTCATGACAAATATATGAAATCCAGCAGCGTGAAAGGGGTTGCTTCCCAAGAAACAACTCCTCCTTCGGTAAAGATCGGCATGAGCAACAGGTGCCACCTGACCGTCATCCGGCGACTGTTAGCACCAACGGCGTAAAGGGGACATTTTACTCCAGAATTTGTCCCTCGTCTGGGAAAGAGCGAAATGAGCAACAGGTGTCCCTGGACCGTTACCCTGCGACTGTGCGCAACAAAGAAAAATTACTTTTGTTATATGGAATGTCAGGACACTTAACAACTGTGGACAACTAGAGAATGTCAAGCAAGAAATGGACAGACTGAAGATCAATATCCTTGACATATGCGAAACCAGATGGCCTAATGGAGACCACATTAGTGACACCCACCTAATAATTTATACAGGAGGCAAAAATAACGAGAAAGGGGTCGGCTTAATACTAGACAAAGAAGTAAAGAAATGCGTTCTTGGATACTGCCAACTCTCAGAAAGAGTCCTCTTGTTTAAACTCCGGGGAAGACCCTTCAACATAGATAACATAGTAGTTTATGCGCCAACAACTCAAAGTACTGAGGTCGAAAAAGAATCATTTTTTCCATACTGGAAAGTGCCAAGCCTCAGTGCAAAAGCCAAGAAATTAGGGTCATAATGGGGGACTTGACTGCCAAGGTAGGTAAAGAGAGGGAAGGAGACACGACCGGCAACTTTGGACTAGCGGATCGCAACTAACGAGGCGAAGAATGGGTCCAATGAGTGTCAGCAAATGACCAGGTAATTACTAACAACTGACTTCAAGAACACCCACGAAGTCTGTGAACATGGAGGAGCCCAGGAGGCGACACGAAGAACCAAATAGTCTACATAACTAAGATTCAGAAACGCAGTGGTCCAATGCAAAACATATCCAGGTGCCGACTGCGGAAGTGACCATGTCCCAGGCATCTTCAAACTAAGGATAAAACTCCGGAGAATGAAGAAGCCCAGCACATCACCAAGGCTGCAATACGACATGCTTGTGAATGACATCACCCTGCAGAAAGAATACACGTACAGCGTGAGAAAGAAATATGAAGAACAAATTAGAAAAAGACACTCAAAATGGGACTCACAAAAGGAAGCTATGGTGACCTCAGCAAACAACATTGCCCCAAAGGAAATCAGACGCAGAAGAAAAAAACGAGTGGATGACTGAAGAGATTCTCCACATGATGCAAATGAGACAAAGAATAACGCCAAGACATGGAGCAGAGTACAACACTACAGAGGGAGATAAGGAACAAATGTAGACAGGCTAAAGAGGAATGGCTCAACAACAAATGCGCAGAAGTAGAGAGACTGAGCAAGACCAATAAAGCAGAGATGCATAAAGAGATAAGAGAACTAACAGGACAAAAAACCTGCTCTTCAACAGGATGCATAAAATCCAAGGATGGAACAATCATATTGGAGAAAGAGGAAATACCCCTGTGATGGGAAGAGTATATAAAGGATCTTTTTTGCGACAGAAGAAAACACAAGGAGGAGAATGAACCGGAAATATTAAAATCCGAAGTGGAAGCTGCAATGGCCAAACTGAACAGAAACAAAGCAGCTGGACCAGACGTCGTCAAAATAGGACTGCTGATAGCCCTGGAAGAATATGGCATAGAAAAAATTCCCGAAATAATAAACGAAATTTATAATAGTGGAAAAATACCAACGCAAGTCGATATTTATAGCACTGCCAAAGAAACCAGGTGCAAACAAATGCGAACTACACATAATTATCAGTTTAATGAATCACATTACAAAACTGATTGTCAGAATCCTGATGAATAGAGCGAGAAGCAGAATAAGCCAGAGATAGGACAGGAACAATGCGGGTTCATCAAAGACACTGAAACAAGGAATGCCGTATCTATGATTAGGATGCTCTCCGAAAGGGCAATACAAATGAAGAAAGACTTTTACCTATGTTTTATTGATTATGCTAAGACATTCGAAAAGATACGACACAAAGAATTGATGGAGGTACTTGGCAGCCTCGACATATTTTGAGAAAGACATCAGAGTAATTATGAATCTCTACTGGCATCAAACGGCCTGCATACGGACTGGTAACGATTTCAGCAGATTTACAAAGATAGAAAGAAGCGTAAGATAGGATGTGTCTTTTCACCAGATTTGTTCAACTTGTACAGAATATTTTGAGGACGCTAGATGACACGCCAGGATTTGTTATTGGAGGACACAACTTGACCAACATAAGGTATGCAGATGATACAGTGCTGATTGCAGACACGGAAAGGAAACTACAAGACCCCCTACAGAAGGTATCCGTAGAGAATGACAAAAAAGGACTACAAATAAACTTTAAGAAAACTGAATGCATGGTCATCAGCAAAAGGTGCAACCGAAAATGCCAAATACAGGTGGGGGATACCAGAATCAAGCAAGTACAAAAATTTAGATACCTAGGAAGTGTTCTAACAGGAGATGAAATGTGCGGCACAGAGATCCAAAGGCGAATTGGCATGGCAAAGGACGCGTTCCAGAAGCTGAGTAAAGTACTAACACACAGGAAGATTTCACTAGAAACAAAGAAAAGACTGCTGGATTGCTATGAGATGTCGGTTCTTCAAAACGGCAGTGAATGCTGGACAATATTATCGAAAATGAGAAAAAACCGGAAGCATGCAAGCAACAATGAAGTGTTGGAAAGAATGGCAACAAAAAGGAAATTAATACTGAGCATCATGAAGAGACAACTGAAGTTCCTGGGACATGCAATGAGAAAGGAGGACTTGGAGAACCTGATACTGACAGGTCAGATAGAAGGAAAAAGAGACAGAGGAAGGCAGCGGATAACATATTTGCAGTGCCTGATCAGGTGGATGTCGGAACGGGGGTTGCGAGGTGTAACAGAAGGCACTAAGGGATAGGGACACGCGGGGAACCATGATCGCCTAAGGGACGGCACATAGAAGAAGAAAATACATAGAAACGAGTGATTTTAATATTAAAAATAGCATTACGAATCATGGCAGCAATTTGAAAATCGCTGCTGATAACTTTAGTTTTATGCACATACTCACAGACACAAATACACAGACAAACCCATAAACACACACACACACACACACACACACGCATATTTATATACTTTAGGACATATACAAACTACAATCTACTACAAAGCTGTACATTTTGTTTCAACACTGAAAGAACAATGTTTTATCAGGTAGTTAATAACGATGGTGATAAACGTTACTTTTGAAAAGACAATTTAAAAAAACTCCCTTTTACTTTTGGAAAACTTCTCGTGATGGGTTGGGAGTATATTAAAAAAGAGGGGAAAAAGAACAGAGTAGAAAAGATGAGAAAGCAAAATACATGCATACATACATACACACACACACACACACACACGCATATGTATATATTAAGAAAACACTATGAAAAAATGGAAAGTATACATCGTTTAATAATATATAAATTATAAATATTATTTTACTTATACCACGTACAATTTCATTTAAAAAATATTTCCCTTAAAACCTATATATTCTATATATATAGAGAAAGTGATTCACGCAGGTACACACCCACACACACGCACACACACACACACGCACACACACACACACACACACACACAAACAAACATATATATATATATGTATGCATGTATGTACATGACAATAATATATCCAATTATTTTGTCATGTAACCCACAATCTATTCCATCATCAGATAATATGGATGCAGTTTCACTTCAAACTTATTATTACAAATGCTCCACCGACTACCTTAGTTCCATTTGAGTCATACAAGACAACGTCAGTGACGAAACGCACAAATAAGATTAACTTCATATATATATATAAATGTGTGTGTGTGTGTATGTGTGTGTGTGTGTGTGTGTGTGTGTGTGTGTGTGTGTGTGTGTGTGTGTGTGTGTGTGAATGGTAAAAAATATATTCGCGTATGATGTGTTTTGTCTCTGCGGGTCTAACCGAACTTTCAGATTCAAATTCCAATATATATTTTCTTTTTATCATAATTTTTCTTAACATTTTTTGCCATATCAAAATATATATAAATGTTCTTTCTCTCTCTCTCTCTCTCTCTCTCTCTCTCTCTCTATATATATATATATATATATATATATATATATATGAAAATAAAAAAAGGAAATAGTGTACATAGGTTAAAAATGTACATATAACATTTAAATTTCTAACAATGTGTAAAGATTCGATTCTGTATCAAAACACAGATATTGCTCTAAATAAAAAAAAAATTAAAGACAATAACTTATACAATAAAAGGGAGACTAATAACTACGTTGTAATGTATTTTGATTGATTATTTTTATCACGTACAAGCATTTATAATGCATAAAATATTAATTATTTTACTATAGATATATTATGTATAATAAGCTTACCATAAGTAAAGAGATTAAGGCTCTAAACGCGAAGGAATACCATGAGAAAATGATATTTCGAACACTTTACTTATGAAATAAAAAACAATAAACATGATAGGATTCATGGTAATGATTGATGATTAATTTATAAACTGAGTTTCGTAGGTGATAACACAAAAAATGCTTGAAGGCAGTTCAATAGGAGAGAGAGGGCTAGAGAATTCATTAGAATAAAAAATGCCCACACTTGGCAATTTCAACAATAAAATTAATACCTCTAGCTACCAAACTATTTCGACGGCAAACTTTGCAAGGGGAGATACAGAAATAGACACGTCATGAAAATATATTTACAATAGTCAAAGGGAAGCTATGTTGCGGGTGTTGGAAATTCATTGAAGCCGAGATCCAAATAGCTTTGTTGGTTTCTCTTTTTCAATTTTCAAAAATCTTATTTCTTATGCTAACATTTAGAAAACAATAATTCTTTGAAACCTTGCTTAGTGATTCTTGAATTGTATAATACATTTCCTTATTATCATTTGAAACATTTTGATACTATCTTGAATATATCCCCTGTAATTAAAAACAAAAACACAAGAAAAAACTCCATTTTTTCTTCGATGTTTCCTTGCATTTATTTTAAATTTCATAAAGATATAAAGAAGATTTTTCCACTATTGGATTACCCATGACACATAACGAAATTATTGTGGTTCTTTTATTATTATTTAGCTTCTATTGAGGCCGACGTAATCTATAACATCCATCTCAAGATTTCACAGTAACATAAATATAAGAGATGTTAAAATATTTCACCATTATAGAAGCTTTCTTTTGGAGTCCCAATATTATATCTCGGTTAAATATCTGTGAAGCGTTCTGACAGAATGCAAAGCGCGACGCTGAGATCCAAAGACGCATTGGTCTAGACAAGGACTAATTTTTATTTTTAATCGTATCATCCCGAGCAAGGCGGTAATGCCACTGATGAGCAGTGGGCTACATAAGAGTAAAAAGATTAAGTAGAAGAGAGTGAAGCGGAAGACGACCCAGTTGGAAAGGAGCAAGAGAAGGATGGGAATATAGGTGTGATGACAGTTGCAAAGGTGGAGAGAAAGGAAAGGATATACGGGGTGGTGAAAGAACTAGAGTCAAGTGGTTAATAGATGAGTATTGACATTGCATTTAAATTCCTGGGGGTTGTAGCCGCCAGGAAAGCAATAATATGGAAGCGAGTTCCACAGACGGGATGTGCGGAGAAGGAAGCTAGTTCCACAGGTGGGAAGTGAGAGAGAATTTCAAAATCTAACCAGAGTACTGGGAGACAGTAAAGTCTGATAAAAAAAAAATGACTACTGAACTGCTACGTGGTATCTATCGTTCTATATGGCAGCGAATATTAGACAATGCCTTTAAGGATGAAAGAGAGACTCGATGCAGCAGAAATGTTGTCCTATAGAAGGATGCTGAGGATACCATGGACTGAGCAAGTGAGCAAAAACGAGGTGTTGAACATGATGAAAGCGAGAAGAAAACTTATATTTAATATTAGGAAATGATAGCTGTGGTTCCTGGGACATGTAATGAGGAAGGGGTTTGAGAGGCTAATACTCACAGGACAGATAGTGGGAAAAAGAGACAGTAGAAACAGCGCGAGATATATTTGATAGGCTTCAGTTAATGGATGGCGGTGTGGGGTTTGTGACAGATACCAGAGGAAAAATATTAAAAGCGACAAGGAACAGGCGCAAATGGAATGCCATGAGCGCCAATGTTTTGATGATGAAAAAAAAAGTAGAAGAAAAAAGAAGAACAAGAAGAAAGAAGAAAAAAGATGAAGAAAAAAGAAGGAAGAATTAGAAGGAGGAAGAAGAAGGAAGAAGAAGAAAGGAGAATGAAGAAGAAAAAAGAAGAAAAATGAAGAAGAAAAAAGAAGAAAAAGAAGGAAGAAGAAGGAGAAGAAGAAGAAGAAGAAGAAGAAGAAGAAGAAGAAGAAGAAGAAGAAGAAGAAGAAGATACTCTATTTATCGGGATACGTCTTCCGTACAAGATTAACTCATTTTATCACATTTTTCGTATGCATATTATATTATTTTACTGTTAGTAAGAAATGGTGTTTTAACTAATTTCATCACCAGTTTAATTTCCCTGGCATTTTCATGTGGTTGATAAAAACAAACAATCATGACTTTTTTCCTGTTTTGCGTGTATTTTCTTGTTTTAACACTTTTAAAAAACAAATTTGGTGCATATTTGATCTTCAGATAAGCCGCTACATAATCCGACTTGGGATTAATGAAAAACTTTTAATAATCAATCAATAAAAGACCTGTCTCCTATATTTTTTGATCGGATTATAAATTGCGGTTCAGTGAATGGATGACATTTTAATATACACTCGGATATTGAGGTTTACTTGTACGGTTTATTTATTTGTTGAATAGTAACATACACAAATTTAAAAACAACCTAATATCGACCATGTCCGTCTCTTAAAAATGACACTCATTTTCATTGTGACAAAAGCGATTCCTTATAGGTTTAAAGAACTTTTGTTCAGAATTTTTCAATACCTCATTAAAGCCTGAATCGCTAAGATACCAACATTTCATTATAAACAGATGACACCCATTTTCAGTATTTCTCTTCCTTAATTTAGACAGTTTCCTAAAAACAGAAAAAAAAATTCTGCTTATCAGCTACCGATTTGTTTACTCTAATTTGTTCATCTGGGCACCATCTGGGAGAAAAATGGTGCGAGTTAATCCTCCAGAAATTTAGAAACGGTATGCTGCACTACTAAGAATTCATGCTGGAAGTTTCAATATAAACATTTCAGAGTGTTACCATGTCAATCAGAGGACAGTGAAGAAAATTTAGAAAGTGTTGAATGAGTTTAATGGTGATTACGAAGGAACGATACCTCAGAAAATTTATTCTGATCCCCCTCACAAGAAAAGGCCTCTTGAAATGAAGGCAAGAATTATGACAGTATTCACCAACCTCATCATGGAAATGATCCAGAAGAGATGCAGGAGATTACACATTTTTCTGAAGACCGTGGTTAAAGTCAATGGCAATTTTATTGAATTTTTTTATAGAGCATGATATTTCCAAATATCTGGTAGAATAATGTACACGCAACAAAATGAAAATCTTAATGTGCATGTGCTAAATTACAAACCGCTATTTCTTTATCGAACCCCGCTCTCTCTCTCTC